>CP126891.1:160588706-161018706 GCA_030440675.1 Furcifer pardalis | reverse complement strand
GTCCAAGTTTCTTTGATACCTGGAGGGAAATTCTCTATTTATTTAGATTATTTTGTTGCTGCCACCAGGAAGCCTGCCTATGCCAACATGCCTCCTTGGGGTTATGCTTTGCACTTTCACTTTCCCCCACTTTCAATTTAGTTGTGGTACAATTACTGTTTTTTTTTTGGTCCTTTCTTTTTTTTTCCCAATTGTTTCTACAGTCTGCTTGCTGTTGTTCTGAACAAAAAGAAAAGATTAAAGAGAAGCATCAAGGAGTCCAGTTCCCTGCTTTTTGGTGAAGACTGTTTCTCTGTTGCCTTGCCCCTGCTCTTTTGCATCAGTTTTTATAGGTTCTTTGGGCTGGTGGAGGCATTATTTACTCTGCTGCCAGGAACCCTACATTAAATGGTATGACCCAAAAGAGGCAGACCCTTTCACGTTAAGCTTGGCAACACAGTGCACAAAGATCATGGCAACAAAAGAGGTCCATCTCCCTCCACTGAAATAAATTCAAACAAATAAGAGGAAAGTTTTTGCCATGCATGTCTTCATATACCAGTTTGTATACATTAGGATGCTGGGAAAGGATTCCAGTCTTTTGCTCCCTCCGCAGCTATCCATGTTCAAATACATTTTAAGAAATTGGGGCACCTTAAAGATCAACAGATTTTATCTGGATTGCTTTTGTATATTACAGTTTGGAACACAGACTGAAACAGCAGGCTATAATTTTAAAAAAACACCAAACTCACACTGAAATATATCTATTAGACTAGTACCCTGCTGCCTAATCACGTTGTGCAGGAGTTACTAACCTGTGGTCTGTAGGCCATATCTGGCCATCAAACTTTCCCTCCATGGTTTCTTCAGACAGCCCCCTCTTGGTCTTACGGAGGTGAGCAGTGCGCGCGGGGCGGGGCGCCCATCAGAGGGAGGCAGCAGAGCAAGGGCAACCACGGCTGGTGGGAGGCAAAGAGGGGGTGGCCTGGCCGCCGGCACAGCAAAAGGGCCGCCTTCTGCCTGGGAGGTCCAGCTCCCTAAGCCCAGGCAGAGGGAGGCCAAAGTGGTGGGAACATTATGCTGACCCCTGAAAAGTGCTGGATGGGGCCATCCACCCCCCTGCCCCCCCATGCTACGATTCTGGGTAAGGTAAAGGTTGCCTTTGCTCAAAAGCCAGTTGTATCTGACTCTAGGGTTCAGAACTCATCTCTGTTTACAGACAAAGAGCCAGTGCTCTCTGGGTCTGCAGATGTTTCTGTGGTCATGTGGCAGGCACACCTAGACACCGTAGTGCACAGAACGCCATTTACCTTCCCACCAAATTGGTACCTATTTGTTGTTGTTCAGTCGCAGTCGATTCCAACCCTTTGCGACCCAATGGACCACTGTCTGCCAGGCACTTCTGTCCTCCACCATCCTCCTCAACTCGCTCAGCTCTGTGCCCATTGTCTCTACAATACCATCTAGCCATCTCATCTTTGGCTGCCCCCTTTTTCTTTTGCCCTTCACCTTTCCTAGCATCAAGGCTTTCTCAAGTGAACCCTCTCTTCTCATTTGATGTCCAAAGTACTTTAGCTTCATCTTTACTATTTGACCTAGCAATTTCTTGGTTTTGAACTGCTAGTTTGGCAGGAGCTGGGACAGAGATGTAGGGTGGAAAAAGGAAAGTAAAAGGCCTAGTATTTTTTGCCAAAAGGATACAAACTGTTTTGCATACTTGATATTTCTAGAAGAGCCACCCATCAAGTCTCATCCAAGTGCCTCCCAAAGTTATTGGTGAGGTTGGTGCTTCAAGCCAAACCATCCTTCCTTTCTCAAGAAGTGCTAGTTGCCTTGTCTTTTTGCTTTGCTTGCTCTTGCCTCTCTTCCCCCACCCACTCCAGCTAAGAGTCTTTTCATGCACTGGTGATTGCAGGAGCTGTGGATTTCCCCTTTGGGTTGGGAGGGAAGGATTACGGTTTTATCAGGAAAGCATATGACCTTCCTGCATTTTCTCCAACCTAGTTCCCTTTCTCCTGGTTGCCATTTGCTTCTCATGATTGAGGCTTGGCTGGCAGGCAGTGGTGTGTACGGGCACCCTGCATGTAATTTGAAGCCAACTTAATGGCATATCCTCTGCTCAGTGGTGGGCTGTCAAAAATTTTACTACCACACTGTGGGTGGAGCTGATGTAATTGGCGGAGCCAACATCATGACGTTGTGGGCGGAGCCAAAATAAAAAATAAAATATAAAAATAAATAAATAAAAATACACATTAAAATACAAATGAAAATAAATATGCATAATATATAAATACATTAAATACACATAAAAACAAACTACATAAAACACACCCACCTCAACCCACCCACCCACCCCAAACACAAAGCCATCACTTACCTGGCCTAGGGTCGGGGAGCAGCAGGCAGGCGGGCAGGCAGGCAGGAACAGCAGCGGCATGGTGGCACAGGGGCAAAGTGGGGCTGCGGCTTGGTGGCAAAGTGGCATAGTGGTCTGGCGGCGCGGCGGCCTGACGATGTGACCTAGCCCGGCCTGGCCTAGCCCGGCCTGGCCTGGCTGGGCCCGGCAGCGCAGTGCAGCACAGCCTAGCCCGGCAGCGTGGCCTGGCCCGTCCTGGCCCGTCCCAGCAGTGTGTCGAGGAAAGACCGCCACTGCTGCTGCCACTCCTCCAGGTGCTGTGCCCTTACTGGGCAGCCCAAAGTGGCTGCTTGGAAGTGCACATGCATCAAAACTCCATTTGATGCATGCACACTTCTATTTTTCAGTGCGCATGTGTCAAATGGAGTTTTGACGCATGTGCACTTCCTAGCAGCCATTTTGGGGTGCCTGGAAGAGACATCCGGAGGGTGGCCAGAGAGGCGACCGAACTGGTTGCCTAGGGGTTTACTACCCCCCCCCCCCATGATCCCCTATGGATTGCTGCTACCGGTTCAGTCGAACCGGTCCGAACTGGGAGCAGCCCACCACTGCCTCTGCTCTAGGTGGGAGCCTGCCTTTTCATTCTTTCTTTTTCTCCATGTGCCCCCTTTTTTTGAGGACCCCCAATTTTTAAAGTATTTGCATGTATAGATTTAAACCTCAAGACAGTGCGTTGATTTAGAAATCTCATAGCATTCAATGAGCTTGGGATCCATTTTAAAAAAATTCTTATCACCCTCTGCTTACTGTCTGGCCCAAGATTCCTGTGCGTTGAAGAGTTTGAAAGGCACCACAACTGCAGAAAACATTTATTAATTGACCTCTAAATGTTTACTTTTGATTTAAATAGGTTAATCTTTTTGTTACATTTTGATCTAGGAGTTTTGAGTTTTTTTGTAATACAGTATTCTATACATTGTTTCTGATTTTTTTTTTTACTATTGCATTATTGTAAGGTGATGTGATATTCGGTCACTTTTTTGAAGTATTTTTGAAGTGTTTTTATGATGACTTGATATTTTGTAACTGTGATTAGGGATGTTTTGAAATTATTATTTTTTTGGTGATGTGATAGCTTGTAATTATGATCTATGGTTTTTTGCTACTGTATATTTTGTATCTTTGTTAGCTGCCCAGAGTCGCTTGACGCGTGGGGCGGCATACAAGTCGAAAAATGAAATGAAATGAAACAAAGTATGGCCCTCTTTAGGTACTGGACACTTTAATACAGGGGTGCCCAAACCTTTTGGGCCGCGGGCCAGTCATGTGGTTCAGGGAGCCCAGACTACAGCTTAGGGACCAGACCCAGCCCTCAATGCCAATTCATCCGGCCCACAAAGCCCTCGTCGCTCCTGGAACCGGAAGGAAAACACGCCTGTACAGGCACATTTTACTTCCACTTCCAGGAGCGACGAGGGCTTCGTGGACCAGATGAATTGGCATTGGGGGCCGGGGTAAGCTCCTGGGCCATAGTTTGGGCACCCCTGCTTTAATGCAACCCTCACATTCCAGAAGATTGGGGACCACTGATGTAGTAGAAGAGAAAACACATCTTCCTCCCCCATTTTGGTAGGGCATGCTCTTTGAGACATTCCTGTTCTTGTACTGGTTGGGATATTGGCCAGGCAGTTGGTCATACAAGATTTGTCAGAATGGAGGGGATATTTGTGCAATTTGCCTTCCCCTCTGCATTTTGGCACCAGGATTCTAGCCGTGTCTTTAATGTACCACAATCCTTTCTTCTGCCAGAAATCCTTTCCCCTCACATTCTGGTCTTCTTTCATGTCCAGATCAAACTGTGGACTGCCAAAATGAAGCCATTTTCTTGGCTTTGTTGTTGGCCAAACTCAAGTCCTCAATGGTACATGTTATTGGCAGTTTAATAAATAAGCCGGGTTCTATACCTCTCCACATTCACATAGCATGTTGTTTTCTGCCAGCAGCCTCAACTTGAGCACGTTGGTCTTGCAATTAGGCACTCCAAACCTCAGCCTATTCAGGGTCTTCCAAGTGGTAGAGTGATGCAGAGGCGTAGCTACCGCCGTATCAGCCGTATCAATTATACGCGGCCCCCGGGCTACGGGGGCCCCCAACGGCAAAAAATAAAATTAAAAATAAAAAAGAGCAAAAATTTACTGCGCATGCGCAGAAACTCAATCTGATGCATTGCGCATGCGTCAGATTGAGTTTCTGCACATGCGCACTTTATTGGAGCCATTTTTGGCTCCAATTTAAAAAAAAAAGTCGGAGTCGGAGTCGGAGTCGGAGTCGGAGTCGGAGTCGGAGTCGGAGTCGGAGTCGGAGTCGGAGTCGGAGTCGGAGTCGGAGTCGGAGTCGGAGTCGGAGTTGGAGTCGGAGCCGCAGCTTTTAAGCGCGGCTCCGATGGCGGCCGTCAGAGGGCCGAGGTGCAGCGCGCGGAGCCGTAGCTGAGCTGGCGAAGGCAAGGGGCGGCTCGGCTGTGGAAGGCGAGGCGAGCGGGCGCAGCGAGGCAGCCCCGACTCTGAGGCCCTCCCCCTGGTCGCCGCGGGGGCTCCCTGGCTGCGCCAGCCCGGGCGGCGTTCTCCACCTCGACGCTGGGGTGGGAGTCCACCAGCTGCAGGACCAGCTCGCGGGCGCGCCCCGTCCCGCGGCAGGTGGCAGGTCAGCTCCAGCCAGGCGCAGCCACCTGGAGTGCGCCTGGAGCTGACCTGCCGCGTGCGCCTGGAGCTGACCTGTCACCTGCCGCATGCGGGACGGGGCGCGCGAGCTGGTCCTGCAGCGCTGGACTCCCACCCAAGCGTCGAGGTGGAGAGCGCCGCCCGGGCTGGCGCAGCCAGGGAGCCCCCGCTCCGCGGCGACCAGGGGGAGGGCCTCGGGGCTGCCTCGCTGCGCCCGCTCGCCTTCGCGCGCGAGCTGGTCCTGCAGCTGGACTCCCACCCCAGCGTCGAGGTGGAGAGCGCTGCCTGGGCTGGCGCAGCCTGCCAGGGAGCCCCCGCGGCGACCGGGGGGAGGGCCTCGGGGCTGCCTCGCTGCGCCCGCTCGCCTTCCACAGCTGCCCCTTGCCTTCGCCATGCGCGGCGAGGGAGCGATCGTGCGATGGCAGCAGCGGCGGCGGTGACAGCAGAGGCGGAGGAAGAAGAGGCCCCAGGATTAAGGTAAGTGAGGTTTTTGTGTTTCGGGTTTGAGGTGTGTGTGGTTTTTTTTTTTTTACATTTTAATTCTATTTTATTTATTTTATTTTTATTTATTTTATTTTTATTTTGGCCCCGCCCATGACGTCATGACGTTGGCTCCCCCCACGACGCCATGATGTCATGACGTTAGCTCCGCCCCGCATATAAAGGGCTCCCAAACAATTTTTATACGGGGCCCCGCCAAGGTAAGCTACACTTCTGGAGTGATGGGAATACCCAATAAAATGGTTCCTTGAGTCCCTATTAAAGTCACCATCTATGGCTGATGATTTTGCGGGCCTGATCTATGGTAAATTAGTTTCTGATCCCTTCTGGCTGTAACAGCTGACAGTTCAGGAGGAACTGTTAAAAGTGGTTGTACTGTCAGAACACTCTGAGTCACAGATCGTGTCCTTGTTTTATTTTTACTTCTTGCAGGCTTTTACCAAGAGCATTAGTAATGACAAGCACTTGGCAGTGGCCTACTTCCAGCGAGGAGCAGTGGCTTACCAGATGGAAAAGTGAGTTAAAACATGGCACTCCAGTGAAATAATGGGAAGCAAGGGACTGCAGTGGTTCAAAAGGCTAAGATGCTGACTGGGAGGTGGAAGGTCAGCAGTTCGATTCCCGAGTACTGCAGGGCGGTGTGAGCTCCCATCTTTGTCCCAGCTCCTGCCAACCTAGCAGTTCGAAAGCAAGAAATTGCAAGCAGATAAATAGGGACCACTTTGGTGGGAAGGTAACAGCATTCCGTGCGCTCCGGTGTCTAGTCATGCCTGCCACATGACCATGGAAATGTCTGCAGAAGCAGACAGCGCTGGCTCTTTGGCTTTGAAACAGAGATGAGCACTGAACCCTAGAGTCATATACGACTGGCTTTCGAGCAGGGGAAACCTTTACCTTTACTATCGATTGGTATCACCAGTTCAGCCAATACCTGCTTAGTCAGTGATTACAACGTTCTGCATAATCTGTGTTTTCAGTTACAAATAATTATAAACATTCATGTTGGCATCGCAGATCATGTCTATGAACAGAAGCTGAATTCTGTCACCTGTTTAAAGTATACAAATCAAACATAATTAACCAAATTAACATATTTATGCTAGTCATTAGAGCTCCCCTGAAACCACATTATATTAAGCTTTTATGTATTTATTGTTACTGTAATTCTATCAGTTTGCAAGCTTTTAAATAAATTTTAAGAGGACAGTTGCCTAACTTGAACAATTTACAGCATGGGTTCCCGACCTAATGCCTGTGGGCCAGATCTGCCCCACAGCACCATTTCATGTGCCCCATCCCTCCAAGGACTTTTGAGAAACAAAATGGCTGCCCCTTTGAAGCTGTTGGGATAAAATGAGTGCCCCCATTGTACAGGCAGGACAAAATGGCTGTCCGGCCCTCAAAGCTAACTGAGAGAGCATGACCCGTCTCCTGGCTTGAAAAGGTTGAGAACCCCTGGTTTACAGTTTATAATTTGACAGAGAGATTCAAGTACTTCTTAGAGGAAGATGCAGACTCCAATGGAGAGAGGAAGACGTTGATTCATTTGATTTATTTGTATCTAAACTTAATTACAGAAGGGGTGAAATGCCTCATCATAACTAGTTCTTTAGACTGGCTCTAAATACAATTAAAATAGGTTTAGAAAATGTCATGAACAACAAGGACAGCTGCAGAAACTCATATGGAAGGGAAACCTCTGTAAACAATTCAAAACACCTTCTAATGTACAGGTACATTTTATGTCTACTTCCAGGAGCAACGAGGGCGGCATGGGCTGGGTGAATTGGCATCAGGGACCAGATCTGGCCTGCGGGCTGTAGTTTGGGTACCCCTGCTATAGCTCTGTATAGGCACATTTTACTTCCGCTTCCGGGAGTGACCAGGCTAGTGTGGGCCAGATGAATTGGTGTCGGGGGCCAGATCTGGCCTGTGGGTCATAGTTTGGGCACCTCTGGTTTAAGCATAATAATATTCTGCAGATAGGAATCTCTTAAAGAGGAAAAACTTCCCTGAGGAATGTCAAAAAGGCACCCTAGTGCAGCTGTCATTATTCCACATTTAGCATGACTCAGAAGGACTTACTGTCTCCTCTTCTTTGTTTTCCAGTTATGAATCAGCCATTAATGACTTAAAAGAGGCATTGGCACAGCTACGTGGGAACAACCTAATAGACTACAAGATCCTAGGCCTACAGTTTAAGTTGCTTGCCTGTGAGGTAAGTTGTGAGTATGTTCAGTTCTCTTGCAAGGTTCAAACAACTGTGTATTACTCGTAACTTATTGTTAGAAGGTGACGACTGTAGCACATCACTTTCTGACTATCTTGCACTTTGTCATGTAGGTGTTGTACAATATAGCTCTTGCCCATGCCAAGCTAGAGGACTGGAAGAAGGCTGAAGAGCATTTGACAAAGGCAATGAAACTGAAGACTGGGCCCCGGCACAAGAAACTCGATACGGCAATGGAATCTATCCTGGTAAGGAACTGTAGGAAAGGATAGTTACCGTATTTGTCGGAGTATAAGCAATGGTGGGTTGTTAAAATCTTCGCTACCCCACCGTGACGTCAATTTTTTTTAAAAAAGTCTGCGCATGTGTTTGACGCATGCGCAGTTCCAGGCAGCCATTTTGGGTGCCCAGAAATACATTTTTGGAGGGGGCCGAAGAGGTGACCGAACTGGTTGCCCAGGGTTTTACCATCCCCTGGCGACCCCTCCTGATGGGGTGCTACCAGTTCGGGCGAACCGGTCCGAACCAGTAACATCCCATCACTGAGTATAAGACACATTGGGGTATAAGATGCCCCCTGTTTTTATAGACATTTTTAGGAAAAAGATAATTTTCTACATTTTAACTCACCCGCCTGCTCCACCGCGATGGGGAGGAGGCGATGGGGGAAGGATTGGGGGAGCAAGATTGCATCAAAAGGAGCAATTTTGCCCACACCAGGATAACCTACTGGGTGGTAGTCAAAGTCATGGTTGGCCATAGGTAGAGCCAAAGTCAAAATGAGAGACGGTTCATATAGTGGCCTTTCTACTCCCTACCCTCTATCCTAAGGGTGCCCAAACTTTTCAGGCCATGTGCCAGTCATGTGGTTCAGGAAGCCGGTCACTATGGACGGGGGGAGCAGATGCCAGATGTGGCTCCCGATGCCAATTCACCTCATCCATGAAGCCCTCGTTGCTCCTGGAAGCAGAAGTAAAACACAGCCATACGGGCATGTTTTACTTCTGCTTCCAGGAGCAATGAGGGCTTTGTGGGCTGGATGAATTGGCAATGGGGGCCGCATCTGCCCCTGGGCTATAGTTTGGGCATCCCTGCTCTACCCTATTCTCCCACTCTTAGTGTCATTCTGTCTCTTTTTCTCCCCACCTCTCTTTTGCTGCACGCCTTGTAGGCTCCAAAAAAAATTACTACCACACTGTGGGCAGGGTATGGTGGGTGTGGCCAGGGGGGAAAGCTTTGCTTTGCATCCGAATTAGGACTACTTTATTTCGAAACTTGAATATTTATTTATTTATTTAGATTTATATTGCAGCCCACTCGCCGAGGCGACTCAGGGCGGCTTACAGTCAAAACAACCACAGTACAATAAAAATTATAAAATGCAACCACATAAAACAACCAAACCAGAACACAAACTAACTCCCGTCAGGCCATTGTTGTGGGCCCAGAGGAGTGGGCAAGGTCCCCAGCCACTGCTAGGCCTTGGCATCTTCTTCCTCAGGCCGTTGTTGTGGGCCCAGAGGAGGGGGCGATGTTCTCAGTCACTGCTAGGCCTTGGCATCTTCTTCCTCAGGCCGTTGTTGTGGGCCCAGAGGAGGGCCCAGAATAGGTGGGGCCAGCCTGATTTTCTGCTACCAGTTCCTGCGAACTGGTGCAAACCTGCTGATGCCCACCACTGCCTTGTAGTCATCTCATCTTGCTTCTTTCTCTGCCATTCCATCTTTCTTTTCTTTGCCAGCCCATCATCTCCCTTCTGTGTACCATTTTGTATTTCTGTCTGTTCTTTTTTTATCCCTTTCCCTCCCTCTCTCCCTTTTTTTCTCACATCCATCCTATCCTCTCACTCCCTTCCTATTTTTTTCTGTCACTGTTCTTTTCTCTGTTACTGCTAACCCTTCTCTTTAGGCCATATAAAATTGTGCAAAGGGCCACATGAAACTTTTCCAAACTGTGTTCCATGGAACACTGGTGGACTTCAATTCCCAGAAGCCTCAGTCAGTACATTGGTGGATCAGTGCTTTGGGGAATTAACTTAGGGCTCTTTCAAATACCACGTGATCATTTTAAGGGGGAGGGGAGTCAACCAAAAGCCACAGAAAGTCACAGGAGGGGAGGATTCGGTGTGAAGTCATGTGATTCCAAAATTATCGAAAAGTTCCCAACACAAGACTTGGGGTGGCGTACAGCTGGTGGTGATGGTGGTGGAGGAGTTGGGCACGGAAAGCAGAGAAACCATGTGATTTGGGGGGTCAGTCAAAGGTCACGGAAAGTCATAAAGGGGAGCGGGATCAAAAGTGGCCTATTTTAGGTCATGTGGTATTTGAAAGAGCCCTTAAGCTTCTGGGAGTTGAAGCCCAAAAATCAAAGTTTGGAAAACACTAAGCAGATCCCCCCCCCCCCATGACTTAAGAGTCAGGAGCAGGTGTAGCCAATCTTTTCGTGCCATAGACTAGATCACACCCTCTCAGACAGCTGAGTGTGCCAGAGGCATGGTTCCTCACACCACTTCTGCCACGTCCCATGGCAGTGGGAGTGAGGATGGTGCATTTTTGCCACATTTTTGGCTGTTTTTGTGGCTTTTCTTGCTGTTTTTGCAGCATTTTTTGGCCCTTCTGACACGATTTTGGCACTTCTGGTACGCTTTCAGTGCACTTTCAGCACTTCTGATGTGACTTCGGTGCATTTTTGGCGATTCCAGTGGTGGGATGGTCCTCACTGTGGACCGGATTAATTGGTGCCACGGACCAAGTCTGGCCCATGGACCGTAGGTTGGGAACCACTGGTCAAGACCATGGAACAAAAATTTGGAACAAATATTCTGGAGCAAACAATGTTTCTAACAGATCAGTTGAAAGCATAAGTTAAGGTGAGAGGCCATATATGATTGGTTTTTGTGTGTTTTTGTATATACAGAAGCAAAGATGCTTTGACCCCATAGTGATTCCTG
Source organism: Furcifer pardalis (assembly GCA_030440675.1). Taxonomy (NCBI): domain Eukaryota; kingdom Metazoa; phylum Chordata; class Lepidosauria; order Squamata; family Chamaeleonidae; genus Furcifer; species Furcifer pardalis. Next base: position 161,007,970 of record CP126891.1, on the reverse strand, counting down.
CAGGGAAGTTGTTTCGACCAAATGAAAAGCAAGTGGCGCAACTGGAGAAGAAAGATTACTTGGGCAAAGCGATGGTAGGAAATTCATCTTCAGTGAAATTAACCATCAGATTTGATCTACCACATGTTTCTAAAAGAATCACTCTGGTTATATTGTATTAAAGGTACCAGCTCTTCTTGGGGGGTGGGGGGTGGGGTGGGAGCAGTGATGGGCAGCAACAGGTTCACACCAGTTTGCCGGACCTGGTAGTAACGTTTCCCACTGTCCCGGAGAACCGGTAGTGGCCTTTGGGGGGAACCACCTCGGGGGCTTACCTGTTCCCCTCATTTCCTGAAGCATGTTTTAGTGGTGTTTTTGTGCACACTTGAAATGTGGGCAATTTGAAGATTCCAAACTGCAAACTGCAGTTGGCCTACAAAAAGTCTGAAGGGCACAGTCAAGACAAGCTAGTCAAATCTTGGGTTGAAACTGGATGCCTCACATGTTTCAAAGCCTCACTTTGGAACATCTTTTCTGGTTGGTCTAGGTCAGGGGTCTGCAAACTTGGCTCTCCAGGTGTTCTTGGACTTCAATTCCCAGAACCCCAAGTCAGCACTCCTGCTGATCAAGGCTTCTGGGAACTGAAGTCCAAGAACAGCTGGAGAGCCAAGTTTGCTGACCACTGGTCTAGGTTCATGGTCATGTGTCTTTTGCTGCTTTTACACCAGTAGTGTATCATGGGTTTCAGTCGCCTGGGGCATAGGCCAAATTTGCCATTCCCCCTGGGTGGGGCCCAGGACGCCAGCGATGGTGGAGGGTCCTGGTGCCCATCCCCACAGTGGCGTCTTTGCTCCAGTCACTAGGAAGTCTAGGGGCAGTGGTAAAGTCCTATTTATTGTGAAATTTTGCCACCCCACATGCTACACCACTGTTTTACATCTCATAGCCATTATAACTCAGTGCTCTCCTGCTTTCAGTTCAAGTTGCATTAGGAATGGATTAACTAAGCAACCTTAGAATGGGTTTAAAGTACTGTATCCTGTTCACTTTTAATAGACATTGAGTTTAGAGACTGCCTAAGGTGTAGTACTTCTGATTGCAGGTTGTGGCATCTGTGGTCGACAAAGATGAGTTTGCAGGCTTTGCTCCTCTTCAACCCCAGGTGAGACAATGTTGCTTCCTCTTGTCCATTAACTTACTCTCTTCTTTTTACTGGCAGAATGGTGTGAATTACGCAACAGGATTCTAGCTTCTGATAGTGGCATAACGTGCAGAGACAGGAAGGTTTCTACTAGTGTTGGTAAATGTCACCGTAGACAGTTGCAATAACAGTTTGCAGACATCTGACATTTCCTTTTTGACAGTCATTCACTTCCTCGCTTGAGCAGTTTCCTTATATGAGCAATGTAACTTGAGGGCAACCAATGTTTTCAGCAGCCCCCCCCCCCCGGGGTAAATGTTAATTATCATTTATTATGTTTCAAATGAACTTCACTGGAAGTCTTTTTTGGGCCAAAGAGACATAGGTAAAGGTTTCATCTTGCTCAAAAGCCAGTCGTATCCGACTCTAGGGTTCAGTGCTCATCTCTGTTTCAAAGCCGAAGAGCCAGCGCTGTCTGCTTCTGCAGACATTTCCATGGTCATGTGGCAGGCATGATTAGATACCGGAGCACACAGAACGCTGTTTACCTTCCCACCGAAGTGGTCCCTATTTAGCTACTTGCAATTTCTTGTTTTTGAACTGCTAGGTTGGCAGGAGCTTGGACAAAGACAGGAGCTCATTCCGTCCTGCAGTAGTCGGGAATTGAACTGCTGACCTCCCACCTCCCATGTTAGCCACTTGAGCAACTGCAGCCATATATAGATGCTTTAATATGTAAGTTGTCTCTTCCCTTCCAGCCCACATAGCCCACTTTTGCTGCTCCCCTGTTAATACAGTTTGATGAAGCAGTAGGGAAGTGGAATATATGATGCATTGATGGAACTGCCACGAGTCAAGGAGGTCCTGGGAGGCATCAGTGGTGGCTTCCTAAGCCTTTTGCTCTAGGGCTGTGGCCATATCCATTCTCCTGGGCCAAATCAGCCCTTTTGCACCGCAGCATTTGTTTAAGCAGACAGAAGGCAGCACCTGAGTGCGGATACAGAGTGTGTTCTGCTTCCGAACCCCAAAGCCAGCCCGCTGCCCTCAGGTGTGGTGAAGGACATGGCTCCATCATCAGAAGTACAGTACTGAAGTGAAATTCAACCATCAGTTTGCTTGGCTTGTGCACGTAGAACAGGCAGGCAGTGCCTGGCCAGACTTTGACCAGAGTAACCCTTTTTTACTTGTTAGCCATTCGATTCCTGAGAACTGCAGGACGGAATGAGCTCTTTGTCCTAGCTCCTGCCAACCTATCAGTTTGAAAGCAAGAAATTGCGAGTAGATAAATAGGGACCACTTCGGTGGGAACGGTAACAGTGTTCTGTGAGCTCCGGTGTCGTCATGCTTGACACATGACCACAGAAATGTCTGCAGAAGCAGACAGCGCTGGCTCTTCGGCTTTAAAACAGAGATGAGCACTGACCCCTAGAGTCGGATACGACTGGCTTTCGAACAAGGGAAACCTTTACTTACCCCTCTTTAAAAATGTTGCATGTCTTGATCAACCCAGGTTCTGAATTAGAAAAGGTCAACAGGTGTATATAGATTGGGAGAGGCAAATGATAACACATGTTTGTATTTGCAGGTGTCAGAACCACAACTCAGTCCAAAAACACCAGAAAAACTCTGGTAAGATCCATAACATTCGGAGTATATTAGCATAAAATAGCATTGTTTCTGTAAACCGCCCTGAGTCAGTTGTACCGAGTAGGGCGGTATACAAATCAAATAAATGAATGAATGAATAAATGAATGAATGAATGAATGAATGAACTCTACATTGGAAGTTTAGATGCCTGCCTTCTTTATATGGGAGCAAAAGGGGGTTGTTCATGCACATAGGCAAGCAGTCTGTCTCTCTCTCACATACACACAGACACAGACATAGATACAGACACAGACACACGTCCAATCCATGGTAATAGCTGGGGCCTGAGGTGTGGCAGTACTTTAGTTTATACTTATGAATTAGACCCCACTTGAAATATTAGAATAGGATGATTGTTTTCTCCAAGAAAGAAGAGGAGGCACCAGTAGCATAAATTTGGCTTAAGCCAAATTTGCTGCCCCCTGGTGGTGGCCTAGGATGCTGGCTCCCACTCCCGCTAGGGTTTCTGGGAATTGTAGTCCAAGAACACCTATACACCCAAAAAATGCCGCCCGGGGTGGGCCGCCCCATGCGGTGGCGACCCCGCTACGCTACTGGGAGGCATTTTTTGTTGGGATAATAGATGTCTTGCCTGGACTAACACTTGGTATAAGTGAAAGGATCACAGCCTAATGTGATTGTCCTATGCTACTAATTTGGGTGGTAGTACTTATCCCACCTCTGGTATTTCAGGCAAACCCCTGCCCCACTACCTGTTTGTTTTCTTGCTTTCATTGATTTGTTGATAGTTCTCCCTGCCCCCACTGCCTCCCTCTAACTAAGCAACAAGTATGGAAGTTCTCTCCCTGTGCTGTAGATTCCATTTCATCCTTCTGTTCTACTGACTATAACTACAAATGATAACTGTAAGCAAAGATCTCCTTTTCTACTTTAAATGCTCCTAGAGTACCTTTAAAAAAAGGAAACTAAAGGAAAAGTGCTGAGACTGAGCTTATCTCTATGTTTTCTGTGTTTTGCTGTCATTTTTTCTATTTTATACACTGCTAAGAAGAACCACCAAAATTTCTCAATACTCGAAACATTTAGGTTTGTGAAATATATTTGAGAAATGTACAATGATGTGCTTGAATGTTTCACTTGAAAGTTTAGCCTTTGCCCTCCTTTCCCCATTTTCCAAGATATCAGAAGACTATACTGTAAGTCAAACCTTGCATAAAGAGCACCTCGCAAAAGGAGTAACTCGCTTAAAGAGCAGAATTTTCTCTTAATTTTCGCTTCACTTAACAAATAAAACCAACCAAAAACTTGCTTAACAAATAAATTGGGGTTCGCAATCCTCCCCACAATTGGTCATTTACAATGGTGTTTCGCTTAAACAGCAAACTCACTTAAAGAGCAATCCTGTAGAACACATTATGCTCTTTAAGCGAGGTACAACTGTAATTACTGTACTGTTGTTTTTCGAATGCACCCAGCACTGAATAACACGAGGCCATCACCAGATTCCCTCACTACATTCCCAGAGCCTTGGACTACGGTAGTTCCCCACCCCTCTTTATATTTTCCTCAAGAAATTGGATTGTGCAATGAAACAAATATAGTAGCCAGCTCGGTCGGCCAGTTACTTTGAATACCCCACCTCTTTCCCTGTTGTGGTTTTTAACTTTTAACTTTTTAATCTTTTTAATCTCTTAACCTTTTAAATTTTTGCTGTAGATGATGTGTTTTAACTGTTTTTAACTACAGTCAAACCTTGCATAACGAGTGTTTCGCTTAGCGAAAAACTCACATAATGAGCAAGTTTTTTGCTAAGCAGTCTGACTCGCATAACAAAAATTTTCATTATGCGAGTCAGACTTTCCCTATGGAAAAACTCGCATAATGAGCATTTCAATGGGAAAAACTCGCATAGCGAATTTTTTTGCGATGCGAGTTTTCCCCCTTGAAATGCTCGTTATGCGAGTTTTTCCATAGGAATTTTGTTTGTTTCGCATAGCGAGCAACCTCGCATAGCGAGCAACCTTGGGTAACGAATTAAATTCATTATGCGAGGTATTACTGTATAAGCCGCCTAGAAGAGTCTTCAGATGAGGGCGGGGTATAAATGTAAATGAATGAATGAATGAAGGAATGAAGGAATGAATATTTTATTGGATTTACTAAACAATAAATTTCTTTCTTCATGCAGGGCATTTCAGGGACAACCTCACAGAGTCTTGTACGAATTTATACCAGAAACGGAAGATGAGATTCGCGTCCTTCCTGGAAACATTGTTTTTTTATTGAAGAGGGAGAAAGACAACTGGGCCACTGTTATGTTTAATGGAAAGGTATTAGAAGAGTGCTAAGACTCAAAACAATTGTCCAGCGGTCCATGGATGCAGGAGACTCAAAGCCACTGCCAAAGGGATACCTTGTTGTTCCACTGACCTGAACTATTGGTGCCATTTTAAAAATGTATTTAGTTGTCTTGACCTAAATGTAAGATTTAGGTTATTAACTAATATTATAATTTTTATTCATCACATTGTTGAGAAAATAGGTATTATGCCTATTTATTTACAGGTAAATAAATAGGTATATAAATAGGTATAAATTATTTACAGAGATGGATTAATCACAAGCCGGAATTAAAATTGCTTGGAGAAACATCAACAATCTGAGATATGCAGATGACACTACCCTAATGGCAGAAAGTGAAGAAGACCTAAAGAACCTCTTGATTAGGGTGAAAGCAGAGAGTGCAAAAGCTGGCCTGAGACTCAACATAAAAAACAACAAGAAGATAATGGCAACCGGCTCTATCACTCCTTGGCAAATAGAAGGAGAAGAAATGGAAGCAGTTAGAGACTTTACATTTTTAGGATCCAAAATCACTGCAGATGGTTAATGCAGCCATGAAATAAAAGGAAGATTAATTCTTGGGAGGAAAGCTATGACAAACCCAGGCAGTATAATAAAAAGTAGAGACATCACCCTGCCAACAAAAGTCCACATAGTCAAAGCAATGGTATTCCCAGTAGTAATGTATGGTTGTGAGAGCTGGACCATAAGTGCAGAAGAATAGATGTCTTTGAAATGTGGTGCTGGAGGAGAAATTTGAGAGAGCCCTGGACAGACAAGATATCAAATAAGTCGATCTTGAAGGAAATCAACCCTGACTGCTCCTTGGAAGGACAAATATTGAAGATGAAGCTAAAGTACTTTGGACACCAAATGAGAAGACTCACTCAAGAAGGTCTTGATGCTGGGAAAGGAGAAGAGAGTGGCAAAGGATGAGATGGTTAGATGGCATCAATGATGCAATGGGCATAGAGCTGAGTTGGCTGCAGAGGATGGTGGAGGATAGGGGTGCCTGGCGTGCAGTGGTCCATGGGGTCGCAAAGGGTCGGACTCAACTATGCGACTGAACAACAACAAACCCCAACTTTCATAGTGTGTGGGTCACTTCATGGCAAGCTGGGATCCACCTTCAACAAATTCACACCCCTGACATTTTTCCTGCTTCAGGAAAATGCATTCTTGGATATGAGTTGCAGTTGACGACGATGAATATTGATGAATTTACTCTAACATTTGCCACGTTCGCCTGTATTCTTCCTCTCCCTATGACTCCATCTACTTGTTGCTTGAACTAAGGAGTAGGCAGTATCACATGGCTTGTTTTAAAGTTAATTAGGCATTTAGCTGCAGACTCAGAGGTATGGAGTTCAATTACGCACTGTCCCTCCTGGAAATAAAGCAAGTTGCGCTGTCCTAGAAACCCCTAGAAAAACAGAATGGTAAACTTCTAAATAGTATCTAGCTTGAAAACTGAAAGAGGTCTCCGTAAGTCAGAAGTGACTTGATGGTGCATATTTTAAATTAAAACTTGATTGATTTTTCAGCAGCTCTTTCTTGTTGGCATCACAGAGACTCAAAGTCTTGGCTCAGCATGTCCTGTTCTCTTGAGTCCAGCCATGATTTAATTCATCCAAAACACCCACGAGTAGTTATATGTTCCAGAGTCTCTTACAATTGAAACCTTCTGTGTGTGAAATTTAAAGGGCAGCATAGATGTGTTGAGGGGATAACTTTGCATTTCCACATGTGGTTTATGTGTTTTATCAGCAGGAAACAGTTGTTCTCCATTGTAGAAATAATAAAGGATACTGTATCCCTCCCTGCTTTTTCCTCTTCACCACATAGAGAGAGGAAATGCTCTAAAGTCAAAGTGCAAAGTTGTCTTGGATGAAAAAAAGAGTGGTACCATGGCTCCTTAGGGGCTGCAGTGGCTCCATAGTGAAGCCTTGTTAGCTGGAAGGCCGGCAAGTCGGCAGTTCAAGACCCAGTACTGTCCCAGCTCTTGGGAACATGAAAGGAGCCTCATTCAGGAGCCCCCTGAATCAGTAGCGTAGTGTGAGTTTCAGCCGCCCGGGGCGTAGGCCAAATTCACCATCACGGATGGACTTCCCCGAAGATACTTCCTTGCACCATATCCTAATTTTCAGGTGTTATTAGACAATCTTGAACTCTATTCTTTATATGAAATAATTAATTCTCGCTGAATATTCATCGTGAACAATCTGAGTACAAAATAAAACATGGGTAATTACCGCGAGGTAACTGGTTAGTACAGACGGTGTTGCCAGTCGCTAGAGCAAGGCAGATGACTGCACTCATTTAAAGAAAGGGGATTCCCCAGTTCCGTCACAGATTAAACAATAAAAAGTTCCATGCTCATTTTAATCAGTCTGAATTGTAGGTATGACAAAAATATGAAATTAAATGGTTCAAATTTTTAGTCCAGATTATAAGATATTATTATTTATTGTGACATTTTGCCTCCCCCTAAAAGTGCCGCCCAGGGCGGGCTGCCCCCACCGCCCCACTATGCTACACCTCTGCCCTGAGTGGAGTTTCTCCAGCAAAAATCCTTTCAACCCAAAATAATTTCCGACACAAAATTATTATTATACAGTACCATGCTCCTTCATCACTACCTGGACAATGTTTCATGTAAAGGAATTAGCATTGCTCTAAAAAAGCATTGTCAAAATATTGGCATTTTGGAAAATTTGGAGAGGAGGAAGCAGTGGAGAAAAACTCATTTATTCACCCATAACAGGGGATGCTGCCTGGTGCCCATGGAGATCTTTTAACACTGTTCATTCTCCTAACAGTTGCTTTTGATGTTTTTTGTACAGGAGGGGATTGTGCCTTGCAACTATCTAGAGCCAATGCAAATGATAAACCAGAACTCAGCCTTGGTAAGAGAAAATTGCATGTTTAAGCAAGAACTAAATGTAAAAGTTCCTACTTCTCAAAGATTACTTATCTACCTACTAAAATCACAATAGTATTACAATGCATCACATATTGTTTTGTTCTCTGTCAAATAGTCTACTAAAGTGATGAGCTGTTTTTGTTTATTAAATTAACCAATTAACACTAAAAGATAGTAACTGATTCTTTTGCAGACCAGATTAGGTTATCTTCTTTTCACATGGCATTCCTTTTTTAGAAAGAATGTGAGTGCAGGACATATGACTAGATTACCACAATATATTGATGTCCAGCATGATGAAGACTAGCAAAGGTTGAAAGTGAGCTTGTTTGTTTGGTGTCACATAAAGATACACCTGGGACTGCAGTGGCTCAAGTGGCTAAGAAATTGACTGGAAGGCGGGAGGTCAGCAGTTCAAATACTGCAGGACGGAATGAGCTCCCGTCTTTGTCCCAGCTCCTGCCAACCTAGCAGTTCAAAAGCAAGAAGTTGCAAGTAGATAAATAGGGACCGCTTCTGTGGGAAGTTAAACAGTGTTCCATGCGCTCTGGTTTCTAGTCATGCCTGACACATGAACACGGAAACGTCTGCAGCAGCAGACAGCACTGGCTCTTTGGCTTTCAAACAGAGATGAGCACTGAACCCTAGAGTCGGATACGACTGACTTTCAGGCAAGGGAAACCTTTACCTTTAAAGATACAGCCTTCTCTTGCTTTTGGATTAGCAATGTAACTATTTCTTCCTGGTGTTCTGTAGGCCTGATCCAGCATAAACTAATTGGTCGGTCACTAAAATGACTGACATGCTAATTGTTGATGCAAGATTACACAAGGCTGTGTACTACACAGAGAGAGTTCTCTCCTTCAGCAGGACGCTTTCTACCCATGAGGGTTTTTTTCTGTGTTGAAGTAACCCTTGATCATTCTCTCATTTGTAGCAAAAAGAACCACCTTACTGATTTTGCACTGCCTCTTTACAGGGCTTGAAATGTCAGTACAGAAGAGGCCTAAGATGTTATTTAGAGGACCCCAAAACTTAATTTATTCTAGACCAGATTTCCTCATATTTGGCTCTCCAGGTGTTCTTGAACTTCAGTTACCAGAAGCCCAAGTCAGCACATATGCTCATCAAGGGTTCTGGGAACTGAAGTCCAAGAACATCTGGAGAGGCACGCTTGAGGAACCCTAGTCTAAACAGCCATTATTGGGTAAGGTTTTTAATTAACTAACTGAGTTGGAAGGGTCCTATGAAATCATTGGGTCCAACCTTCTGTTCAACGCCGGAATCCAAATTGAAGCAGGTCTGATGGATGGTTTTCCAATTTTCTCTCTTTTTAACCTCAATTTTCTCTTGATTGCCTCCAACATTGTGTCATATTACACATATGTCCATTTTACACAGAAGGAAAACAATGTTGATTTGGACATCCCTGATCCACCTCACATTGCTGCTCCAGAACGTCCTGCCAAGCGTCCTCCAGGTCAGTAAGGAAAAATATACCATGAATCCTTTCCAAGAGTGTCTGTGGTTTACTAAGCTAGAGCACATAGTTTAAGCGTCCAACTTGGTCTGTACATGTCTTATTTTTAAAATGTTACTGTTTAATTTAAAATCAATTCTTCTACTTTTTTTGTAGGTCAGAGAAAAACATTAGAGGTAAGTGATCCCCTTGCATATTTGGTTTGTTGGAAGGGTAAAAGAGACCAACAGTCAGCAATGTCTGCTTTTGTAAAAAAAAAAAAAAGATTTCATGGTACTGCCAAGCTTCCACTGCTTATTACCTGTGACGTCAAGGAGGCTATTTTTAGCACAATACACAATTGAGGGCTAGATCTTGCAATTATGGTCAGCTATCTTGTGGATAACAGCCACCACATTATCTCACAGAGGCAGATCTCCGCTCCCAATATTAAGACTTCATTCTTCACTGCTTGTTGCATGCATTTTGCAACACCCCTATTTGTACAGTGAAACCAAATCAATTTTTCAGGACAAGGTTCTGACACGTTCATTTTGCTTGTGACTATCTAGATTCTAGAGGGATCTTCAGTTCCAAACCAGCGTTTGATGTTTCAAATTCTAAATAATCATTTTCCTAATTTAAGCTTCCAGGCAGTTTATATTGGCCAATTTATGCTTTGTTGACAAGGCACTATGGAAGCTGATACATCTATGGTATCTTGTCACACAGGGGTAGATAATGAAAAGGAAATCCCTTTTTCAGTCTTGTGGTTGTGGCAGGTTACCATTCCTGTTGCTTTTTTGCTACTCTCCCCTCCCCCAGTGGCATCACATGAGGGGGCAGGGGGCAACCCACCCTGGGCGGCGCTTTTTGGGCTATGGGTGTTCTTGGACTACAATTCCCAGAAGCCCTAGCAGGAGTGGGCACCGGTGTCCACCAGGGGGTGGAAAATTTGGCTTAAGCCCTGGGCGGCTGAAATCCACGCGACGTTACTGCCATCCCCATTGAGCAAATAGTGCCTTCCTTAAACCAAGATACATTATGTATAACAGAATATAATAAAAATTGTGACATTGATTTTCTAGATTGAGTTCAGTGAAACTCAGTTGTCCCACAGAAAGATGATTTTGTCCAGAAGAAAGACAGAGTTTGACTCTACTGATTCTCCTGGACCTCTCAGCAGCTTATGGTCATGGCAGTGTTCTGTCTACATTACCTTTCTGAGAACCTGAGAACAGTGTAGCTGAGGGAATGCTGCTTGGTGCTTGTGCAGTTACACCAAGTTCTGTTCATGCTACTAATGGTCAAGCATAGAACAGTGAGTGAATGCTGTGCATTCAGCTTGACTTAGAGGACGCTGTTGTGCTACGATGACCAAGTGACCAGTTTTAGAGTGCTTATTAAGACCCTGCTTTAGATTTAAAGACTAGACTTCCATCTAGAAAACGTAGTAAAGATAACCTTAGATCAGGGGTAGGAAACCTGCGGCCTTAAGGCCACATGCAGCCTTCCAGGTCCTTAAGTGCAGCCGTTTACCTGGATCCACATTTTACAGAGCAAATCCTTTTATTTTTAATTAATACATTTTTGTTAGTCTTTTATACTTTTAGTAATTTTAAAATTAAGGGATTTTCAAAATTATTAAGTACATGTGGCCTTCAGACAAGAAAAGGTTCCCCACCCCTTCCATTGATGCTCAAGTACCCTCTATTTTAGAAATTAAGCACTGAATTTCCCCAATAACATCCCGAGGGCAGATTTTAAAAATTATTTTTGAAAGAAAGAAAGCTTATGACACTCCCAGCTGCTTCAGCACATGGAGATAAGCCTAAAATGTGTAGGACGGGTTGTTCATTTTCATGTCAGAAATTACTGTGGGTTGAAAGGTTTTTTTTGCAGTGGATGCCCAAGACCACATTGCCAGCATACGTTGGAGCATGGAAAAAACAAAGGAATGCCAGAAACAAGTCTACTGTTTTATTGACTGCACCAGTGGTCAGCAAACTTGGCTCTCCAGCTGTTCTTGGACTTCAGTTCCCAGAAGCCTTGATCAGCAGGAGTGCTGACTTGGGCTTCTGGGAATTGAAGTCCAAGAACACCTGGAGAGCCAAGGTTGCAGACCCCTGGACTACACCAAGGCCTTTGACTGTGTGGACCACAACAAAATGTGGCAAGTAATTAAAGAGATGGGGAAACCAGAACAACTTATATGTCTCATGAGAAATCTGTAAATGAGTCAAGAACCAACAGTTAGGACAGAATACTGAATGACAGAGTGGTTTGAAATAGGAAAAGGAGTAAGACAAGGCTGCATTTTGTCACCCTGCTTATTCAACTTATACACAGAGCACATAATGCGCAATGCAGGGATGGAGGAATCACAGTATGGGATCAAAATTGCTGGGAGAAACATCAACAATTTGAGATATGCAGATGATACCACCCTAATGGCAGAAAGCGAGGAAGACCTAAAGAAGCTCCTGATTAGGTTGAAAGAGGAGAGTGCAAAAGCTGACTTGAGACTCAATATCAAGAAAACCAAGATAATGGCAACAGGTCCTATCAGTCCCTGGACAATAGATGGGGAAGAAATAGAAGAAGTGACAGGTTTTACTTTCTTAGGATCCAAGATCACTGCAGATGGTGATTGCAGCCATGAAATAAAAAGGCAACTGGTTCTTGAGAGACAAGCTATGAGAAACCTGGGGAACATAGTGAAAAGTAGAGACATCACATTGCAAACAAAAATTTGCATAGTCAAAGCTATCGTATTCCTGGTGGCAATGTATGTTTGTGAGAGCTGGACCATTAGGAAAGCTGAGCGCAGAAGAATAGATGCCTTTGAGATGTGGTGTTGGAGGAGAGTCTTGAGAGATCCCTGGACAGCGAGGAGAACAAACAGGTTGATCTTAGAAGAAATCAACCCTGACTGCTCTTTAGAAGGTCAAATAGTAAAGATGAAGCTAAAGTACTTTGGACATCAAATGAGAAGCGAGGATTCAGTTGAGAAAGCCTTAATGCTTGGAAAGGTCGCGGGCAAAAGAAGAAGGGGTGGCCAAAGATGAGATGGCTAGATGGTATTGTACACGCAATGGGCACAGAGATGAAGAAGGTGGAGGACAGAGGTGCCTAGAGGACAATGGTCCATAGGGTCGTAAAGGGTCGGAATCGACTGTGTGACTGAATAACAACAACAAAATGTTTTTAACTGTGTATTTCCACATGTTCCGTTGTGGAAGCAAGTACTGTATATACTTAAGTATAAGTCTAGTTTTTTGGCCCCCAGAATGAGGTCCAAAAAGGGGGCTCGACTTATACTTGGGTCCCGAAGCTGTAGTGGTGCAAATTGAAACATACAGTAAAAACACACACACCACAAACACTACCGTAAAAACTCTAAAACATACCCACACAAATGTCTAAATTAATTAATTTTACGTTATTTTCATGTATTTTAATTATTGAAAGTCACTAGCAGCTGCTGCATTTTCCACCCTGACTTATACTTGGGTCAATCTATTTTTCTAGTTTTAGAGGACCAAAATTAGGTACCTTGAGTTATATTTGGGACAACTTTTAGTCGAATATATATGGTAATTCCACACTTCATCCCATCCAAAAAGCCAGCCCGAGTAGAGATGTGTGTCAACCTTCTTTGCTCTTTTCCATCTCTACAGTTTGCTGAGCCCGCCACTGCTAGTCCATATATCATCAAAGTGCACTATAAATATACCATAGCCATGCAAGCAAGCCCTGAGCTATCATACAAGAGTCTTCTCGACAAAGTGTGCAGGAAGCTGGAGCTCTCCCCACAGTACACAAGCCTGAGGTGAGAAATGGTTAGCCAACAATCCTCTGCTCAATCTTTACTGAATTGGCAGGACTGAATTTGCTCTTTGTGTTGCCCAGCTACCAACCTACAGCCAACGAGAGCCTTGAGCTTCTGAATGAGACCAACATGCAGAGCCTGTGGGATCACACAAAGAACTTTTCCGTGACGCTGTGGTGTAGCAACCACCAGGTGGGTAAGAGTCGAATACCTAAAGAAGGCAGGGCATTTTGCAAGAAGCACGCAAGGTAACGGGAGGGTCCCTTCTTCCATGAAGCATGTTGCTTTTCATTGCTTTTGTGTTCCTTTTTTTGGAAACATTATCTTACAATAAAAGCTGAAAAATCACACTGAAATGCCTCTAAAAAGCAACTAGAACCTATTACTCATTACATTTTAAAAGGACTACCGTACTTGCTACATTATTCCAAAAAGCCAGTTTCACGATGTCCACATTGTCAAAGAAAGCGATTCCTTAGAGGACCTATGTTGCCCCCCAGGCTCTACAAAGCACTACATGTAACCCAAAGCATTCACAATACGCCAATTCAAATTCAGTTTTCAACTGTGGATCTCGAGTTACCATATATACTCAACTTCAAGTCATCCCGGATATAAGTCAAGGTACCTAATTTGGACCTCTAAAACTAGAAAAATAGATTGACCCGAGTATAAGTCGGGTGTGGAAAATGCAGCAGCTGCTAGTGAGTTTCAGTAATTAAAATACACGAAAATACGGTAAAATTAATTAATTTAGACATTTGTGTGGTTATTTTTTTGAACGTTTATGTTGACCCTAGTATAAGTTGAGTCCCTTTTTTTGGACCTCATTTTAGGTGCTAAAAAACTAGACTTATACTCAAGTATGTACTGTATTGTTTGGAAGGTATAACATACAATAGTTAATGTTCACAGCTATTTTCAATGTCTTTGAAATTCAGATTTGTGTCCATTCCTTATAGGATAAGAGATCTGAAATGACTATACTGTACACTATTTAGAAGAGAGTTTGAAATTTGTAAGAGTCTTACCATTTTTCTATCTGCACCTCTGATATTAGTTGTTTGATTTTCTATAATAATAGGTACTCATTTATATAGAGCTTTCTAAAAGGAAGGCATTAAACACTACTGTTTTCTAGTTCCCTGCATGATAGCCAGCTTGGTCCTTCCACATGTGCCAACACAAGTAGTTGGTAACTCATTCAAAACATACAGTGAAATCTTTCATTATTCCCAGTAAGAAATGCAGAATCACCCACAAGCTCAGAGCCATAAAAATACATAGTTGATAGACATCATTGTTAGCAATAGCAGTCTACATCCCCATAAGCTCTTAGATCAGGGCTTCTCAACCTACAGCCTGGATGCTGGATGCGGCCCATGACACCATTTCATGTGTCCCCCCCTCCACCGCCTCTGCCACACCTGGAAGTGCCACGTGTGGCAGGCCGGCCAAATTGGCTATCTGGCCCCTGAAGCTGTTTGAGGGAGCATGATCCCCCCCTTGGATTGAAAAGGTTGAGAACCCCTGGCTTAGAGCATTATCTGAGACGTTTACAAGGTAATTAGCACTTTGTCCCCAACATGCTGGGTATTCATTTTACGGACCTTGGAAGGATGGGCGGCTGAGTCAAACTTAAGCATGTCAAGATTGAACACAGATTGTGAGCAGAGTTTTGGTTACAGTACCACTGCACCACAAATGCTCCTGTAGGAGGTAGATCTTCTCCTTTTTCATTAAAATGGTCTTAAGACTAATGTGGAGCTCCAGTTTTTAATTCTGGAGAACATCTCAGACATGTTTCCAAATCCAGCCACAGTCATGACACTCATGGGAAGATGAAAAAGGAATTAAGAAGGATCCTAGCCTCTAATAATGACTTCAGAGAGTTTCACCTTTGGATATCTGGAAGAACTTGTTTTAAAATCAACAACATTAAATCTGCCAGATATAAAGGTACAGTAATATATATTTTATTTTGCACCACTTATGTGACTGTATCTCAGCTGCCTGTTTCTTACATCAGGAAGGTGAAGATGATTCAGATAACAAAAATGGAAAGGAGACTCCACAGAAGACGGTAGAAGAGAGGGAAGCAAATAAGGTTGTAGCATGCTATACTTACGAAGCTACGCAACCAGAAGACCTTGAGTTCCAAAAGGGAGACACAATACTTGTTCTGGCTAAAGGTAAGTTAATCCTCTACCATACACAGGAGACTACGAGTCCCCCCCCCCCTTTCCATTTTCTGCCATTCATAATAAGAATGTGCCTTATTAAGAATTTCATTTCATTTCATTTCATTTATTCGATTTATATACCGCCCTACTCGGTACAGTTGTTGTTTAGCCACACAGTCGATCCCGACCTTCTGCGACCCCATGGACCACTGTCCGCCAGGCACTCCTGTCCTCCACCATCCTCCTCAACTCGATCAGTTCCGTGCCCATTGTCTCTACAATATCATTTAGCCATCTCATTTTGGGCCGCCCCTTTTTTCTTTTGCCCTCGACCTTTCCAAGCATCAAGGCTTTCTCAAGTGAATCTTCTCTTCTCATTTGATGTCCAAAGTACTTTAGCTTCATCTTTATTATTTGACCTAAGGAGCAGTCAGGGGTGATTTCTTCTAAGATTGACCTATTTGTTCTCCTTGCTGTCCAGAGGACTCCTAAAACTCTCCTCCAACACCACATCTCAAAGGCATCTATTCTTCTGCACTCAGCTTTCCTAATGGTCCAGCTCTCGCAACCATACATTGCCACAGGGAATACCATTGCTTTGACTATGCGAATCTTTGTTTGCAATGTGATGTCTCTGCTTTTCACTATGCTCCCCAGGTTTCTCATCGCTTGCCTCCCAAGAATCAGTTGCCTTTTTATTTCATGGCTGCAATCACCATCTGCAGTGAGCTTAGATCCTAAGAAAGTACAATCTGTCACTGCTTCTACTTCTTCCCCATCTATTTTCCGGGGACTGATAGGACCTGTTGCCATTATCTTGGTTTTCTTGATATTGAGTCTCAAGCCAGCTTTTGCACTTTCTTCTTTCAACCTAATCAGGAGCTTCTTTAGGTCCTCCTCACTTTCTGCCATTAGGGTGGTATCATCTGCGTGTCTCAAATTGTTGATGTTTCTCCCAGCAATTTTAATCCTAAATTGCGATTCCTCCATCCCTGCATTGCACATTATGTGTTCTGTGTATAAGTTGAATAAGCAGGGTGACAAAATTATGTGAACTGAATAGCTTCAGCTACTGGGAGAGGGCATATTTAAATTGACCTCAGTGATAACCCGAATGCTAAACCAATATTCATAGAATTGTAGAGTTAATCTGGACCCCAGGAATCACTGAGACCAACCTCCTATCCAAGCAGGAAATCTACAGCTAAAGCCCCAATTGCTTCGAGATTCACTCTGTTTAGTTCACAGCAAGTTAACAAAGCACTTGCTGGTCACGATTCATATTCACTATATTTTTGTTTAAGGTAAGAAGCAAGTACCCACCCACCCCAAAGACTTAACAACATCACTGTACCCTTACCCAGAATGCATTGCAGGTGCTTCCTCCTTTCCATGGTTGCCACTACGTATTAATTTCTTTCCTCACCTGCCCGAGAATTCACAGCTTTATCAACATATTTTCTGCTGCATTTCAGTTAGGCAAACCACCGGCGAGGGACTGCGGTGGCTTAGCGGTTAAGATAATGAACTTGACTGGATAGTCAACAGGTCAGCCATTTGAGACCCGAGCGCTGTGTGACGGAGTGAGCTCCCATTTCTATCCCATCTCCTGCCAATCTAGCCGAAATTTCAAGTAGATAAATAGGTACCACTTCGGTGGGAAGGTTACAGTGTTCCATGTACTCCAGTGTCTAGGCATGCCTGCCACGTATATACGGAAACGTCTGCAGAAACAGACAGTGCTGGTTCTTTGGCTGTAAATGGAGACGAGCGCCACACAGTCGGAGGTGACTGGCTTTTGAACAAGGGTGACCTTTAAACCACCAGTTACTAGGTTTTAAGTTTTTTACAGTTCTCTAGTGGGATTTATGTAGTTCATGATATAATTGTTGTACACCACCCAGAGTTGCTTGTCAAGTGGGCGGCAATACAAATGTGACTAATAAACAAACATTTGTTAACCTTCTTTGATAAAATAGAAACCAGCTTTTGCCATGTAGGAAATATGCTTAAGTATTCGGAAAATTCTTCTGCCAAGAATGCTGAGGGACCACTAAGAGCAAATTGAGTAGTGCACAGCTATGAAGGGTGGCCTAGGTAGGCAGAAGGGGCTGGGCAATCAATGGCTAAGCAAAACAGCGTTTAGGGAGCACATTTTATATGAAAGTCAGTGATGGGATGTAACAGGTTCTCACCAGTTTGCCAGAACCGGTAGTAACTTTTCCCAGTGGCCCGGAGAACCGGTAGCAGCTTTTTTTGGGGGAACCACCTTCGGGGCTTACCTTTTCACTGGTTCCCCCACTGCGCATGCGTGCCAAGTACTTGGTGTGCATGCACGCCTGCAGTGCTTGGTGCGTATGCACGGCCTCCTTGCTGTCCTCCCAAGCGGGGACGAGGAAGAGAAGCTGCTCGCCTGAAGCTCCCTATAGCCTGCTCCCCAGGGTAAGTGACTCACCTTTGGATGTGGTGTGTCTGTGTGTATTTTAATGTGTATTTAATACCTTTACCTATATTGATGTACTACCTCAGTTCCTAAAAAGGCCTGGTGGCCGGCAGGCCTGGCGGCCTGGCTTGGGGTTTTTAAGCAAAGTCTTGGAGTTACCTCATCAATATTCTACACCTGTGCTGTTCCAATTGCTGTTCCAATTGGAGAACTCTTAAGGAGGTACAGCTGTTTTACATTTACATTAAGCCATATTATCCTAGTGAACCGGTACAATTACCATATCCATCTTGCAACATGGTGCTGCCCAGGCACTTATACTAACAGGCAAGTGACGGGTTTGTGTTTGGGGTGGGTGGGTTGATTTGTGTTTGGGGTGGCTGGGTAGGTGGGTGGGTGTATTTTAATGTAATTTTTATTTTATTCATTTATTTTATTTGTTTACCGGTTTGTGTTGTGGGTGGGTGGGTGGGTTGAGGGGTGTGTGCTTATTTTTATTTTATTTTATTATTTTTTATTTTTTCTCTGGCCCCACCCATGACGTAATGACATCATGATGTTAGCACTTCATGACCCAAGTTAAGAATAATAATGTGCTGAATTGGTATTTGAATTTCATAACTAGCTTAGTTTCATTGTTTTAAATAGGAGACGGTACACTGCTGTTCTGTGGCAGACTTCGCTCTTCTTAGTAACGCTGCATGTTATCATACCCTCCGATCAGAGAAGTTAGCGTCAGGTGAAAGGCTACCTGGCGTTTCAATATGGCAGCTCCTTGAGGACCAGGAACTAAATGTATTGTTAGTCTCAGCTACAGGTACCCCAATGGATCAATGGGACATACAGGAATGTCGACTTACCAAAGCCCTACTGATTCAATGGTGATAGTCCTAGTGCAGGGATGCCCAAACTTTTTGAGGCTGCATGCCGGTCATGTGATTCAGGGGGCCAGTCACTATGGCCCAGGGGCCAGATCCAGCCCCCAATGCCAATTCATCCGGCCCATGAAGCCCTCATCGCTCCCGGAAACGGAAGTAAAACGCACCCATACGGGTGCGTTTTACTTCTGATTCCGGGAGCGATGAAGGCGGTGCAGACCGGATGAATCGCAGCAAACCCATTCTTGTGGATTCATGGGGGCTTGGGCTTCTGGGAATTGAAGTCCAAGAACATCTGGAGTGCCAAGGTTGCCATCACAGCACTATAGCATATTCAACACCACAGCTTCAGGGGGCAGTAACATTCTCCCTAGAAATATTCAGGAATGAGAGGCAGTCTATTAAACATTGAAGATGTAGCAGTGTTCATGGATGAAGACAGTTAGTCTATTACTACAGTGTTGTTTGATCTTTCCATTCCCCCCCCCCAAGGAATTTTGCCATCATTGTTGCACTCCGTTCCTCTTTAGATGTAGAAAGACACAATACACTTCTTTAGTTTTTTATATATAATTGTCCAGTAGCAGGAAAAATGAGAAGCCTTTCTACCTTCAGTAGACATGTAACAAGAGGGATTAAGTAGAATCTGTAGTGCAGGCGAGTTTTATAAAAGGATGTTACCTCACAAAATTCCTTCTTTCATGCAGAAATCATAGGAGGCCTATCTCTGTTTACATTACAGTAGACACACAGCCGCGCCTGTTCCATAACAATGTGTCGCACAAACTTTGACGGATTCTCGCCATTAATGGATTACTTATTAATCTATGCTTAATGCTATTATTTTATTTTCTAGTGAATGATGAATGGTTGGAGGGCAAGTGCAATGGAAAAGTTGGCATTTTCCCCAAATCTTTCATTGAAGAATACAATAGCAACGATTCTGAATCCTAAGTATAACAAGATAAAACCTCAAGAACTGAAGAGACTTCTGATACTTCTTCCAAAGCAACTCAACTCATTACACTGAAACTTCTATTTCATTTAGCTGAAGAACCTGGGATGTGCTCCAGAGATGTTATATTTTGCTTCCTTTAGATCCTCACTGGATTTCTTTTGCAGTTTCCTAGCTGGAACGTGAGCAAACTCAATTTTACAGAACATCTATTAGGCCAAGCCTTTCATGACCATTCAAATATCTTATTTTTACCTCTGGGGAAAATGTGAAGTTAGAAGCAGTATTCTACAATTCAAATAGTTATCATACAACAACTGAGAGAATGTGTACAATTATGTATGACAGGGTCGGCAACCCATGGCCTGTGCACCAAATAATCTGACCACTGCCCTCACTCCAACTGCCACCAGAAGTGGCTACATTTACGGCAGCTGTAAATGCATTTATGACAGCTGTGAATGCATTTACAGCAGCTGTAAATGCATTTATGACAGCTGTGGATGCATTTACGGCAGGAGGACCACCAGTCCAGCCGCCTCTACTGTCTGAGGAAGTGTGACCTGCCCCCTGACTTAAAAAGGTTGGCAACCCCTGGTCTATGAGATGGCATTCTGGACTTCTCTAATCTGTTCTGATACGAACCATTCCAAATTTGCTGCAGAACAAGCACAGAAGGGCAAATAATGGAAATAAAGAGGGGCAGGCACCTAGATCCTTTAAAAATGAACACGTGACTTCAAGTTGTAAAATAAGAACTGCTTCACTGGCAGAACACTAGAGTGGCTTCATTTTCTAGCAGGTAAAGCTAATTAACTAACTAGTCCATTGCTGTCCTGAGTTTTATGAACATGAAATCTGCCTTTTGAAATGTTGGTGATTCTTCTTCCACCTGCCCTAAAACATGCAGCTTCATTACTTACTGTGTAAAATGCCATTTTTGAAGATAACTATAGCCAGAATCCTACTGGTGTTTGATTAAGGTATTTGTAACTTTCAGTAGCTGATGGATGAGGTGCCAAGCTCATCTCAGATATATGAATAGGCACACAACCAAGATATGCCAAAGTACGTCATCAATTAGCTACAGAAAATTACACAAACCTTATGAAAACACTAAGAAGATTCTGGCCAAACAGTCTAGTTGCTTTAATGAATTCTGCTTGACAAAAGTTTGTCTAGGCTACAGCCCTCTGCCCAAGCTGTATTTATCAAAAGTTCTTTAGTCCAAAAGATCTCTGAAATAAGATTTTACATGTGTTGGCAAAAGAAAAGGGGTGGAAAATGGAAAATATTGTTTTGATTTGAAGGCTTATGTGTTATTTCAGTGTGAGTTTTTCTGGATCGAAATTCACTTCCTCAGACACAAGGAATGCAGGTACTATGTCCTGTACATTTACACATACAGAAATACCTCGGATAACGCTAAGACTTGGTTCCACAAGTCTTGGTGTTATCCGATTTTTAGTGTTATCCGATCCATGTTAAAATTCTATGGGATGGATCGGATAACGTTAAAGCTCCATATATATTGTAACCGCACAGGCTTTAGCGGTTGTTATCCGATCCATCCCATAGGACCTTAACGTTATTCGATCCAATTCTCCTCCCCAGAATACTTAACGTTATGCGATTTTAACGTTATTCGAGATAAACGTTATCCGAGGTATTACTGTATCCCCCATTCACAAAAGTGACGGTAGTTCCTTCTTTTGCCAACATGCTGAAATAAAATACATAGCTGCTGCTCTGAAATTCTGTGCAAATACTATTATTTCCCAAGTTAAATTCCCCGATTAACTATTTCTCCAAATTGGGCCACTAATAATTAGCTTTTACGACTACCAGATCACAGGCATTTGCTGACCTTTCTGTTAAGCAAGTCATATATATTATGAGATCTTTTCCTGCTGACTATAGATGAAGTAGATTATACCTGTTGCCTATCTGGCTTCTCTCGCACCATTTATCACATAACAATATGTATTGAAATAAATAAAGAAAAACCAGTTTGGATGATGTTATGACACAAACAGATCTCATATTTAGTACAGGCTGAACAATTCTAACAATTGGATGAATGTAACTACGAAATAAATATCCCTGGTTCTTGTTGTTGAGTCAGTCGATTCCAACCTTTTGCAACCCCATGGACCACTGTCTGCCAGGCACTTCTGTCCTCCACCATCCTTCTCAACCCACCCAGCTCTGTGCCCATTGCGTCTACAATACCATCTAGCCATCTCATTTTTGGCTACCCCCTTCTTCATTTGCCCTCTACCTTTCCTGGGTTCTTAAAATAGGGAAATCAATTTCTCTGTGAATGCAAGAGGGAGCAGTGGTGGTGGTAGTGGTGGGGGCAAGTGTGGGGAATAACACTGGATCAGTGAAAGACAAAATAGAACCCTGGGATAGGGTTGAGAACATACACTCTCTTAGTACTCTGTGACTTTTTGTGATTACCAACTCTTCCATCAGAACTGAAATGATGAACCACAACAGAAGGGCTTGGAACAGAAGAGACCTGGTCTTCAAAGTTTGGTCATCACTTGTCTATTGAGTTTCCATTGTAACTTGTATGTACTTACACTTCTCACTTCCAAGCCAAAGAATCAATCTTCTATTACTTTGCAACTCCTCTTATAAGAGAGAAAAATCAACTGTTTCCTTAAGTATAGCTCCATGATTAAAGAAGACACCAAGACACAAAGTTGGCTGTAGAGAA
Organism: Furcifer pardalis; assembly: GCA_030440675.1. NCBI lineage: Eukaryota > Metazoa > Chordata > Lepidosauria > Squamata > Chamaeleonidae > Furcifer > Furcifer pardalis. The sequence continues at coordinate 160,985,500 of CP126891.1, read as the reverse complement.
CATGGTTTAATTAAAGGCAAAGCTGAGTTCAGCAGCTGCAGGTCTCGCACAGACAGACAGAAAACACAAAAGAAGCTTACGACACAAACCATCTTTTTTTTCTCTGATGGGGGCTCCCATTCCCTCAAGGCTCCTGACAAAGTGGGGAAAGAGTGTACTGGGGGTGGGTTGGGGGTGGGGGAGAGGAGGAGAGGGAGCCTTGCCCAAGAATTCAGGAGAGAGAGAAAAAAACATTCCAAACACCAGATTTCTCATGCAGAAATGGGAGCCTTTGGGCTGGGCCTCTGGCACTGCTGAGAGTGTGAGATGGTGAACCTGTTTAGGTTGTCCAGGGTGCAGGAATCGGGGCATTTCAAACACTGGAATGTTGCAGCTGCCTGGGTGCACTGCTCAAATACACAAACTGGGGGGAAAGGCTGGGATGGAAGTGGGGACTGGGAGCCAAGAAGCACACTGCAACCAGGGCAGGAACTTCATCTCTGCGACTCCCTTTTTTTTTGTTTTCCTTTTTAAAGAGGATCACGCTTCAGCAGCGACACTGCTAGCTTGGGGAGGCATATGGCATCCAATTCCTATTCTAGAGAGAGCGCTATGTGTACAGCTTCCCTTTATAAAGTCTATTTGGGGGTGGTGCCCCATCTCCAGAGTCACGCGTGAACCCTGGATGTGCTTTTGCTCTGTAGCTGTTTCCCGGCTGACAGATCCTGAACTGACACATGCACACGCCCGCGACTGCCGCAGTTGGGAACGTGGAGTTTGTTTCCATAGCTACCCTGGGGAAAGAGAAGAAACGCGGTCCTTTTGTCCTATGTGGGAAAGAGGTGTGCCCTCTTTCTTCTGCTGCTCAATAAATATCAAGAGGAACCCTTGACCCCCAATTTCTGAGCCCGGCCAGCAGCAAGTAGACCTGTTGGGCTCCGTGTGTGGGTTCCTTGTCACGTGTCCTCCGTTGCCTTGAGCTTCCCATTCCAGAACTGGAACTCGGTGGCTACAAGTGTGCGCAAGCCAAGGGAATAGATCTACTCTGAGGAGGGGGACTGCATACACCATCCTGTCCAGGCTATTTCCTTTGCTCCCCCCCATTATCCTTCTAGAACACTAAGGGATGCTGTATATGAAGAAGAAAACTACTAGCAACCAGCAAAGGGAGGGAAGGGAAGAAAAGGGGGTGGGGAGTGGGGGAGACACAGAAAGCTCCTACCTACCTACATAAAAGAGTCAGGCTGTGAATGCACAGACCAGCCTGTCATCTCATGAGGCTGGTCACTACGCTATCATAAAATGTACAGAAATCTGAACCATTTTAACTTAAAAACCCCACAGGGCTTGCTTGCCCTGGCAGGGGCCCCTGCAGTGGTTCCTGCGCTTCAGTACTCGAATCTCTCACCTGTCCTGGCTTCTAGAGACAGCCTTCCGAGGAGAAGGTGGAAGTGGTGCTGGAGGGCTCAGATTCTCCTTCCAAGAAAAAAAAGCACCTCCTCTAACCCGGGAGAAGTAAAGACCAACCAACCGCCCTCCACCTAATCTACCACCACCCACCTCTGGCTGGACCAGTCGCTTGGAGGGCTTGCGGCACACTGACTACAAAGCAGATCTGCGGTTGGAAGAATTCAGTGAGTGACCTTCACTACTGACAGAGAAATAATTAGAAATTTAGATGTTGAGGAATAAATTTCAACTACATTCTCAGTCAGCAAAAGCCATCGGTGATAGATTCCTATTGGTTTCCCCCTCAAAAAAATTTGAGGAGAAAGATTGAGAAGGTCTCAGCGGCTTCTTCCCATCTGCTCTTCATTCTCAGCTTTTTAAAAAAATTTCCCTCCTGGCTGGGGGACATGCACGATGGAGAAGGTGAGAGGCGGTGACGTCAGGTTACCGTGAGACAAACAGCAGTCCCTCTCTCCCTCCAGAAGGGCCCTGGAGGGATGGGAGAGTTCCTGGTGTTGGTTTTCCATTGCACTGCAGACATTTCCGTGCACACTCGGTGGGTCGGTGGAGCACTTACGCCCTCCTGACAGCAAGGAACAGAAGAGAGGGCCGCCACACTCACAGGGCTGCGTGGGACAGTCCTGGAATCCCAACATGCCATAATGTATGGAGCTTTTGGTTGCAAAGGTTGCCACCTTCTTTCATTCTTCAGTGTGGCGGATTCATGGCACCTTGCCCACGTTGCTGCTTCTGCTTCTGCTGCATCAACAGCTGCTCCAGGGCAGAAGGCCCAGGGTGCATCATAGAACTCGACCAGATGGACTAAAGAAACGGCAAAATTTAAAAGACAATAGCCAGTCATGGGCAAGAGAAAACAGAAACAATACCTAAGAAATTCTAAAGCAGCCCTTTTGCCTCCGACCACTGCGATAATGTGAACGGCAGGCAACTGTGCCCCACCATTTCATAGCACTTCAGCTATTGTATATACCTGAGTATAAGCCAACCCGAGTATAAGACGGTACCTAATTTTGACCTGAAAACCCAGGCCAACCTGAGTATAAGCCGAGGGTGGGAAATGCAGCAATTGCTAGTGAGTTTCAATAATCAAAATACAGTAAAACACCGGATAACGATTGGATCGGATAACACTAAAATAGCCACTCAGTTTTACCGGGATTCAGCTGTAGCCCGTTGTCTCCCATCCAGACCTTGACAGCCTCCAGGCACCTGGAGAGGACTTCCACTGCACCGCTTGGGTTCCCACGGGCCGAGATGTACAACTGGGTATCATCTGCATATTAATGATACCTCACCCCGTGGGAACGGATGATCTCACCCAGTGGCTTCATGTAGATGTTAAATAGGAGAGAGCACCGAGCCCTGAGGCACCCCATATTGAAGGGGCCTAGGGCTGGACCTCTCGTTCTCCAGCCACACCGACTGGGTCCTGCCCCTCAGGAATGAGGAAAACCAGGTCAACACAGTGCCCTGGATCCCCAATCCTTGGAGCCTTCCCAGGAGGATACCATGATCGACGGTGTTGAAGGCCGCTGTGAGATCGAGAAGAGCTAGAACGGACGGGTGACCTCCATCCCGCTCTCTCCAGAGATCATCCACCAATGCGATTAATGCAGTTTCCATACCATATCCGGGCCTGAATCCTGACTGAAAAGGGTCCAGATAATCTGCTTCATCCAGGACATCCTGTAGCTGTCGCTGGTGTTATCCGATTTTTAGTGTTATCCAATAATGTTAAAGCTCCATAGAGATACATTGTAACCGCACAGGCTTTCGCGGTTGTTATCCGATCCATCCCATAGGACCTTAACGTTATTCGAGCCAATTCTCCTCCCCAGATTACTTAATGTTATGCGATTTTAGCGTTATCCGAGGTAAATGTTATCCGAGGTATTACTGTACTTTGATATGTCTTAATATGTGATATTTTGTGAACTATGTTCACAAAATACAAATCCAAAATAATGCACACCAGGCTTTTCGCTTCTGCATTCAAATACATATCCTACCTTCAGGCTTTCCATAAGCACAGCTGACGAATCCTCTATGGATGGGCCATGAACTGACCAGGTACCACTAGGAGTACTGGTTGGGTGCCAGCTACTGTCTGAGGTTGCTGGGAGATAGTCCAGGCCAAATCCTCCCATTGCTGAAACAGAGGCAGGACAATTAAGACAGTGAACAGGTAAAGCTCTATATTTATATATACCAGGAGAGCACATTTCTCTACTCGCCTGGCTTATCTGTCTTCCATCGATCTGCTACTCTTCGCTCCCTGTTGTCTGGTGTCCCAATGGGTCCAAAGTTGGAGAAGGGAACTGAATTGTGATTGTGAGTTGGAGGTGAGCTTGGCAAGCTGCTCGGGTTGGATGAATGAGGAGACTGGCTAGCTGGCGTCGAATGATCTGTTGGGCAAAATGTTGAAAAATAAAATCAACATAATACCCTGAAAGGGGCAGGGCTGTCTGAAATTCTTCTTTGACTGCATATGCAATAAATAAATAAATAAATCTGCTAACAGAAGATGGAACCAAAGTAAGAGACAGGTTAATTAAGTTAGAATCGATACATGCGGGATGTTGTGGTGGAATGGCTTATTTATGGGCTCTAAGTGCTGGGTAACTAGGAGACCACATGGTGAACCTGAATCTTAGGATTATCCTCAAGAGGTCTTCTGTGCAGCTAGTCAGAAAATGCTCTAAACCTTGAAACTTAGAACCTGTCGATTCACTTTAAAAGGGGGGTGGGATAAAATGAGCTGTGCAGCAGCAGAAGAAAACAGGTCATGTGACTGCATGGACAATCACTTGAAGGCTGTAAGTTATCAAGTAACCAAGTCGTTTTTATTCATTATGGCATCTCTAGTAAAGGTCGACCTTGCTCGAAAGCCAGTCATATCTGACTCTAGGGTTCAGTGCTCATCTCTGTTTATAGCCAAAGGGCCAGCACTGTCTGCTTCTGTAGACTTCTCTGTGGACAAGTGGTGGGCATGACTAGAGACCGGAGTGCATGGAACGCTGTTTAGCTTCCCACCAAAGTGGTCCCTATTCATCTACTTGCAATTTCTTGCTTTCAAACTGCTAGGTTGGCAGGAGCTGGGCCAGAGACAGGAGCTCACTCCGTCATGCAGTATTTGGGTCTCGAACTGCTGACTTGCCGACCTTCCAGTCGTCAAGTTCAGGGTCTTAACCACTAAGCCACTGCAGTTCCTGTAGTATCGCTATGCAGGCACATATGTGGCAGACTAGCAAACTTGATGTACCTGGAGAAAGGTGCAAGTGGGGCCAGAAAAATGATGTTCAGAAACAGCACTACTGTAAAAGAAAGGATGGGAAGATACATTCAAATAGCTATTCTAAAGGTCAAGGAAGAGTATCCCTCTGGAGAAGACAAATACTAGTACAGAATGGTATCCTGTAGCAGCTTGGGAGAGACCTAGATATGAGCTCAGTTGACTCCCAAAGCAGTTTCTTCATAGTAAAAATTGTAGAGAACCATGCGGTGTCTTCTGAGAATAGCTACAGGTGAAACAGTTACAATCCTTGTGAAGTAACATTTAGGCATATTTAGGCAGAAATTTAGTGACAAGGAAATCCAAGTACAGAGGAAATGCTTGGTACTATCCCTTTGTGTCACAGGAGAATAACTGGAAGAGTCACATCTTGATTTAAACGAGTGCCGAAGACAATTACAGGATCTTTTCTTAGCTGGTCTATGATCTCACTGGAGATAAAAGATGTGATCCACTGGGGAGATTTACATTTACTGGATACATTTTCATTATAGCAAATTTAAAAAGTCAAACTGTGTTTTGAACTCATAATCTGGAGCAAACCCTGAATGGAGCTACTGAATAATTATGTAAAAAAAAGTTATTACCTGAACTGGCTGGAAGAGATGGAGACCATGGAGTACCTTCAAACAGGGAATAGAGAGAAGTCTCCTGGCGGCCCATGGATGGAGTGACCTCTGTTTTTGTGCTGGCATTGAGGTTTTTCCCATAAACCTCGTTGAACATGCTGTTTGGATACCTTTCCTGTAAGATCAAGAGGCAAAGAACTGAAATTTCAAACCTGTTTTAGTACACAACACCAGTGAGTCAATTCAGTGTCTGAATCAGAACACATTTACCTCAGCTGGTCCACCGGGTAGTAAATTTAAGGCTGTTGGTAAGCCTAACTTAGGGGGCTTTCAAATACCACATGACCTAAAATAGGCCACTTTTGCCCCCCACCCCCTCTGTGACTTTCTGTAACCTTTGACCAACCCCCTTAAGTTATGTGGTTTCTCCATTTCCCCTGATTTGAAGAGAAATGGCAGAAGCATGGCCGACCTGTGCTTTGAAGATAGATCTATGGCCAGCTGGATGAGAAAAGCAAATGAAGACTTTTCAAGGTGAGTTAAGCCTCAGGAAATTTTAAGATTGCATGGACATCCTCCGTCTGTTCTTGCAGACAATGGTAGCAAAACAAGATGCTTAATTAAATTGTGTCAGAGTCACTTTAATCTTTTTAAAAATTGTGAGCTTTGTTCTGCCACCACCTCTAGTGCAGCAGTGCTGCTGTCGCCACGCTCATTTCCGCCGCCACCCCAAGCCTTGTGTTGGAAATTAGACTTAATTACCTGATTAAGAGAGAAGCCTGTCAGAGACAGGAAAGATGGTGACTGAGACATCAGATCTGATGGTTTCTCTAGCAGTGATTTCTTTGGAAAATTAGAGAGAGGAATGAAAGCATTAGGCATTGTTATTGACAACTGTGACCGCTTTTACAACATGTGACAAGGACATCCACAAGAGTATTCAAACTGTGTGAGAGTTTGAATGAGTCTTATATTATACAATAAAGACAATCTGTATCATTTATAAATAAGCCTTTCTTGCAAGAGTTTTGTCAATGTCGGAATCTGCACTGTCTAGGTCAGCAATTTAATTTTTAAAACTTTGACCCAGATCAGATGCAGGTTACTGTACTGCCTAGCTGCATCAAAGTTAGCCGGCTACTCCCCTGGTGAAATAACAGAAATGTTTGATCTGTGTTTGAATGGTACCCAAGTTCCGTTGTTTAGTGAAAAGGACCAAGGCCATATTTCAGAGCATCCATCCCAAGCTGTGGATAGGTGCAGAGGACATATAGGATACAATTGTACCTCGCTTAAAGAGCATAATGTATTCCACAGGATTGCTCTTTAAGCAAGTTTGCTCTTTAAGCGAAACACCATTGTAAGTGACCAATTGTGGGGGGGACTGCGAACCCCAATTTATTTGTTAAGCGAGTTTTTGGTTGGCTTTATTTGTTAAGCGAAGAGAACATTCAGAGAAAATGCTGCTCTTTAATCGAGTTACTCTTTAAGCAAGGCACTCTTTATGTGAGGTTTGACTGTACTTCCAAAGGATTTCATATACTCAGGCAAGGAAATGAACTAGGTAGCATCTATCTTTGGGGACTTTGTGACCAGAACCAAGTAAAAGCCACTTTACTGAAGTATGTACTTCCCACCTAATACTGCTAGATACTTACTAAGAGACCCCCCTCCCACGATTTAGGACTTAAGTTTTCACAAAAAATTTAAAGAATGAATTTCAAGATCATGATTGTTAGTGACCTACTCAAAGACTGGACTATAAGACAGACTCTTTACAATCCATTGATTACAGGGACTCTCTTCTTAAGACTTTGCAGGCACAAATCCTTTAATTTTATGAATAGGAGGCAAAGTCCTCCAAGCTATGGGGAAAATACATAAAAGCAACCTGAAGATTACATGAAGTCAAGACCTATTCTACTAATGCAATACCACAGATGGTAATGTGATGCTCGTTTGTTGAACAATCTTTGTGGGTGGGACTTCTGATCATTGCAAATATAAAGGACAAGTAACGCCATATAATCAGACTACCCCTACTTTTGTATCTCTACTGAAAGTATACATTCTGAAAGGTTAGTTCTTAATCAAATAAAAAAACAGAATTCTTATTTGCTAGAAAGCTCTCAAAACAGCTATTAGACTACCTTCTTTAAATAATAAAAGTCTATGAATTAATTCTCCTCTTCTATGACCAAAAAAACCTGAATTATATACTAATTACCACTGGTATGCCATTCCTTATTTGAAACATGTTTTGCCTTATTTTAATATAGTAGGGGACAGTGAATGCCATAAAAATAAACCAAACAGATATTTACCAGGCAACGCTATACCTAAATGTGTGTATGCTGACTGTCCACACTGGCATCCCACTTGCTGCTTTGGAACTAAAGTTCCATGGAGAAGAACTCTAAAAACAGACATTTCCACAACTGGAAGGGATGGAGCCATTTCTGCCACTTACCCTTGCTTCTGTATGTTTTATGTTCTGAAGAGTAGCATGGTGCTGAAGGTGGAATCTGTAAGCATAATTGTTTCCCCACCTTACTCTACCTGACTGGTTCCTCTGGTTCCCAGTGCCCTAAGCTATAAAAAAGTGCACTTTGTATGGTCAATTTTTGGATTGAACCCAACATTGTAAGCTCCTACTGCAGTGATGGTGAACCTTTTAGAAACCAAGTGTCCATAATACAACCCAAAACACACTTATTTATCTCAAAGGGCCAACACAGTAACAGGGGAAGAAGGAAAAGCTCCCATTGGGCTGCTGGGCAGAGCAAACCCTGTGCTGGGGTGAAGGAGGAAGCGCTCCCATTGGGTTGCTAGGCAGAGGGGCGGGGCAAACTCTGTGCTGGGGTGACTGCACAGGTGCCCACAGAGAGGGCTCCGAATGCCAACTCTGGCACACATGCCATAGGTTCACCACCACTGTCCTACTGCATTAATCCAAACAACTACTCTATGTGTTCGGGATACTGAAAGACAATGATGTGTCCAAGCTACTTAAGGCAAATTTAACAAACAGATACCAGGATATGTATATCTATATAAAACTCATACCGAATGGAATTGTAGGGTAATTTCTGACTCCTGGGAGAATGTCAATATATTAAGGACCCAGATCAGTATGAGGGTATTCATTATACAGTACATGTGTAATACAAATTACAACATTCCTTTGAATATGGCCAATCTACTGACTATAAGACATCACTTCTGCTTTGCTGCATCACAATTTACTGAAAACTGACATGAGATATTTCCTCTCTGATATGCCACATTGACTGGGAGCAAAATGTACTTCAATGACAAAACAACTAATTTTTGTTTTATCCAACTACCCAACAAGATTCCATTTCAGGGAAATGGTTTAGAGCAGTGTTTCCTAACCTTTGGTTTTTGGATTTCAATTTTCTGAAACGTAAGTCAATTCCCAAAGCCAATATATTGACTTAGGCTTCTGGGAATTGAAGTACCCCTGTGGGACGAGGGCACCACGCTGGGAACACTGGTTTAGTGTTTCTCAAATGACAATACCATACAGTATGATTACCTGTCTTAAAAGTGTTGCTGCAGATGTATAAGCAAGGGAAATCAAATTATGGAGAAGGTGTTGGGGACAACTGTGCTTAACTTTACACAAAACTATTCTTTCTTAAGTGCAGGGAAGTTTACTCTTAAATATCATGCCAAGTCAGGGGAACCTTGTAAGTTTTGTAAAGTTCTCTGCTGACACAGATAAAACTACATAGATTCTTAACTTGACAGAGAAAGGCAATTTTCACATTCTTCTTATGGTAAATGTAATTAGCTTCCATAGAAGACTCAGACATACTCCTGGTGCTTTGTGAACTGTCTGTGTTGATATCCCCACCCCCAAATATTAAAAACTAAAGTTGCTTTAAACCCCCCTTGGAGTGTACGAAATAAGGAACTTTGAGCAACTTGTGCTCTTTGGCTTACATTCAACACTACTGTACAAGAAAAAAGTGTTATACAGTAATACCTCGGATAACGTTTACCTCGGATAATGTTAAAATCGCATAACGTTAAGTAATCTGGGGAGGAGAATTGGATCGATTAACGTTAAGGTCCTATGGGATGGATCGGATAACAACTGCTAAAGCCTGTGCGGTTACAATGTATCTCTATGGAGCTTCAACATTATTCGATCCATCCCATAGGATTTTAACATGCATCAGATAACACTAAAAATCGGATTACACCAAGACTTGTGGAACCAAGTCTTAACGTTATCCGAGGTATTACTGTACTGTACCATTGTAACTCATTAGTAAAGGTAAAGGTTTCCCTTGCTCGAAAGCCAGTTGTATCTGACTCTAGGGTTCAGTGCTCATCTCTGTTTCAAAGCAAAAGAGCCAGCGCTGTCTGCTTCTGCAGACGTTTCCATGGTCATGTGGCAGGCATGACTAGACACCAGAGCGCACGGAACGCTGTTACCTTCCCACCGAAGTGGTCCCTATTGATTTATTTGCAATTTCTTGCTTTCGAACTGCTAGGTTCGCCTCTGCAAAACTAAAAAATTGTTTCATTGGTCTTCTTTCTAACTTCTGATCTTATCTTTTGATGTTGGCTTGGTTGTTCATATGCTAATGAACTCTAAAAATGCCACTATGCTGTCACATTCTCAGCAACCCAAGAGATCCAGATTTCTATTGCGCAAAGTCCCAAATTTCTGGCTTTGAGACTACAACTGCTTAAGAGCAGAAATATGTCCTTATTCCAGGGCTGCAGGCGCCTGGTGCCATCCCCCTATGGAGGGAGACCTGGAAAGTGAATCATATCAACAAAATGTAAAAGCAACACCAGGAGTATCTTTCCCACCTTCCTCAGAGTTCATAAAGAATTACTCAGGTTTGGGTTGAGAAAGCAACAATCTCAAGATCAACACAGTATTACAACTGAATGCAAGGTGCTTCCTCAGGGGAGACCAATGTTGTCCTGAGCTTTGTTAAAATTTATATTTCTCCATAAATACTCCTTCAGCAAGGACAAAGGACTTCACATATGCTACCAACTTTGCAGGAAACAAAAAAAGAAAAGATAATGCCAAAATTAGAGCAAGAAGCAGCAGAATTAAGTGAGATACATACAAAGAGGCTTCGTCCAGGAAGAGAGGCGAGAGGCCCCAGCAGAGCTGGGTAAAGATCAGGAGGATTAGAGAAAACCAGCTCTTCCTCCTCCTCCTCCTCCAAGGCAGCCAGACTCTTTAACAGGTCCGGAGGAAGCAGAGGGGAGCTCTTGGGGTCCTAGTGACAGAAAGGAGCAGAGTAAGAAGCAGCAGGTAAAGAAGAGAACGCAAGATCAGCAGCATTTAGGCAAAGAACTGGGAGGGACAGGAAGCTCAAGGAAGCACAAGGAGGACTTTGAGGCAGGAGGGACCAGCACCAGAGATGGAAGCCCAAGGACAAGATAACACAGCATGCAAAAGCGGCCAACCAGGGGAAAGCGCAGGGAAAGAAAACGACTCAAGGAGAGAGAAAAGGAAAACAGCTCAGGCAAACAAACGTAACCTATTCCTAAGGCAATAGGGAGTCGCTTTGGTTCTCGTCCAATCTATAGCTAGGCATACATTGGCATAAATAAGTGGGTCAAGCAGTTATGGAAAATATGACTTCCGCTACCATAATAAACATGTGCAACGCAAGACTTTTCTTTTTGTCCAAGCATCCAGTGTCACAGAACTTTTGCAACCTGCAGGCAGAACCAAGGCAAGAGGTTTCCTACACCTATTCCTTTGTTCTCATGATCACAGCTAAAGGAACTGCAGTCACAGGGCTCAAGTTCAACTCAGCCGTCCCTCCTTCCTAGGTCAGTAAAATGAGTACCCAGCGTATTGGGGCAAAATGTTCATTACCTTGCAAACTGCCCAGAGAAGGCTCTAAATACTACAGAGTGTCTTTAAGTATAATTGCTGTAGCTACTGTTCATGCAATTGTAACATGGAGACTTGACCTTTGAAAGTCATAAGTTTCTAGGATTTGTTGCTTTCTATGCAGCAAACTACATCTTTTCCTCTTTCCATAGATGCTTCTTGGTTAACCACATTCCTACTGTCTTTTCTATGTGTCTCCAACTACTCAGCACTTTGTCACTTCCCAATGCCTCAAATCCAGAGTAACTGGTATGAAGTTACTGGTGAGGCTAACGTGAAACTATGGAACTAAAAGCCTAGGCACATAATGTCATTGTTTGACTTCTGTCCTTGAAGATAAATCTCGGGAGTCTTCTAAAATGTCCTACTGGACTTTCAGAGGAAAGTGCTAAGGAACAAAGCGAAATGGAACTTGCTTCATCCTTCGGCTTCCTCACCAAGATGAACGCCCAGCAACTGAACCCCTGATTTGTTCTACAGGATGAATTGTGAAAAGGAAGAGATGGAACTGCAACAGCATTAACTGCGCTGAAAGAACAAAGTGGAACATCAACTGGCAACACAACCCTAGAGAAATGAGTGACAAAAAAAGCAAGGGGACCTTTCCTTTTTATGACTTCATCTGCTCACAGAACTATCGCACAACTTCTCAGGGCAATTTTTATGTCAGCGTAAAGCTTACCACGCAGCATATGGTTTCAACAGAGCTTTTGTGGACCACTTTGAAGTCCAGTAAGAAGGTGGCAGTCATGTCAAAGTAATAGGTTTTTTTATTGTATTTCTTACGTGCACGTGTGGCCACTGTGAGCAGGGGCTAACAACTGTTAAAGCAGGTGTGTTTCCCCTCACCCCAACCTTTTCAAACCCAGGTCTTAAATCTCCCATTCAAAGATCTCTCCCAACCAATCTCTCCTTGGTTATCCGAACAGTTATCTATCCTGCCACCTTAGTTCATACTCATGTAGGTACTTGTCCTTTAACCTGCATCCTCCTAGACTGGATAAGAATCAGTGCTGTCAAACTGTATTTGCTTTATTTACACTCAGGGAGTGTCCAGCAATTAAATTCTGAACTTATGGAAATCCTATATTAGACTGCCTCTGAACCAGGATATATTCCATACTGTACTGCAAGAAGACAGTGTGCTCAAGATGGCAACCTCTTTTTAAGAACATACTTCATAATGGATATATATAGATATTCACAGTATTCCCCCCCCCCGCTCCCAGAACGGTTGGGAGGAGATGATACACTAGTGACTGCAAACCTTGGCACTCCAGGTGTTCTGGGACTTCAATTCCCAGAAGCCCTGACCAGCAAGAGTGCTGACTTGGGCTTCTGGGAATTGAAGTTCAAGAATACCTGGTGTGCCGGGTTCGCCATCACTGTGATAGACAGTCATGCTGGAAATTCAGTATATACTGGGAGACAAAGGGGACTAGGGCCACCATCAGCTTTGCAAACACCAGCTACTTACACAACTCAAGGGCTTTCCCACCAAACCCTCCCCCACTTCCTTGGGCCTACTAACTGTGATATGGACAAAAACAGCGGTCTTGTTTGCAGCCATCCCAAATTTTCCATGACCTGGAAATAAAGCTGCAAAGTTGTGTGGCCTGTTTTGGCTCAGCATTACATAAGCAACATTATAAGAGTAAACTTGTCAATGTTGCTGTTTCAAAGCAATGGAATCTTTGCCCATGGCACACCTGCTTGTAAGAAAGGTGAACGGGAAGCATCGATGAGCCACTAACACAGTGCTTCACATTCATTCATTCACTTCATTCATTTGATTTGTATCTCCTGTGTGGCAGAACATGGGGGGGGGAGTGGTTTGGGCAGAGACGGGGATCCAACACCCACCTGCTCTTATCTGAGGCCCTTGAAAGCTAAGGGCAAAGTATTCCATTCTAAATGAGTTTTGGATACAGAAATAACTCTTCTCCTTTGAGATGTTGCCTGACAGTTATCAGGCAAGTGACGCATTTACCTCAAAACCCATCCGAGGCACTGGATCCTGGTCTGAGCGGAAGACTCCCTGCTGATGTTTCCCTCTACGATCCATGTTCGCTTGTTGCTGTGCCATCACCATGCGGTTATCAGCAATGCCATAGGAGTCCCAGTAGAATTCTGGCATCTTGACATCTGAGGGGTTCTGGTTATATGGCTCCATGGGGAAAGGCTTCATTTTCTTCTCCAGAGGCTGCTGCTGTTGCAGGAGGGGAGGCGGCAATGACTGTTCAAACAGTTTAAGGGGGTCCTGGCCCTGAAGATAGTAGGGCTGCTTCACTGGCATGATCTTCCCCAACGGGCCTTGAACCTGAGGAGGGTTCCAGAGCTGCTTGGAGGAGTCTGCCTGCGGAAACTAAGAACAGGCAGGATGGCCTTCAGTTACTTCGGTTTAGATTCCCGGCCATCAAGAAACTAATTTGGCTCATGGTGTATATCCCAGTGGTGGCAAACCTTAGCATTCCAGATGGTCTTGGACTGCAATGACCAGAAGCCCAAGTCAGCACTCCTGCTGATCAACACCTGGTGCGCCAAGGTTTGCCACCACTGAGTATCCTGTTCCACTCAAAACAGCCTGCAATTTTACTTTTCTGTTTCAGAGCTGACCAACTGATGAAACACCCTGACTTGCTAAGAAGATTCCCTTAGGCATGAAGTAACAGAAGACAGTGCATCAACAAAACAATACGTTCCAACTACACAAACTCAAATCATATTTGGGCAGAGCTGCACAGTTTTTCCTACTAAACTAAATTTGCCAGCTTATGATTTTTGTTTTATCTGAGTTTCATTTATTCTGAGATTTAAGTTCCTGGGTCTCCAAAGTAGACGAGAAATTAAAGGAGATATTTTAGCAGACAAAATTTACACAGGGATAGGTCAGCTTCCAGTTTGAGGCAAAAAAAAAAAAAAAAACACCAACAACCCCACACTATTTCAGATACACTTACCATGACACTTCAAAAGCTTCATCTGTCAGAACTTCCTCATGCAAAGTAATAAAAGGCTAATATCTATATAACCCTGCCCAGCGTTCTCCAAGTGCCTCACATACTTTACCTAGTTGCAGTCTTAACAATCATTTTATAAGGCAAGGAAGCATTCTTAAAGAGGAATAGGAAACCTAATATTCAAACTTTTCAAAGGCTATCCTAGCTCTAAAAGGAGCTTTAATGGATGCTTCTGTCATCCTATAATTTTAAAATTGCTGTTGTATCTGGCATTTCTACACAGGAAAGAAATATATGAATTAATAATAAACAGATGGTACACTTGATCTTAGCCAAAAGGTCAAGAAGTTATTACAGCACTTACACTCACTGGCTACTATCAGACGAAAGTCCCACTTTTATCTGCAATACTGCCAAGTTTTGTTCTACAGCAATCAGGATTAGAACAACAATTCTGGCAAGCCCCTCAGTGGCACAAACCGTCAAAGCTATATTTATTTATTTATTTATTTATTTATTTATATGGCTGCACCTATCACCGTAGTGACTCTGGACGGTTCACAATTCATAACCCACAATCACAATAAAATGTTCGGCTGTTATTAAAAACCTTTACACTCTAGAAATAAGGACCCGATTAAAAAACCCATTATCAAAACATCTACAACGCTAAAATCTGAAAATCTAAAATGGCAGTCAATCGTATGGTCGTACAAATCAGCGGAGGAGGGGGGCACTGCTTCTCCCACAGCCCCCCCACACCTTGAGCCAGCCATGTCTTCAGTCCTTTCCTAAAAACCAACAAATCTGGCTGAAGACGGAGGTCAGTAGGCAGGAGGTTCCACAGGGCCAGAGCAGATACCGAAAAGCCCCTCCTCCTCGTGCTAAAGAGGTGAACGTCTCCAGCCATTGGTACTTTTAGAGACCCCCTCCAGTCCGCTCTCATGGGACAGGCAGATATCTTTGGGGTGACGTGGTTTCTTAAGTACCCTGGTCCACTACCATGTAGGGCTTTAAAGGTAATAACCATCTATTGCAGTAGCAGTTGCCGTAGCACTAATTTTAAGCACCAATTTTATTCTATTTCTTTTAACTTTGGATGAATATGTTTTTAAATAATATATTTTAGCTACATTTTAAGCATTTACATTTTAAGAGTTTTTGCCTCTCGTTTTACTGTGCTGGTCATAGACTGCAATAAAGTGAATGGATTGATTATTAATAAACAACAAATTCCAGTGCTGTTTTTCTGTCTCTCCTACGAAACTACATTCACAGCTATCCTTGGCACTTATCAAATTGCTTGCCTGCTATTGTCAAAGCAAAGAAATCACACGTATATACTCTCCCATAGCGCTTAGTGTACTCTCTGGGCGGATCACAAGTCAATTAGAATTTTGCCCCCAACATGCTGGATACTCATTTTAATGACTTTTGAAGGATGGAAGTCTGAGTCAACCTTGATCCCTGATCAGGATAAAGCTCACAATCTTTTGGTTGCAGGACAGCAGTTTAATCACTGTGCCACCAGGGGTCCTCTGTAAAGTCTCCAGAAAGGCAGAGACTATACTCCAATCTGAGTGATCTGAGCAGTTCAAAACTACCATCTGAAATCACAGTAGCCTAACACAGATATGTTCTACTAGAACATCTCTAGCCCTTGTCATTCTAGCCCTGCTCAAAGCTCACCTGCTGGAATCCAGTGTGGTGCGGAGGGCTCTTCCCTAAGGCCTGCACAGTTTTTGTAGGAGACTGTTGTTGTTGCTGCTGCTGCGCCAAAGCCTGGACCTGTAACTGGCTTGCAGACTGTGCCGTTGCCTGAGCTGTTAAGGATGCAAGGGACTGCTGAGACGGGGACGGCGCCTGCTGAAGTCCCTGGTTCATGGGGCCTGGTCCAGAGGGCCGCTGCTGGCTGTATGGAATGTGGGATGGCTTCCCAGCTTGCACCTGGTTTCCTGCAGGCGAATGAGCTGCAGGCTGAAGGAAAGTCCCTGGGACAGACACACCACCTGGGAAAGTATATCCTGAGCTCATTGAGAAAGCCACAGGAGGAGGGATAACATAGGTGGGAGGTGGGAAACCTAGAAAGGGAAAAAGGGCCAATATTAGAAAAGGAAATGACTTCCCATCGTTTTTCAGAATACAGTCTCTTCTTCTTCCTTCTTCTAGGCCAGACGTGAAACTGCCAAAATGAAGCTACCTTTGGGGAGTTCATCCTCCAGTTCCTTTCACCTGAACTAGCATGAGAAAAATTAGCTGGCAACATAAGGTTGCCGTGATCAGGGTACGCTCAATTGTGGTTCAAAAATATTACACTCTTTGAGGAGGCTCTTTCTGTGCACCCAGAATACAATTAATAGACCTCTTCTGACATTACGTCCTGCATTCTCTCCTACAACAGATCTTGACTGGGCCTTTGGCTGCTTTCCTTGATGCCCCCCCCCCAATCCTTTAAGCAAGGATGAACAATTGTGACCCACCAAATACTTTTGGATTACAAATCCTATTAGCCTCTCAATTGACTTTGCTGGTAAGGGCTGATGAAGATATGGGCCAAATATATCTAATGCAGGCTCAGTTGCCAAAATTTCATTTTAATACATCAATGAGATCCCACATTCACCCATAGATGTGTTCCACTAACTTATTCCTCCTGCCAGTAAGAGAAGTATGCAGGAAGAGAGAACAAGAAATCATGTCTTTAGCTCCACTTCCACTCTCGGTTTGGAGACCCTTCTACAAGGGAACTAGCATTCAAGTGGATTTATTTTTCTGCAACTTGAAGGTGTGCAATCTGTCAAACTGTCTCTTTCATTGTAAGTACAAACTTATATATATATATATATAAAGTTGTAAATCTATGTGGTAAGATTTGTGCAGTATAGCAGTAGGCATATACAGAAAAACCTCGCATAAAGAGCACCTATCTTAGAGACTAACTTGCTTAAAGAGCAGCATTTAATGGTTGTCTCGCTTAACAAATAAAACCAACCAAAAATTTGCTTAACAAATAAATCGGGTTTCACAATCCCCCCCCCCCCGTCACAATTGGTCATTTACAATGGTGTTTCGCTTAAAGAGCAAACTCGCTTAAAGAGCAATCCCATGGAATGCATTATGCTCTTTAAGCGAGGTACCACTGTACAGTGAGCAAACCCACCCAGGTTCTGATTTCTGGAAATGGAAACACGTCACAAAGAACCCCCCCCCCTTTAAGTATTTCAACTCCTATCCAGAAAAAGATACTGTATATACTCGAGTATAAACTGACCCGAATATAAGCTGAGGTACCTAATTTTGACAAGAAAACCCAGGAAAATAGATTGAACCGAGTATAAGCCGAGGGTGGGATATGCAGCAGCTGCTACTGAGTCTTAATAATCAAAATACATGAAAATATGGTAACATTAATTAAATTGTTGGCACATCTCAATCTGGCACAGCTCTGGGACCCTCGTTGTCATTGATCCGAGTAGAAGCCGATTCCCCCTTTTTGGGGGCTAAAAAACTCGGCTTATACTCAAGTATATATGGCATATGGAACACGATGGCCTACTGATAATCGTTTTAATAAAATCAAATATAACTGGAGATCAGTGGGAACCCCATGATTTTTACCTGGTCGGCTGGGAAGTGGAGGAAAAGCTCCTGGATGATGGATGGGGATAAACTGTGAGTTGCTGGCCTGATTTGGGGACTGAGTTACTGGTGTTTTCCTGGCTTCAGACACAGGAGTCTTCCTCAGTTCCGTCTGGGATTTTACCTAGGAAGACAAACCATTTAAATAATGAATACTATTATTCCCCCCCCCCCCCATGGTTTAATTCTCCATTACTTCCTGAAATGACATACAAGAGGTATCGAAATTGCTCTTAGGAGTGGGCTATGGGAAAGTGAAAGGACTGGGATTCTCTGTGCAAATGATGGGTGAGTCCATCCATCCATCCAACTGTATATCAGTTAGTAGGAACTTGCAGGTAGGATTAAAAAAAACTTTTCTCGACATGTGATTCTTAAAATCTTCCTTCCACTCAAGGTTAGTAAAAGAACTGAAAGCAAGATGTCCCTCATTCCTAGGCTCTGCTAGGCTCAGCTTAATCAATCCTGTGTAGACAGAAGCTAATTCCAGTAGAATTACTGTATTTGCTGGCGTATAAGACTACTTTCCTCTCCCTGAAAAACATGCCTCCAAGTGGGAGGGTCGCCTTATACACTGGGTGCACTTCAGTTGGGATAGACATAGCTGCCCATAGTGGCCTCCTGATGCCCGCTTGGTGCCCATAGTGGCCTCCCAATGCCCGCCCACATCATTCTACATACCATCCAGTATCGCGTGGTATCCAGCGTGGCTGCGGCGAGCATCAGCAGCGAGACAGGGGTGCCAGTCTTTTTGGCGTGACCGGCCCGTTCTACTTGGCAGGAAGCAGTGGCGCTCTGCCCCACCCCTTGTCTATGCAGAGCTCACACATGCGCACTAGTGCCGGCCACAGGGAGATGTTGAGATCAAATCTGATGTTCTTTTATGTTTTATTTGGTGTGTGGAAGGTGTGTGGAAGAGGGGGTAGTCTTATACAGCGAGTATATAACAAACTCTGTATTTTGAGTGGAAATGTTGGGGGGTCGTCTTATACGCCCAGTCGTCTTATACGCCAGCAAATACGGTATATTTCTTTGAAGGCACTCTTGTCTCACCTTTGAGGGAGAGCACATATCTACACGTTGGCAATTTACCCTTGAAAGCTGCATGAAAATGATGAGAAAGCCCAACAAGTCTGCAGGCTGCAGGGGTATGTCCAGTGGGCTAACAGGATCCTACTTTCTCACTGCAGGTAGTGCCTACATACAGTCTCTTAAGATCTGAGTCAAAATGAAAATAGTATTCTCACTGTCCTGTATTAGGATGAGCTCCATTTCCTCAAGCACTTCAATAATTTTCTTAACACTGAAACAGAAGGTCTTTAACATTGTTTTTTTAAACCACTCAGCCAACAAATAACAGAATCAAATGGCTGAACAAGAAAATCTGAAGAGACCACATCACCCTAAGAACATCTGTCCGTCCCACCAGAACAGACCAGAGAGGCTCTCTGGTTGTACCATCAGCTAGAGAGGCACACCTCTCTAGCTCTAGGAGGAGGGTCTTCTCCATGTCCGCCCCGGTCCTATGGAACCTCCTGCCAATTGAGCTACGTCTCCAGTCGGAGTTGCTGCCCTTTAGGAAGGGGGTTAAGAACTGGCTGGCAGGACAAGTATGGGGTCTGGGTCAGACAGTTGCGTCGGCTTGTTGGCTCATTTGACCCCTCCCTCTCTCTCATTGTATGAATTTTTTAATCTTTTAATTTGTTCGGTTTTAATATTTTAATAATTTTTAAATTGGATTTTATAATTGCGTTTTTATGTATCTTTTTAAGCTTTTGTTAGCCTCCCTGAGTCTCTTTGAGGAGGGCGGCATATAAGTCTGTAAAATAAATAAATAAATAAGATTATAGCAGAATCATCAGGGTTCTTAGTAAGAGATTAAAAGAAAATATTCTGGCAGAAGAGGAATGCCAAGTGATTTAAGATGAATACAGTAATACCTCCGATAACATTTACCTCAGATAACGCTAAAATCGCATAACGTTAAGTAATCTGGGGAGGAGAATTGGCTCGAATAATGTTAAGGTCCTATGGGATGGATCGGATAACAACCGCTAAAGCCTGTGCGGTTACAATGTATCTCTATGGAGCTTTAACGTTATCCGATCCATCCCATAGGATTTTAATATGCATCGGATAACACTAAAAATCTGATAACACCAAGACTTGTGGAACCAAGTCTTAGTGTTATCCGAGGTATTACTGTACTGAGCTTAGATCAGCCTGTCTTATAGGGCAGTTACCTTAATATGAATTTTCTTTCCTTTTGAGGATATAGGTACCTGGTACAGTTTTTGCCATGGATCCCTTTTGCTACAGCCCTTTCATTCTTTTCACCTCAAATGTTAGCCTGTATCACAGCCCCCTTTCAGCTGCCTTGCTCCTTATATCCAGGGGAAAAGAGATCTGCTCCTTTTAAAAACGTTATACAAAAAGGAGGAAAAACCCCTGTAGAAAAAACTACCCTAGCTGTCTTTTAGTCAATGAATGTGCTCCTTTAAAAAACCCTTTCTTTAATGCTTCTAAAACGACTTGAGCATTAAATTGAAGTGGGAACTAGAGTCAAAGAAAGTACAGTAAAACCTCGCTTAAAGCGTGCCTAGCTTAGAGTAACTCGCTTAAAGAGCAAATTTTCTCTGAATTGTCACCTCACTTAACAACTAAAACCAACCAAAAACTCACTTAACAACTAAATCGGGGTTCACGATCTCCCCCCCCCCGCCAGAAGTCACATTTGGTCACTTACAATGGTGTTTTGCTTAAAGGGCAAACTTGCTTAAAGAGCAATCCTGTGGAACGCATTCTGCTCTTTAAGCGAGGTACAGCTGTATAACTACCCACCCTGACATGCCTTTATATCTTTTTTATAAATCAGGATTGCACAGAGATGCTGTGGCTCTGGAGAACACATGGTGCTAAACAAATACAGACAACTCCAAAAGTGAGTAAGAGCAATTGCTCCACAAAACGTTTCAGGAGGCACCTGTCTGCATTCAGCTGTCCACTGACCACCTTTGATCTTCACACGATCAAACCGATCTCTACACTGTGCCACACAGTGACACTGCCAACACACAGTCATTCCTCACTTGTATGAGAATGATGGTGGAGAATGAAAAATGTCCTAGCTGTGGCTACCTGTAACGGCTGGCTGGTGGCCAAGGCAATATCCACACTAAATGTACTACATGCAAACCAGTCCACCTGGCCTTCAAACAATGGTCACCAGTGCTGAAAAAGTCTTAGGAGTGTGTCAGGACCATTCAAAAGGCTTTGTAAACACAGAGACAGTGTCCTGCGCACCGCCGTACCTGGACTGCAACATTTTGTTTCCCAGCTTCTTGCATCTTTTCCATGCCACACTTCTTGATGTCATTCTTCCTCTTGTTGTTGTTGTCCTTCTTCCCATCATTTTTATTGGCTGTTACTCCTTTGCTATAGTCCCTTCTTTCTCTACCGACTTCCTTGGTCAGGTAGCTTCGGCTTTGTTCTCTGTTGACCTCACGTGGTTTAATATTCTCTTTGAATGTCACCATTGGCTTATCCCCGGCATCACAGCCACTGCTCAGATTTCGACCTGTCGACAGCACTGATTTAAGTCCTGGGCTTCCATCCACAAACTGTGGCTCGGACGCTTCCTGCAGAACATTATTCTGTTTGGCTTCACTCTGTTCCTCAAGGAGCAATTCTGGAATATCTGTCAAAAACAGGAGTTTTCCAACTTCGTTTTCACAGTGGATCAATCTTTTAAGAGACAAATGAAAGCAAATTCACTCGATCAAATTTTCCAGGACAAATAAAAACACATGAAATCACTTAAAAAAGTTATTTAAAGGATCAAAACCCCACTCTTCAGTCTGAAAGCAGCTTATAGGACAATTAATTTTAATACTGGATATCTTGAAAGGGCTCGCTAGTCCCTTCAGCATACTAGATGTTTATACTGGAAGCTGTCTTTGACAGCTGAAAGGGTCCCATGCTATTCACAGCATGCCCAAAAAGATTAACCTCTTGACAGAGTTTCAAAAAGTGTATGAATGCCAGAAATAAGGCAGATTAGTCGTCCCCAAAACTCTAAGGAGAGCAGACTTAATGCCTGTCTGAACAAGCTCTTAGAATAAGTAAGAGAATAAAGCATCCTAAGAGAATAAAGCATCCAGTCACACAGCTATTGCAAATTCTTCTGGTCTGTGCTGGTGCAACTAACAGTAGGCCACCACTTGACCCAAATGAGAAAAATGCTATTCTTGATAATACTTTGAGTATCTTGGTCTATTTTGACACAGCAAGATAATAAAGACTTGGTGACAGGGAGAAATTATGTCTAAAGTTTGCTTACATGCCCAATTACCTAGGACAGTGGTGGTGAACCTATGGCACATGTGCCGGAGGAGGCACTTGGAGCCCTCTCTGTGGGCACTCATGCAGTCGCCCCAATGCAGAGTTTGCCTCACCCCCTCTGCCCAGCAGCCAAATTGGAGTGCTTTTTCCCTCCCTCAGCACAATTTCCACCACCCCTCTGCCCAACAGCCCATTTGGAGTGCTTTCTCCCTCCCTCAGCACAATTTGCACCACCCCTCTGCCCAACAGCCCATTTGGAGTGCTTTCTCCCTCCCTCAGCACAATTTGCACCACCCCTCTGCCCAACAGCCCATTTGGAGTGCTTTCTCCCTCCCTCAGCACAATTTGCACCACCCCTCTGCCCAACAGCCCATTTGGAGTGCTTTCTCCCTCCCCCAGCACAGTTTGCCCCACCCCCTCTGCCCAGCAGCCCAATTGCAGCGCTGTCTCCCTCCCCCAGCACAGTTTGCCCCATCCCCTCTGCCCAGCAGCCCAATGGGAGTGCTTCTTTCCTCTCCCCAGCACAAACAATTTGACCTGCCCCTCTGCCATGCAGCCCAATGGGACCGTTTCCTTCCTCCCCTGTTGCAGTCTTGGCACTTTGCGATAAATAAGTCGGTTTTGGGTTGCAGTTTGGGCACTCGGTCTCTAAAAGGTTTGCCATCACTGACCTAGGAGCAATTCTGAGACTATCATATCCTGGTGGTCATACTTATAACTGCTATTGCCATCCCTGCTGTGGATTAAAAAGCATACAGAACTATGTGCAGGATACAAAATGTTTGTTTTATCTTACAGAAAAGATATTTTCAAAGGATAAAAGGTCAGCTACAAAAATAAAAACAATGGCATGTTTTGTTGCCCAACAGTTAAGCTACATGGAGAAAATCTCTTCAAAATATTCAAAATGCATCTTTAACAATACAGTAATACCTCAGATAATGTTTACCTCAGATAACGCTAAAATCGCATAACGTTAAGTAATCTGGGGAGGAGAATTGGATCGAATAACGTTAAGGTCCTATGGGATGGATTGGATAACAACCACTAAAGCCTGTGTGGTTACAATGTATCTCCGTGGAGCTTTAACGTTATCCGATTCATCCCATAGGATTTTACCATGCATCGGATAACACAAAAAATCGGATAACACCAAGACTTGTAGAACCAAGTTTTAGCGTTATCCGAGGTATTACTGTATTCAGTTAGATTTTTAAGGTGCATAAGTAACTGAAAGTTTCCCCCCATCTAATTGGGGGGGGGGGGCTGTTTAAAAAACCTACACCAACATAACCGATTCATCACATCATGTACTATCTAGTAATTTTACACTATATGTGCATTTTCTACAATAAAAGATTGCTGACAGAACTATTTCAAGCAAACATTACAAGCAAGACCTAGCAGGAATCACTCCCAAATTCAGAAAGCTTTTTTTGCTCATGTATGTTTCTTCTATATACAACAAACAAACACAAATCAAACTGCTGACATCAAATTTAATACCCGTATTAACTGCATCCAAACTGAAGGCTGAAACTTCAGTACATCTTTAAGTGCTAAACATATGGAACAGCTGTCTGCATCTTAAAATGACAATACAGTGGTACATCATACAATGATTTTAATTTGTTCCACAGGGTTCGTTGTTGTACAAAACAATTTTCCCTGTGGGGTGCATCGTACAATGATTTTTTTTGCGAAGTGGTTTTTCTCATTGAAAAACTGTTGTACAGTAAAACCTCATATAACACTAAAACCTGGTTCCACAAGTCTTGGTGTTATATGATTTTTAGTGTTATCTGATGCATGTTAAAATCCTATGGGATCCATAGAGATACATTGTAACCACACAGGCTTTAGCGGCTGTTATCTGAAGCATCCCATAGGAAATTAATGTTATCTGATGCAATTCTTCCCCCCAGATTCCTTAATGTTATGCGATTTTAGTGTTATTCGATACTAATGTCATATGAGGTATTACTTGTACGATTTTTCCCCAGAGGGAAAATTGTTATGCAGGACACCATTCCCCCCCCCAAACAAAAACAAAAACAAACAAACCCTAATTGTTATACAATTCCGTTGCTATACGGGGCAATTGTTGTATGAAGTTCCACTGTTCTTAATATCATATATACATTTTAACAACTGCTTGGTATGATTAATGTTCACACAATGTTTCGTACAGTGTCAAACCAGACTTCTCATTTCAGCTTTAAACATTTCACACCTGTCATTATCAATAGGCAGCAGCCATACTGAGTGGCAAAGAAAAACATCATGAACAGAAGGGCAAAGGATGATGCCAGCAACTGATAGGATACCTTGGCTGGTTGTCAGCAATCCATTTGCCAACAAAGATCAGGCGCTGTTGCCGTATACGCCGCTGTTGCCCTTCCTTGTCCCCAGTAATCCCCTGATGGCCTTTGGAGAAATCCAAGTTCCTAGTTGACATAAAGGAGATGGGAAAATCAGGCTGCAATCCATATGTGAGACCATCATTTTGACATAAGCTTTCATGGGCCATCACATGCATAACTAGTCCTGTGATGGTGAACCTTGGCACTCCAGATGTTCTTGGACTTCAATTTACTGCGATTCATCTGGCCCACATTGCCCTTGGAAGCGGAAGTAAAACTCCTCAGAACTGTATCAAACAGAGATGGATTGCTTCCTATCCACCTACCACACCAGTTGCCAAATTCACAGCTTTGTTTTCCTGCTGAACAGTTAGGCAGTAAAATTAGTTCTATTAAAGGGCAGTGGTAGATACAAATGGGCCAGCTCTCACTACTGTTCTCCAACACAGTGTATCCACAAGCATCATGTTACCACTGGTACTCTCATAACCCCTTGTTGCCTCTAAACTAGTGACCAGGATAGCTGGAATTTCTCCAAATACTACCCATTAGATTTTTCAAGCTCATACTGTCATACCTCGTATAATGAATTTAATTCGTTCTGCGAGGCTGCTCGTTATGCGAATTTTTTGCTATGCGAGTCAGACTTGCATAACAATTTTTTTGCTATGTGAGTTGGACTTTCCCTTTGGAAAAACTCGCATAACGAGCATTTCAAGGGGGAAAACTCGCATAGCGAAAAATTTTCACTATGCGAATCTTCCCCATAAAAATGCTTGTTATGCGAGTTTTTCCATAGGGAAAAGTCTGACTCGCATAGCGAAAAATTCGTTCTGCAAGTCAGACCGCTTAGCGAAAAACTTGCTTATGAGAGTTTTTCGCTAAGCGAAACACTCGTTATGCGAAGTTTGACTGTATAGTTTTTTCCTTCACTCAACCCAAGGGAGATATATCTTTATGAAAGATAATCTGAGCATGAGTTTGCAATACTCATGGGCCTGGCAGGGTTGTTCATAACATGACCTTCTAGAAATCACAAATTCACAGGGATGCCACAAATTGTGAGGGATCTGACAATACAGGACGTCATAAACAACAATCTGGGTATCTGTTTTGTTAAAGAAAAGATTCTGCCAAGTTAAAGAAAGAATTCCCATTCCCATTGTATAATTGTAACTTGTCTAAATATTCTTTTTCTTTATTCACTTCATGAAAGTACTTTTCCAAACTCCTTTAAACAGATCGTATTTTATATATAGTAAAATGGGAAGGCACTTAAGGCAGGCCCAATGAGATTGTGGTTTAATCAAAGAAATTATAGGATAGGAAACAGGTCACTCACTGAAAGAGTTATAACAAGTCTGGTGCCTTGGTAATGTCAGCAAGAAAATTGAATTTAACTGTCATTGGATATCACAACTCTTCAAGTATTACTGATGAGTATGATTGGTCACAAAAAGGAAGTTGCAGTCCCCAGCAGTTACTTACCTGAAGGAGGGTCTCAGAGCTAAGAATCCCTGTAGCTCAAACTCCTCTGGGAGAGGGGTGGCTATAAAAAGTGACAGAAAAGGATGAATAACTGTGTAGGACTTTGTTGATTGATTCATTTTACTTCTTTAAATAAATAAAAACAAGTACTCTAGGCATCATCACCCTGTCTCAGCCACTATTAAATAAATACCCAATTCCTTCAAGTTACACTTTTAAGCTTTATATTAGAAAATCAAGAATTTGAAGGGTGTCAAAAACTATCTATCTATCTATCTATCTATCTATCTATCTATCTATCTATCTATCTATCTATCTATCTATCTATCTATACATACATACATACATACATACACACATACACACACAGTCATACCCCGGATAATGCTAAAACTTGGTTCCACGAGTGTTAGCGTTATCCAATTTGTAACATTATGTGATACATGTATTTCACAACGTTAAAATCATATGGGATGAATCGCAGAACGTTAAACTCCATAGATAAATTGTAACCGGCACAGACTTCAGCAAATGTTATGCAATACATCCCATAGGATTTTAATGCTGTGTGATGCAAACCCCTCCCCCCCCCCCGATTCCTTAACGTTATGCAGTTTTAGCATTATGTGAGGTATTTCTCTCTCTCTCTCTCTCTCTCTCTCTCTGTGTTCTGTCTGTAAAAAGCAACACATCTGATGGGGGGGGGGGAGAGATCTCCAAAGTATCATACTAGCACTTATTGAATGACTGTCAACAACACTATCATGCATTGTATTGTAATGTCTCAGATAAATAATGGGGCTTGTGACCAGCACCTGGGTTCAACAGCAACATAGGCAAGAAAGAAGAGGAAGGGTCTAAACCGGGGTGCCCAAACTACGACTAGTAGACCGGATCTGGCCCCCAATGTCAATTCATCCAGCCTTCGAAGCCCTTGTCGCTCCAGAAAGTGGAAGCAAAATGCGTATGGGTGCGTTTTACTTCCACTTCCAGGAGTGATGAGGGCTTTGCAGGCTGGATGAATTGGCATTGGGGCCAGATCTCACCCACAGGACAAAGTGACCACCCCCTGAACCACATAACTGGCCCACAGCCCAAAATGTTTGGGCACCCCAATCTAAACTAAAGCTAGAGAATCTTTGGTCTTGCGGATGTTTTATGTTGCAACTGCCATCTGCCTCTCCAAGCATGGTCAGTGGTGAGTGACTGTGGGAGCTCTACTCCAGAATATTTGGGAGAGGGGCATGTTTCCATTCATATTTATTTTTTACAAATAAAGTCTATATCAGTGATGGCAAACCTTTTAGAGACTGAATGCCCAAGAAGGAGGTGGCAGCGGCATGCAGTTACTCCACCTCCTAGGAGGTGTATGTGTGTGTGTGGTCTGCTTGACTCACCTTGACCCCACCCCCACTGCCACCTCCGGGGTGGGATTTCAGTCTCCCCTCTCACCTCCCCATTGGCAGAGGGGGTAGGGAAGCTGCACTGGCACTGGCAAGGCTTACCCACAACGGTGTGCATGCCCATCAAGAGGGCTCTGCAAGTCACCTCTGGCACGCATGCCATAGGTTCGCCTACACTGGTCTATATGATGGCAGATAGATCATTAGAAACAGGGAACCAAAACTCAAAAATGAATGTTAAATCTTGCAACAGCTTTCATTTAGTTTAATTTACAATACCATGAACATGTTGCCAACTAGTGGAATATGCTTTGTTCTCCTTCCAATCCCATTTCTTTGTTAAAGACATTGTCATAGACTACTTGATAAAGGAGTATCCTTACTATTATGGCAGGACAGGTCTTCTTCATGAGGCTGGAAACTGTTTAGAAGAGAGATCAGCCAAGGCCAAATGCTGTAGGACAAGAAGAGCATACCATTTATTGCTCAGTTTACGCCTCTCCCACTTGTTGTTTTCCTTCATGCCCAAAGCAGCCTACACTTTCCATATACCAAGACCCCACCAGTTTTTTCTTTAAAACCTGTCTTTGCTACACCTTTTCCTACAAAATCCTTTCTGCAAATTATACTATGCATTATCCTTCTTAGTTTCAATGCAGAAGTGAGCATTTGCTTATCTTCTACACAAAAATCTGCATACAGTAATATCCCAGATAACGTGTGCACCGCACAACGTTAAAACCAGATAACGTTAGGAAATCTGAGGGGGAAAATGCACTGCACAACATTAAGTTAATGTTGTGTGATGCATCGTGTTTCACCCCAGATTTCCTCCAGAGATCTCTGCCCCAAAGCCCGCAGGGCTGGTCTCCCCTCTGGGAAGTACCTTCTCAGGCAGAGAGCAACCCTGCGGGCTTGGGGGCGGAGATCTCCGTACGTGCCCTTGCTGTTTCAAGGCTTGCCTCAAACTAGCAAGGGCACCTGCAGAGATCCAAGCGGGTCGCCTGCCTCCTCGGAATAGGAACCGGGGGATCGGATGCTTGGGTCTATGGAGGCACCTCCATAGACCCAAGCCCCAAAGCCTGCAGGGGTGGTCGAGAACAGCCCTGCGGACTTTGGGGCACCTTTAACATTGTGCGATAAATGTATCGCACAATGTTAAAAACCGCATAACGTTAAAACTTGTTTGGAACCAAGCTTTAACGTTATGGGGGTATTAGTGTATAAACATGGAGAGCAGCAGAACAATGGCCTTTCCCTTCTTTGGAACTGAGCCAGCTGACATACAATTCCCTTGAAAGCCAGGCATGCTACTACACACTCTTATTATCTGATTCCTATGGAAGTCCAGGGGAATCCCTGGAAATTTCCAACACCATACATGATCATTCCTATTGCCAGTTGCTTAAGTATGCAGCATTTTCTTTGCTTATTTACTTTAATTAAAGTGAACAATATGCCTAGATCCTTTCTAGCAAAGGGATTCTTTTATACTTAAGAGGAAGCAAGCAAATTATAAAACTGGATACATTGCAGCAGGAGAATTTTTTGATTTAATTAAACACAACTGTCAGATTTCGTCCACTTCCGACTTCCTTTGACAAGAGGGAGCAAGTGCTTTTTTCCACTGGTTCCTACAATTCTGGACTAATACAGGTAATTTGCTGATAGCTATTTCATCCAGGATTATAAAAAGGCAAATACAGTACAGTAATACCTCGGATAACGCTAAAATCGCATAACGTTAAGCAATCTGGGGAGGAGAATTGGATCGAATAACGTTAAGGTCCTATGGGATGGATTGGATAACAACCGCTAAAGCCTGTGCGGTTACAAATGTATCTCTATGAAGCTTTAACGTTATCCAATCAATCCCATAGGATTTTAACATGCATCGGATAACACTAAAAATCTGATAACACCAAGACTTGTGGAACCAAGTCTTAGTGTTGTCTGAGGTATTACTGTATACGGATATCACATGTGAATGTCTTTATTTTGGCACAGGCACAGACAGCAAATGCATATCAATCAAGTCTCCAATCCAGAACCTAAATTTTAAAACTGAGACTGTAATTTGGAGTTTAATATATCAATTTTTCATGCTATGCAACTTGGGATATTAGGGAATTCAGATGGAGAAAAATGCAGTTGATTGTCACTATTCAGAAGAATAAAGACTGGGGCAGACGGGAATACATCGTATGAAACCAAAAGTCTTGTGGCACTTTACCGGCTCACAAGTTTTATATGCATTAAGCTTTCATGTATTTCAAGTCTTTTCTGCAACAAATTAACATGGTCTTCCACTAGAAATGTTGTGAATGAATTTCCGATATAGACATCTCTTGTTTTTTTCAGCCATTCCAGGGGTGCCTGAACTATGGCCCGCAGGCTGGATCCAGCCCACGGCACCAATTAATCTGGCCCGCGCACCATTAATCTAGCTTGCGCTGCCCCCCGGAAGTGGAATTAAATGTGTTTACGACAGCTGCAGATAATTTACAGCTGCATTCCTTGCACATGCATATGTGTGGGAGAAACCATGAGACCTTGCGGCACGCTTGACCATGTGAACAGCCCACGGCCTGAAAAGTTTGGACACCCCTGAGCTATTCTATGTACTACTATAATGGGAAGAGAAATTATTGGAGAGCTCCTAAAGAAAAGCAAACAAAGATTGTTTCAGGCAGGCAAAAAGTAAGAATGCTACTCTCTGAGGCCAAATAAAGTGCAAGTGCTGCCAGTAAGTGCTGCCAGTAAGAGGCACAATATTTATACAGATTGCAGCAATTACTACCAGGCCATATGATGGCAGTAGATGCAGGAACTGGACTTTTGTGACACTTTTCTTGCACATTATCAGTTTTTTTGTACTGACCAGATGACACTAAGACAGCTTTTTCACTACCCAGATTTACATTAGACCCTAGTTGAGGAGCTTACTTCACATGCAGCAAAAGGATAATTAGCAAGGTTGGTAATGGAACCCAAATCCACTCCAAATCACTGCACAAAGAGGCAAAGTAAAGAAAGTGGGTCAAATGAGTACTATCAGAATCTATGCTTACTGAGCTCAAGTTTATTTAAAGAACATGAGCAGCAATTCTTCTGCCATATTTTAATCCAAATATTGGCAATCCTCATGGTGATCAGCCATGAAGACTGTCCTGATAATTTAATCCAGTGGCCCTTCATCTGCCTTCCACATCGCAGCATGACCCCCATACCACTGATCCAGTTCCGCGAGTCACTTTCTGGTCCTGAACCCTTTTGGCACACAAAGTCCTCATCAGCCCCAGGCTCTGCAGAGACACAACAAGGGCCATGTCACATAGAGTGGCAAAGCTGGGTTTGCCACCTGGTGCACCCAATGGTCTTCTTCTTCCTCCGTGTCTAGGCCAGCCGCGAAACTGCCAAAATGAAGCCACCCTTGGTGAGTTCATTCTGTAGTTCATTTTGCTTGACCTACTGTGAGAATGATTAGCCAGCACAAGGTGATTTCAGCCAATTATGGTTCCCTGAAAAGTTCAGCTATATAGTGCATTACTTTTGAGTAGAAAGACCTGGGATAGTCATAACTCAGAATTAACTCAACAATAAATCACAAATCAATCAATCAATCAATTAATTAGTTTAACTGAAAAATATGTTTTGATGCGCCTCACTTATCCATTAAGAAGGGCATATTGTAGAGCCAGATTCGAGCTATTAGACTCCATGAATAGATATGGGCGTTTTCACCACTTACCATATCACGAAAGAACGTGCATCTGCGGGTCTCCAAATGTTGAAAATAGCTCTCATATTATATTAGATTGCCAGTTGTACACTGATATTAGATCTAAATACCTTGCATCCCTATTGGAAAAAACAACTTTTTGGGACTCAAAAAACAAACTGTCTTATCTCCTTCTGGGCTCTAATATCCACGTTGTGTGTAGAACTGCCAAGTTTATAATTAAGGCATCAGCTAAAAGAATCGAATATGTCGATCAAATTGGGGTATCCTGCAAGGGAGATTCACTTATCTGACTATCAATATGCATGAATTAATTGTATTAAGGCACCTTCTCCAGTTTACATTCTTTAAAAGTAGTTCAGGTATGTATATATTGTATTTATTGTATTTTTATTGTATTTTTATTGTATTTTATCACACTTTATTGCATTGTACAGATTTTAAACTCTTATATTATTGATAAGGTCGAAAGACTAATCAATTAATAATTATTCAGTCATTCAATTAATTAGTTTAAGGGTTATTAAAGTAGCAGTAGAACTCTCATTAACATTTATGCAGCTGAAACAATATGCCTTGGAACTTGAAACCAGTATTTAAAATCATCAGTTCCTTTTGTCTTCTTATACTGTACTTTTTTCTATTTTGCCTCATAAACTCCAAAAAGGAATTTAAAAAAAAAGGCAGTTCTATTATTTTGTTCAGGATGAGTTGCCTTTATTAGTAGAGCCACATATTATTCTGGAATACATAATATAGTCACTGGAGTCTCATTTTAACTTCTAAGCATCCATAATAACAATCACCACTAGAACTGTAGTGTGCGTACACAAAAAAAAAAAAAAACAAATCAAACTTAATTGCTGTAAATGAGGATTGCACTTTATTAGAAAACACCCACAAGGTACACAAAGCCTATAATTTGGTGCTAGTGGTTTTCAACTGCACATCTAATGTAGGACTACCACAAGATGTAACCTAAAATAACACATGATCTTCATGTCAAGTTTCAGAATCACACAGTGAAATAATTGAACTGGTAGCCATGTTAATCTGTACAAGCATATTCTGTCTTTAAATACAGGAATTAGTCTTTAAGGTGCCACAATTTTTTTGTCTTTGTTATTGTTTTGTTTACTTTCTGATATACAGTGAAATAAGTAGGCTTGACTGAAATGCTATTATCTAGTTTTTAGAATGTAGCTTTACTACCATTAATTTTCACAACTCTAAGTATATCAAATAGCAGACACAGCTAATCAGGCAATCTTTCGAGTGGCAGCGCTGATGTAAAAAGCCTCCACACATACTACTATTATACAATATAAGCTTGGTGTAGATGAGGCTGTGGCTGCACAGAGCTGAAACACTGTGTAAGAAGGATCATAGATATTGAGGGTGATTTTGATCTTTAATGCATGCTAACAACTACATGGTTTGGGCCCACGAATGCTGATAGGCATAAGTGTCAACCAAGCATTATGTTAAATGTGCAGTTGTTCAACTAAGGCCCCTGAGTAGGTTCTGCTTCTCTGCAATGGATGTGGCTTGAAGTTTGTGTGGTCGCAAATACATCTCACTACATAAACTGAAGAGACATGACGCCCCAATCTTGCTGAAGCTTACTCATCTGAAGGTGGCCAGTGCCTAGCTGAGGAACTACTGAGGAAGGTTCCCTCATGAAAAAAAAGCAGGGTATAACTTAAACAAGGCAGAGTTTATATAGATGCAACCATTTACATGCATGGAGCAAATCCCCATTTTTGTTTAAGTATCTTGACCAAGGTAAACCGTTGGAAATTAGTCTGAAACTATTGTTTTCCTGAGCTAGACCAAAACCAGGGAGTAACAAGGTTTCCACAAAATGAATTAAGCAAGGTAATCACTGTGCGGGCTACACAAGAAAAATATTAAATTTTAAGAAATATGCAGAGAAGGAAAATATTATTGCACTTGATATAAAAGAGGTAGAACACTCTTCATTACTGGTATTAGTGGATCATAATGACAAACTCTGAAAGAGGATAATGCTGGGTCTTAAAAAAATCAATTCAGTACCTAGCTCTTAGCTGTGGACAGTCATTATTGTGGTACTGAGAAGCAGGGATCTTGTTTGAGCTTTAAAGTTAGCCATTAAAAAAGGTGAGGGATAGCATTTCTGTATTTTTAAAACTATAAAATAGAGAAGAGTGCTGGAATTGTCTCGGCTAGAATTCTGGGAGCTCTTGCCCACCCACCCCATCAATCTAGGTGTTTGATACAACTTATAAAAGGTGAACAAATGTGAAAATATGGTTTCATTTCTGATACCCAAGGCAAATTACCTGGCAGAATGCTATGCTTGATGGCACTGGAGAGCACTAGGAATATTGTAGATTCTCTGTCCTTTACAAGTTGCATCTCAGGAAGACTCTACAGCACCACAGAACTTATCCCAGTGGGGTTCCCAACATGGGGCCCATGCCCCACAGAGGGACTTCTATTCCCAGAAGCCTAAATCACTACATTTTAGGCTTCTGGGAACTGAAGTCCAAAAACCAAAGGTTGGGAAACACTGGCCTAGCCCTACCCAGACACTTCCTGGGTCTTGAAACTCGGAAATGGATGGATCTTTTCTCACGTATGCATCTGTTGCCAATTATATCAAACATCTAAAATAGCCTTGGGGGATGGGAGCTCCCAGAGTTCTAGCTGGGGGAATTCCAGCAAATTTCAGAGTGTTGTCATTTAAAACATTCAAGGAAGACAGTGTCTGAACCACTAGCGTGATGGTTGCCATGAGTGCAGCTAATGTTCTGAAGCCTTTAGAATAAGGCCAGGCAACACCCTAGGGCTTACTAGTTGAATGTTCGTACCAGAACTCATCACAAGCTCTATCTTACCCCCACCACTGAAAATTCAGTGGCAAATGTTCTGTTCATGTTTGAATCAATCAGGGAAAAGTTTATTTTAACGGGAGTTTTGTGGTTTGCTCCAGAATTTCAGCAGCACTGCCATGTAATATCCACCTTTGAATTAGCAGCATAAGTGACTAAGCTTCAGCATTTAAAAATTATAAAACAGCTTCACATCATCTCAGCAACCATTACAACCAACGTATAGGGCAGGGCAGTATTGTAGATAAAAGACTTTAAGCTCACCATGGAGATTTCAAGGAAGAGACAAAAATTGTACCAGGGACTTCCTAGTTAGTTCTCATTCAAGTATCCAATATCACAAATTCTTTATTAGTAACTTAACTTCATCCAAACAGCAGAAAAACAGATAAAAATTAGTGAAGACTCACTATTGTCTTTCATCAACCACTTGCTCCTGAAATACGCTGGGTCTAAGTTTTAGCCAATCCATTGAGACTTTAAGTGCCGGAAGGGGATAAGAACCCCAAGACTCTTCCTGGAAATCATTCTGGAGTGGACACTTGCACAAGATTCCAAGAAAGGACACTAGGAAGAAAAGAGATATTACATACTTCCACACTGAATGGCTAAGCTAACATATGGCTAGGGAGCTATCTTTTGAAAGACAAAGAAGCAAAATTATGTTAGGTTCCCTCAGTTTAACAAAATTATAAAACCATTTGTAAAATAAAAATTAACCACTATGGAGAATACAAAGACAGACAAGAGACAAAGTACTATATAGCAAAAGTTGGACATAGTATCATTTTGATGGAAAACAATTTATTTATTTATTTAATTCACATTTATACCCCACCCGATAGTGATATTATAGAATGCAACTCATATGAGAGTCAGAGTTCACTTCCCCATCATATTTCTATGTGTTGGAAAGAGCAAGTTCAAAGCGCTCTTGTAGGCTCCATGTATGGTATACAAACCCTAATATTGGGATTCTAAAATGCACAGGAAACCTACGTACCCATAGTCACCACCTAGCAATAGACATTCCTTTTCCAATATGGGAAAGGGAAGATTCCGTGGCAGCATAAGGATTCTGTCCCATCTCAGATGATTCATACTATTTGTGCTTAAATACAAACAGACTTGTGTCACCAACAAATTCCTATACCCATGGCATTCCATCTTCTCTTGCTTAAATTGGCATGTTTGCACTGCAGCCACTGAATGAGAGCCATGTGAATGAGGTAAACTGAAAGTAGCACTACAGTAAACTATTAACATCATTAGATTCTGTGGAACAATCACAGTAATTTTATACTCAATGTGCCTACACCAATTGCTGTGGAGGAAGAGGCCAGGGCAGGTTGAGGACTTCACCGCCCCTCCCCCTGAGCCCACACCAACATATTGTAATGTAATGTAATGTAATGTAATGTAATGTATTGTTTGTAAGCTGTCCTGAGTCGCCATGGTGAGTGGGCGGCAATATAAATTTGAACTAATAAATAAATAAATAAATAAATAAATAAATAATATACTATGGGCAGGGGCCGCAATTATCAGTCTGCAAGAAAGCTGTTAATCTCTGGGAACTGACATTTCTAGAACAATTACCTTCATCTCTAGAAGACTTTCTTCAAAATTGTTTTGCTCTAAGAATTCTAAGGTTACCTGTGATTTGCCCACACAATTATAAGGGCTGAAATCCACTTGCTTAGTAAGTCGCAAGTAGAGTAGGCCAACCGAATCAGTGGAATTGGGTGAGTTAATTCCTCCAAAAGGTCCAATGATTCTATCTGCCTACTCTAGTTGTGAGGTACAATGATAAGCAAAAGGATTTTCAGCCACTATTTTACAATTCCAATGAGCCTAGTCTAGGTGGAAGTTTCCATACGCTAAATAAAATAAATCTCCAAATAATAATACCCAAGTCTAAAGATTCTTGGAGGAGGATTGCAGTCTAATTTTTGAACTTGTCTGATTAAAATCTGGACACATCTCCAGCTCAAAAGTCCTATAACAGCCACATATCTTTTCCTGTTGCATACACCTCTCCGGATAGAAATATCCAGCTACTGAAGAAAAGACGATTTTGATTTATCTATAATGATGCTTCCAGAAACCCCACTGATTGGAATTCATTGAAAAGACTTTGGGCTATGTGTTCAAACCTCTAACCTCCCAACATTAACAGAAACTCTCAGCCTTATTACTATAGGGGGTTAATAGAGGAGAGAAAACTATTCTTGCCATCATGGAAGAATTTCAGAAACATCACTGAAAAATAATCAACCTTATCAGTGAGGGGAAAGCAAATGTTAACACTGTGAGAAACAATAAAAATTTTTTCAAGCTTCTTCACTGAAGTAACTTGGACTTACTAAAGAGTGCCAGCAACTGCATCCAGCAGAGTTGTTCGTCCGGACTGTAACTGTGCTGTTCAGTTTCATTGCTGAAGTCTCGTAAGTGATGCAACTGAAACAGGTTGATGACGGTAATGTGGACAAGTTGCTGAGAATTAAAGATTTTTTGGTATAACAGCCTCTGTAATGAAAGGGAAATAAGTACATTACAGCCTTCCAAAAATAGTCAGTTTTTCCCCCGACTCCCATCCAGCAACTGTTATACAGCAGCCACATTTTGTACATGAGCATTCAAGTTGGAATCACACTCAACATGGCATAAAAAAAACAAACAACAGATTTAAGGATAGAGTAACACATACAGAAACAGATTGGGTGACTGAAGCCCCTCATAGCAGGTTTGCCCTGCCTCAGCAATATCATTCAAAATGCCTTTTTATTTTCTTTCACAGGCAATATGATCAACTCACTTACATGTGAGGCAATACTGCATCTGGAGAGCAAATTATGAAAGGGGGAGAAGGTACCATCTATCACCTACCTCCAGATGGCACAGCCCTGACAGACTGAGAGCCACATAGGAGATACAACACACAAAGATTCACTTCATTGCCTCTCCTTAGAAATCCATATAATGAACCTATATGAACCCCTCCTGCCACAGAAACCTGCCACAACAAAAGGCACACTCCTTAATTCTATTGTTTTACATTTATGAGAAACTTGGCAACAGTTTAGACTATGGCATGTGGAAAAATATAATACATGCTTAGTTTAATGGCTCATTCCACACTGAATCACATCCAAAAAGCCAAACTGTGCACATGTATATACGTGGAGAGTAAGAAACAAAACTTGTCATAATTCTTTATGGAGCCCCAGATTTCAAGCAGAAATTCAAGGTGGGGGCATTAATACTGTGATGCGCTAGTGCCATATTAGATCACTAGACTATTG
Source organism: Furcifer pardalis (assembly GCA_030440675.1). NCBI lineage: Eukaryota > Metazoa > Chordata > Lepidosauria > Squamata > Chamaeleonidae > Furcifer > Furcifer pardalis. Next base: position 160,948,171 of record CP126891.1, on the reverse strand, counting down.
TAAAGAAATATAGTTGTGTCCCACTTTTCTTCTATGCCCCCAACCCTATATTGACATTTACTAACATTCAGACAAAGATTTATATGTATAAATTTCTATTTTGTATAGGCCACCGATGGTGAACTTGGCACTCCAGGTGTTCTTGAACTTCAATTCCCAGAAGCCCTGATCAGCAGGAGTGCTGACTTGGGCTTCTGGCAATTGAAGTCCAAGAAAACCTGGAGTGCCAAGGTTCACCATCACAGGTATAGGCCTTTCTTAGCTTGAATAAAAGTTAGCCCTCTGTTTTATAGTCCTGTTTTGAATCTTTGTTTCTCTTTATATTCCTTTCCTTGACCTGATAAATAACTGTATGAGAAGAGCAAGTGTTTAACAATGAACTATCTGGGGAGGTAAGCGCTCATTGTGAAGGTACATGGCAGTCTGTGTAAACAAAAGTGAATTTGTTTGAACAGTGGTACAGGGCAGGTCAACCAATTAATTTCAGACACTTGTCCCTGACAACTCAACATGTTATCCATTTGCTCATTAAACTAAGTTCCTTGAGGACACAAATGATAGAAATTTGGCAATCAGCAAGGGATCTTCATATTAATATCCCAGTTACTGAGTTACCCCTTAAACACTTTGCTTATTAAAAGATTGTGTTATGATTATAACTCAGAGTGCAGATACAAGCTGCCTCACAGGTGTAAAAAGCCCAGGCTTCAGCACAGACTGGTCCATAAGGTGCTGTTCTTTGCATGTAGCCCTGGGTCCAACAAGGAACATAGAACAGAACAATCATGTCACCATTTCCAGCGGCTGCCAGTTACAGAAGGGGGTTCAGGTTGTATTTTTGCTTTGCTCTAACTTTTCACATTAGAGTCAGTCTTTTATCCCGTTCATACAACTGCTTTCAACTGTATACTTCATTTACTACTGTTTCTTTTTCCCTAGTCTTTCAATAAAGTTTCGTAGCCTTTCTCTTCAGTGACATGTTATTATCCTGGATCCAAAAGAACCAATGCCTGTGGCAAGATAGATATCATATTACTACAAAGTTCTCTCCTATGTACTGCTATGATAGTGTTACGATGCTCTTTTCCTTAATCTCTAGGCCAAACTTAACACAGCACTGCTGCAATATTATAGCACTAAGATCAAGGATGCAGTATTGGCCAATGTAATTTTATTTATTTCATGGGTATCTCAAACTTTCCTTCAGGAAGTTTAGGGCAACTTCATTAATATTAGCACAATGCTTTAATATCAGTACTCATTCCTACACTTTATTTAAAATACACACACATTCTTTTTCTTTGGATTGTGTACTTCATGTTTACTTTGAAATTTAAAATCATCCTACAGAATATGGCTAATCAAAGTGGCAGCTTTAACAAACAATGACCCTGTGGATGCTAAAATTAATTAAAAATAGTAACAAGGAAATCAGAGTGAACAGCAAGAGCAAGACAATCTCAATCCAACCAATCTTTTGGAAAGCTTGCAGAAAAGGATGGCTCTTTATTAAATAAAACAAATTATACATGTATTTCACCAGATTTCCCTGGCTGGAATATCCCCCACAAGGGAAGTGCCACTGTGGAGAATAGTCATCCATGTCCATTATCAACTTCATTTAATAAAACAAGAAATGTGGGTCCAGAATCTATTACCAGATGTTGCAGAGACTTAGATGGTGGGAAAGAGTTTATCAATTCTAGCATAAAATGTTGATTGAACAGAAAAGGAAAAAAGGAACCCTTTGGAAAACCAACCTTGAATTGCTCTTCTAATTTCTCACGAAGAGGATTCAGTTTCTCCAAGTTCTTGTTAAGATACACATGGCCATGGAATTTTATAAAAGCCTTAATGAAATCAGACACTCCCCACTGAGTCTTCACCTCATCACGACTGAAATCAAAACATAAATATTTGTATTAATCTTTGTAAATACATATGTATGGGCTCCACCCCACCCCACAAACACCCATTCTTTCCCCCATCGTCTCCTGGTACGGCAGGGCTTGCGGTGGATTTCTCTGGCTTCTTTCTTTCCCTCCCTCCCTTCCTTCTGGGCAGGGAGGGCTGGCTCGCCAGTGGATTTCTCTGGCTTCTTTCTCCCCCCCCTCCTTCTGCACACTAGTAGCTGCTACATTTTTCCAACCTCATCTTATACTCGATCAGTTTTCCTGGTTTCTCAGCTTATATTCAATCGGCTTATACTCAAGTATATACGTTGCTTGTAACTCATGTCTCTGAGAAGCGCTTATGCAAATAAGTAGCTATGTGTACCTTGTGGAAGAAATAGCTGTAATCTAAGCCCAACTCATATACTAAATCTTATATTTACCCAATACCTAAACGGTAATCATTTCACCTTTCCAGTGCTTTAGAAAGTGCTTTTTGTAAATTTGTAGAGGCAGCTGGAAAAGGGAACTTCACAGCAATGCTTCTGCAGTAGTAGAAAATTGTGGTCAGATGGTCTCCTTTGGAGGATGCTAAAATAGCCAGCTGGTTGTAAGGCTGACCTAAAGAAAGAATAAAAAGAGAGAAAGAGCTAGAGTGAGTAATTCATTCATTTCGATTTATATGCCGCCCTACTTGGTGAAAACCAACTCAGGGCGACTCACAACATACAATAAAATACAATGTAACAGTTCAATAATACAATATCACAGTATCATAAAATATAGTACAATAAAATAAATATAAACATAATATAATCAGAATACCATCCATAAACAATACTCAGAGAATACTCAGAGAACAATAGTCAGAGAATTTCCTATGGAGCTCAAGGAGTGGAGATAGTGAGGCCCTGCAGATGTTGCTGTACTACATCGTCCACCCATCTCAGTCAACAACGTAGGGATGGCAGGATTGTAATCAAATTACTATCTGAAGCAGCACATAGATCTCACCCACCCCCATAAGTAGATCTGTGGTGCACTGCTATGTTCCAAGAGGTATCTACTTTTCTCTGACCAAACACAGAACATATTCCTTTCCACTATTATTTTAATTTAAAATCCTTTTCTCCTGCTCTTCTTCTGTTCAAAGTAGCTTCTATTATTAGTGTCTATTCTGCTAAAAAAGCCAGTGAACCAATAAAAAAAGGGGGAAAAAACCCACCAACACAAACAGTAGCAGATGTCAATACTGAAAGCCCTCTAGCATAACAATGTTTTTGCACTCCCTCTGAAAAGAAGCAAGAGGAATAACTTTCTGCACATCATGGGTCAAAATACTTAAAAGCCTCAGGGCTCCAGCAATGATGACAGTGTAATTCACAGCTGTTCTTCTGCAGATCCTGAAGGTACAGTACTTAGAAAAACTCCAGATCTACGTCAGTACACAAATCCCAGGCGGTAAAAGATCTGAAGGATAAGTACTAGAACTTTACATTTGGCTTTGAGACCAATCCTTTGAAAAATTCAGTACATGCTGTCTTGCTAGCAACACTTGTATCTCGCATTGTAGTCTTTCTCTTAAAGCCAACTCCTTTAAACAAGGACTGCTCCTTTAAAAAAGCAAATACATATGGGGAAAGGTATAAAACAATGGCCCAAACCCTGTTAATTCATTCAGTTGTGGAAGGGAGACTCATCAAGCATTTCCCTCCCCCTGGCTGTTCACTTAATATTGGAACTGGGCAAATGATCAGTCACATGAGTGACACTGGGGGACGGATGACTGGTGCACTAGTGCTTTTGGACATGTAAGTTTTGTTACGATGATTCTAGTCCATGTACATACGCTGCATAGAAGTAGAAGCCTGAAGTAGGGTCAAATATTATCTCAAGCACTCATAAAAGAAAAAAATGTAAACTGAGTGCAAACTAATGACAGTAACATTTAAATATATATTTACTGAGCTTTTATCAATGTTAGGTAAATTTTCTATAAAAGTAATCAATTCAATGAATGTTTTTTCCTTTAGCCTTTTTTCTGGAAGATAAATTATACAGCTTTTTAAAGGGAACTAAAACTACAGCAAAATAGCAACAGCTGCAATACATACTGGCCAAAATCCTCCTGCTTTGCTATGCAAATAATAACTTTTGGAAGCAAACTGTGCCAAGTTAAGAACTTAACATAAATGTGAAAACTATCATCTGTGCACAAAGACATGCAACTCAATATGTAACTAATAATATTTCTTAAAATGGGACAATCAATTTCCAAATATTATCCTGTCCGTGCTACACCAGCATAAACAGATAAGATTTGGGCCACTGCATAATGATGGGGATTTTCCTTAGCCTTTTAAGCAAAGTAGAGTTGCTATTGACCCAAATGATGCCAATTCTGATGCTCAGAGATTACTGCAGGTAAGGTAAAGCCTGCCTTTGCTCAAAAGCCAGTCATATCCAACTCTAGGGTTCAGTGCTCATCTCTGTTTATAGCCAAAGAGCCAGCACTATCTGCGTCTACAGACGTTTCTGCAAACATGTGGCAGGCATGCCTCAACACTGGAGTGCACAAAATGCTGTTTACCATCCCACCAAAGTGAGAATCTACTTGCAATTTCTTGCTTTCGAACTACTAGGTTGGCAGGAGCTGGGACAGAGATGGGAGCTCACTCCATCATGCAGTACCTGGGAATCGAACCCCGACCTTCCAGTCAGCGAGTTATGCATCTTAACAACTTAAGCCACCGCAGTCTGTTCAGGGCAGGTACCCAATAGGAAAAGTTTTGTTATGCCGTTGGATTTACCTTTAATGCAGGGTGAGGGGCCAGGAAGCCCTCACTGCTGCTATTGGCAACAAAACACCACAATCAATTTTAAAAGACAAGCTGCCACTGCTTCGATAATACTATTGGCTTCATAGAATAACAATACAGTCAAACCTCGCATAAAGAGCGCCTCGCTTAAAGAGCAACTCGCTTAAAGAGCAGAATTTTCTCTGAATGTTCACCTCGCTTAACAAATAAAACCAATCAAAAACTCGCTTAACAAATAAATCTGGGTTTGCAATCCCCCCCACAATTGATCATTTACAATGGTGTTTCACTTAAAGAGCAAACTTGCTTAAAGAGCAATCCTGTGGAACACATTATGCTCTTTAAGCGAGGTACAGTAATACCTCGGATAACGCTAAGACTTGGTTCCACAAGTCTTGGTGTTATCTGATTTTTAGTGTTATCTGATCCATGTTAAAATCCTATGGGATGGATCGGATAATGTTAAACCTCCATAGAGATACATTGTAACCGCACAGGCTTTAGCGGTTGTTATCCGATCCATCCCATAGGACCTTAACGTTATCCGATCCAATTCTCCTCCCCAGATTACTTAACGTTATCCGATTTTAGCATTATCCGAGGTAAACGTTATCCGAGGTATTACTGTACAACTGTATTTGAACATAATTTAAAAATAAACAGACATTTGAATGGCAAACCCAACCTAACCAAATCAAGCAAGGTGATCTGCTCCTAAATTTGACTCATTGCAACTAATACTGTTGTCTCTTGCAGCAAACAAGAGGAAGGTGAGCTGTTATGCTTTGAATAGAAAAAGGAGAATCTCAGTGTGTTCCAAAATCTGCACATATTTTAAAAGTGATGCAAGAAGAAATACAATAAGTCCAAAGAGGTCAAGGGAAGCTGGAGAATTTTGAAGGCAACAAAGGCAAAATACTTTCTAAAGAAAGAGTAAATACATAGATTATTCTAATAGGCAGTTTAATTGAATTTTATTATTCAATGTAAGCCAACATGGAGAGAGGCCTTTGGATCAAATGCAGTCAGAAAGTAAATTTAAAAAGTACATCTCTAGCTTAAATTGAAAGAGGATGATTAAGGGCAGGTAGGTAAAAACTATATACAAATTGTGGAAAATTTGAAAGGAATAATCAAAGGTTCTAGAGCAGTGTTTTCCAACCTTTGGTTTTTGGACTTCAATTCCCAGAAGCACTGATCAGTCAATGTACTGATTTAGGCTCCTGGGAATTGAAGTCTCCCTGTGGGTGTGGGCCCCACATTGGGAACAACTGTTCTAGAGAAACTCCTGAGTTGTTATCTCAGTGGTGGCAAAAAAAGAAGAAGGGGGGGGGGCATACAGAAGACTAGATAAATAACCGGAAGCGTGAGTACTGGGTAGGGTGTGTCCTAACACTTTCTTTACCCTCCAGAAGACTCCAAGGACATTTGTACAGGAGCAAAAGGAACCCATATTCACAGAGGCCACAAAAAACAACAGTTGAACGATCTGAAAAAACACAACTGAATTTACAAGGGATGATCATAACTGGTAACCAAACAACTCACCGTTGGAGGGGACAAGTTGAGCTGCATGCCTATAGTAGGACTCAGCCTGGCTGGTCTGATTTCTGTAGCGAGCTGAAAAACAAAGAAAGGAGTTTAAATGGTTAACAGAATATTGCCTTACAAATTAGTGCGCTACGCTCTATGTTCCTAAAACAGGATATCTTCATATTACAAATTAAGATGGTTTGACAATTAGAAAATGAGAATATAAACCTGAAAAAAAATTCTTGCTCTATCGCCATCTTGCTCTACCTTGCATACCAAAAGACATCTAGTTGGCTACATCTAGGAAATATTGAACTAATGGACCTTACTTGGTTCCAGCTGTGATTCTTGTGTCCTTACCCCCTCAAATTATACTTGCATATTACTATTATCAGTTGACATGAACACTACTACCTATTTATGTCTTTAAAAACCTGCTTCTCTATTTTTTGTCAAAATCACCTTTGGAGAAATTCTTTGAAAGAATGGCACGATTTAAGAAATACCAGCGAGAGTACTGCCATTGAAAAGATTTTATGCACTTTCCCCGCTCATTTGAAAGGTTTATCTTAAGAAGAACTATTCATCAATGCCAAATTACAAAAACTATGAATAATCTGCTAACTTTTTTATGCCACTGCAGAACCTGTCAGATGAAGCAAGCTGTTCATGGTGACTTATCCTTTGTCACATTAGCATGAATTATTTCCTATATATATATATATCCACATCCCTCTGTTTCTAAAAGCTGCAGGTCTTGTTTTTGCAAATAATACCGTATAAAGTCTTTTCTGCTTTCCCTACTTACCGATGTCTCCAAGGTGGACAAGGCAGTGCTGGCATATATATGAGCAGGAGCTAGATTGTGGCTTCACAATAGCGCTGGTGTGCGTCTGTTTATTGCTGATAATTCCCAATTGGGAGGACTTCACACGGCAGGGCAAATCTACATTAAATACTGTGCACAGCTCCTGCAGCAGCTATAAATAAGTAATATAAAATGTAATAGTTCTATGAAATTCAGTGGTCAGATTCTCAATGAAAACCTAAAAAATCATAGTCTGCATTTAGAATAGAACAGAATAAGACAAGGGAATTGAAAAGGGGCTGTAAGGTCATTGGGTCGAAACCTCCACTCAACAGGGGAATTCAAGTTTAAGTAAATCTCACAGGTAGCTGTACAATTTTCTTTTGAATGCCTCCAGTGCTGGACAGCTCAAAACTCCCCACGCTAATTAGACCAACTGTTGTTGTACTGCTCTAACAGTTGGGAAATTCTTCATTCAACTGAAATTGGCTTCCTGTAACTTACATACCTTGAACTCTGAAATGACTGGAAGCAAATCTTGCCCCTCCTTCTAATTTTACTGCTTTCCTCAGACCTAAATCACTATTATCCCTCAAACAAAAAAGAGAACTCCTACATTAGATTACATGAAAATGTAGAAATTACAGGGAAATTTTCAATCCTCATTTAAAAAAAACATTTCATGAAAATTTATCAGGCAAAGAAAATAATGTCTGAGCATTCTAAATTTATCCTCTCCTCAAGAATTATGAGAGAGATTTCCACTTGAGAGTTAGAAATGCTTTACATTGAAAAGGGGTGGTGATCCAATTAATAACATGTCTGGTTAGAAGTACTGTACTTCATACTGCACAGCTGGGAAAGACCTGCTTGATGCATTAAAAAGCTTGTGACAAGAAGGACCAGTGACAAATAAGACAGACCAATGGTTTCCACCCAATTTAAGTCATGTCTCCATGGCATTCTGTATCCAGAGAACTATGGCATAGAACGCTAGCAAAGGTACAGTGGGACATACACACAATTATACAACCATCATTCTGTATATGAACAAAGGCCTACTAAAGTGTGGCATCCTGCTCCTCACAGTGGGCAATCAGTTGGCCATAAGAAGCCCACAAACTGGAAAAAATTATCCCAAATTACTGTACAGCAAGTGGCATTCATCAACATGATGTTACCCTAGAGGTAACATACAGCCATCAGGGTTCGAAGTAACTCCCTTTTAAACCCATCTAAAATCTTGTTTAATTTCTAGATCATTCAATGGGATAAAGAAAAAAAGAGCAAACACTGATTAGAGACAGTTTATCCATTCACTGAAGAATAACACACACACAAAATAAAGTGCATCTTCATATACTAACAGATTTATTTCAGTATGTGCTTGTGTGGATTCTAATACACTTCTCTGGATCTCAGTGGCAGCAGTCCACCCACCTGTGTGTAGAAGCCGCTAGCTGCCTCTAGGAACAGAGAAAGGTTTGCCTGAACCTCACTCCGATTTGGATTTGATCGGTTTTTTGCCTGACCCTGTAGAGTTGTGATCTGATTCTTAAAGGCATGATTCCACCTAGAAAAAAAGAAAAAGCTTCATACTTACTGAATGACACTGGCCTCTATTAAGAAGAGGGAAGTGCTTTCAATGACATTTAAAAATGCCAAGTGCTATGCATTATAGCTTATGACTTCATCCAAATCCTTAAATAGCATACAATGGTTATCAAGATAAATTGGGGAAACAGCATCCTATAGCACCACCCTCTCCAGAGATTATGGAGACAATTAATATTTCTACTAGAATTAAAAATGTACAAACACAATTCCATTTGTACATTCAGTGGCTGGGGCAAACTGTAAGACAGCAATACTAAGTACTGTAAAGACTACTTTACATTTCAGTGTTTTGACTACCACTGTATGGATTTTAGCAAGTGTTGAATAGATAAAAACATGGCACACTATAATTCTGGTCAAGGAAGAAAAGGACCAAGTCAGCCAACTAAATTTGATATATCTATATAAACTTCCTCCAAGTGATGATGATGATGATGATGATGATGATGATAATAATAATAATAATAATAATAATAATAATAATAATAATAATAATAATAATAATAATAATAATAATAATAATAATAATAATAATAATAATTATTATTATTATTATTATTATTAAGGTAAATGAAAGACATAAATGAATACTATCCATTACAAGAAACTATTAGAGTTGTAGCCTACCACCCTATACTTACTATTCAAAGTGCCACTGGAACAAAAGCAAATGTTAATCAGTTTTATGGTGACCAGAAAAAAGGAAGGCAAGGGTAAATATTATGAAGACAGGATTCAATCCTCAGTCTTCTCATAGGAATCCTTGATAGAAAATAACTATAAATATACAGGATGTAACTATAACTGACTGTGAAATAAAGGCTCTTCTCCCTTTCACTGTCAGGCTGCTAAAAGCAATGAAAGGTGTTTTGCTAAAGTCTTAATAAAATCTAAGTCTTGATATATGCCTACGCAGCATCTAGAAACAGGCCGAGAGAAAAGTGGAAAAAGTGTACCTAAAAACAACCCAAAACTAAAACCCTACCAATTGTAGCTTTTACAAATTGCCTACTAGATCCAGATCTTAACTAGTTTGCTTCTCAGATCTGGCATAGAGTATAATACACTTCTATAAATGTCCTTACTTTGATATAGGATAGTAAGTTGCTATACAACATATCACCAGTAATTTTAGAAAAAATCATGAAGCAGGAAACTCATTCAAAACAAAGGCTTGATGAAAAACAAGTCTATAGATCAGAATCATCAAGATACAGTAATACACATAACGTTAAAGATTGGTTCCACAATCTTCAACGTTATGTGGTTTTTAACGTTGTGCAATACATTTATCGCACAACATTTTTAAAAAGCCTGCTTCCTTTGGGGGAAGCCGGCATTCGGAGGCTCTGATCCACGGCTTGGTTTGGGGGAAAGCGGGTGAGCGTGCTGGCCTGACATCCCCCAAAAGAAGGTGAGGATGAGAAGTTCGGATCCGTGCCTTCCTTTGGGGCAAGTCAGGCCACCGCACTCGCCCGACTTGCCCCAAAGGAAGGCATGGCTCTGATCCCTGGCTTGCTTTGTGGGAAAGCAGGAGAGCGCGCATGCCCGCTTTCCACCAAAGCAAGACGTGGATCGCAACGTCAGATCCCCGGCCTCTGGACATCTCTGCTCCAAAGACCGCAGGGCTGTTCTCCAGCCCTGCAATCTTTGGGGCAGAGATCAACGTCAGGAAATTTGAGGAAAACTTTTGCATCGCACAACATTAACTTAACATTGTGCGGTGCAAAAATTTTCCTCAAATTTCCCAACTTTGTCCAGTTTTAATGCTGTGCAGTGCATGGTTCTCAACCTTTCAAAGCCAGGGGCCAGGTCATACTCACTCAGACAGCTTAGTGGGCTGGACGGCATTTTGCCATTCCTCCACACAACATTTCCTGGTGTGGTGGAGGTGGGCCACATGAAATGATGCTGTAGGCTGCATCTGGCCCATGGGCCGCAGGTCGAAAATCTCTGTTATAGAACTAGGGGGCAGGCTCATATTCTTTTACAAATCTATCTGCTACATATTTCAAAGGGTTTCATGCAATAATACTAAACTTAAAGGAACATTTTCTTCCAAATACTGCACTGGTTCTAGTCCAAAGGGGATGTAAGCTGCCCATGTCAGTGTATCATTGGGAGCGTGTGGGAAGTGATTACTCTGGGGCCTTGGGTGGTGAAGTCCTCAGGCGCAGACATTTGTCCTACATTATCATCAGCTTTTTGCAATACAAAAAAGGAAGAAAGGAAACTACCGCAAAATAAGCCATAAATTACATCTTCCCTCAAATCTCACAGTTGCACAGTAATTTTCTAAGTGATAAATTGAATTCATATTATGAAATCAGCAGATGTTTAAAACTTGTTGTTATGTGTTGTCAAGTCAGAACTGATTTACAGCAACCTTAGTAGAACCTCAAAAAAGTGAGATATTTAGGGAGTGCCTTATCAGTTCCATACCTCCCTTGAATTTCCATGGCTAGGCAAAGAGTCGACCCAAGGTCTCCTGGGTTGTGGCACATCACTCTATCCACTACACCACACTGAGTATCAGTTCAGCTTACATACTCAAAAATGAGACCATTATTTCATAAACTGCACTGCTTCTTCCTCAGGCTGTTAATCAAATAGGTCTCCATCAGACATACCATACATGACTTAAATAAACCACTTACAGATCTTGTTCCACTTTTTTGTCCAATGCATATTCTAAATCTGTAACTAGCATTTTCTGGTATAGGTCCTGCAAAGCCTGTCTGGATGTCCAGGCTTCAGCTGGACCCAGCTTTGAATCTGCGTAAGAAGAAGAAAGATTGTTAATGCAAATGAAAATTCCCTTTCAAGATAAGATTTATTAAGACAAAATAGTATTTTAGATTGATACTAGCAGCAGATGAAAACAGCTAACCCATACTGGCATAATTATTTGGACCCCTTCACAGTGAAAAAAAATTGAAACAATTAAACTCCAATGTACCCTATATACTCAAGTATAAGTTGAGTTTTTTAGCCCCAAAAATGAGCCCCCAAAAGGGAGCTCGGCTTATCTGCGGGTCAATAACCACAAGGCACCCAGAACTGTGCCGGATTGAGATATGCCAACAATTTAATTAATTTTACCATATTTTCATGTATTTTGATTATAGAAACTCACCAGCAGCAGCTGCTTTTCCCACTCTCAGCTTATACTCGGGTCAATCTATTTTCCTGGGTTTTCAGGTCAAAATTAGGTACCTTAGCTTATATTTGGATTGGCTTATATTTGAATATATACTGTATGTATTCAGTTAAAGAGCAATGAAACATAATACCCTCACCCCATACATTTTGTGAATTACATTAGTGTTCTTCTTTTGTTTTTTGGTTAAGGAGGAAAAGACACCAACTTTGGGATGGTGGCATCTTTCAGTAAGAGGACACAGTGCAAAGCATAAGGGATTACTGAGCTTAGTTTATGCAAAGAAGTCTACTATGTATTGCTGGCTTTGCTGGCAAAGTGAGAACAGACAGCCACAAGCACCAGCAACCCAGTACTTGTCTGTATGATCCCCATCTACCCCTGCAGTGTCACCGTTGGGAAGGAAGGAAGTTCATTCATCATATTCAGCAGGCAGTGCCCTACTCCCTGCAAGCAGGCTCACATTGTCCCAATTTATGTTGCCAACACACCGCCTATGTTTCTGGCATTTTAAAAAGGAAAAATAAAGTTCAATACCTGTCATGTCAGCCTTCAGGACTTCTGCCTGCCTGCAAGTGAAATATACAATAATACATATTAGAACAATTAAAGAAAACAAATTCATTAAGTAAAGTCCACAATGTTCTTGTGAAATTAAAGCAGTTTATCTGAATTTTAATCTACAGAAGAGTCACAGAACTTTCTAAAGAAAGGTGGAATAGCTGAGCATTTCCTGTAACACATTTGATGGCAATAATCTGATGAACCATATTTTGGTTCTATCTAATATAAAAAACTAGTATAGCAAATATATGGGAAAGTATGTTGGCAATAGTGTGTAAAAACCACAGATGATCATATCAGTAAAGTATTGTGCCTTCATTATAACCAGGTCCCACAAAAGAGGTCATTATATGCAGCCATCAATCTATGACAAGGTTTTGCCCCAGCCCTACGCCATTCCATCTGTTCTGCGTCAATGACCCCAGAAGTGGGCGCGTTCATGATAGCCGTAAACATGCCTGCCACGGTTTATGGCAGCATTTGTGGCAGGGGGAAACCACATGCCTGGGCCGCAGTGCAGTTTTAAAGGGAGTTGTCTGGCCAATGTCACAGTAAGGTTGAGAACCCCTGATCTATGCCTAATGACCACCTATCCAAACCTAGTATAATGTGATCTATGTACATTTATCATCAAGGACTACAAGGTAGCATTCAACATTTCTTCGCAACAATTTGTGAAGAAATGTCCAATGCAGGATCCTTTCTGGTTGTGTTGGACCAATTTTACCAGTGATGATGTGGACAAGCTGCTTGCAGCCATGACCTTCCCACTTGACTCTTACCCTTTGAGGTTTCTCAAATATACCAAAAATGTGAGTGTTGAATGGGTTACACAGATCATATGCCATCTAGCCCAAATGAGAACATAGTACAGCCCAGTCTTAAAAAACCAAACTGAAAATCTGATCAATTTCAGATCAGTGTCTAACATTGGTTGGAGAGAGACTGTGGAACAGTTGCAGGCACTGTTGGAAGACACTGCTAGTCTAGGTGCATTTAAGTTGGGTTTCAGTCCATGCCATGGGATCAAAACAACACTTGTCACCCTGATTTGTTGACCTCGGGGAGGCACTACTTCTCATGGTATCCTCCTGGATAGGTTGCTGGGATAGGGCATCTGAAGTTTACTCTTGGATTGTCTGATCTTTTCTTGCTGACCAGGGGGAGGCAGTGTTGTGCCCATGGGTAAAACAGTAAGAAGTACTTCAACATCTTCTCCATGCTGTTCAGCATCCATAGGAAGATGCTGGGTAAGCCCATACAAAGATTTAGAGTGCATTATTACCAATATATGGATAGCATGCAACTCAGTTTCCCCTTTCATCAGAGGCAGTGGAAGCTGTTCAGGTTCTTGACTGCTGCCTGCCATGATAATGTACTGAATGAGGGCTAACAGATTTAGTTGAATCCAGGTAAGAAGGATACACTGTTGTTAAGAGGGACTTTTGCTCAACACCAATCTTATCTGGAAAGGCTGGTTCTGCCCCAAAGGACCAGGTTCAGGAGTTGTGTGGTTTTCTGGACCTGGTTCTCTCCACGGTGAAGCAAATATCTGTCATGGCCAGGTCAGCCTTTTTTCATCTTGGGCAGATCACCCATGTTTGCCCATTCCTGGATAGGAAACTCCTTCTTGACACTGGTTCTCGCTTTAGCAATCTCTAGACCAGTGGTTCCCACCATGGGGCCTATGTCCCCACAGGGGGACTTCAATTCGCAGAAGCTTACGTCAGTACATTGGCTGATCAGTGCTTTGGGGAATTGACTTAGGCTTCTGGGAATTAAAATCCAAAAACCAAAGGTTGTGAAACACTGCTCTAGACTCAATTACTGTAATGCCCTCTATATGGGGCTATTTCTAAAGATAGTACAGAAGCTGCAACAGGGTCAAAATGTGGCTGCAAGTCTGGTGTTAGGATTGTATACATTTGGTCATGTTTACCAATGCATTGGCTGCATGGAGGTTTTTAGGCAGAATTCAAGGTTTTGAAATAGACCTACAGAACCGTACATGGTTCGGGACTTCAATATCTGCTAAGTACCTCTCCTCAATAAATCATACCCAGGCTATTCTTGTCTCTCAATTGGAGGGATTCAGGATGGATATGCTGCTGAGAGAAGTGGTTAATAATAATTTCATGTCAGAAATTATTCTGGGTTGAAAGGATTTTTTGCGGAAGAAACTCCACTCAGGGAACACCCAAATGAGGCTCCTTTCATGTCCCCAAGAGTTGGAACAGAGACGGGCGCTCAATCCTTCATGAATTACCCAGGTCTCAAATTGTGACTTGCTAGCCTTCCAGCTAACAAGGTGAGCTTCTTAACCACTGAGCCACCACAGCCCCAAGAGAAGTGGGTAAAACCAGCACAAGAAACTCAATGGTGGCTCCAACTTTATGGAATGCATTTCCACACCCTGTTTGTCAGATTCCATCCTTGTAAATGTTTTGCAAGCTAGCTAAAGTCAAATTATAAGGTAGTGTTTAAGAACTTGCTGCACCTGAATTAAGTTTGTTCTTCATGGATATCTTAATCTGCCACCACTAGTATGCTTGTTTTATATCTAATGTTTTACTGTTTATTTGTACTTAGGAAGTTATTTTTATTAATATGTGTCGTGTTGACGTGTATTTTATCTGGGGGTTGTTCGTTTGTTCCTTCTTGCTTGTATCTGGCACCATCCAGAGAGAAACTATATTGTTAAATGGGCAGGATATAAATTACAGTAACAAACCCACATTTTTAGGTTTTCTAACACATCAGGACCCCTCCTCACAAAACACAACTGGTACATCACCTAAAAATGATGAAATGCACTCTTTATAACATCTTCCAATTTGGAATCATAGATGGTTTATCTGATTGTAACTTTGGAATACTCATAATTTTCCAAATTCAACCACTGTCATTCTTGATTTTTTGCAGCTAAAGCATTATTTTGCACAGTGCACTACCACTTTCAATCAAATGCTCAAGAAAAATTGCCCACAAGTCCACCAGTCAGCTAGGGACAAATACACGTAAAGGAACAGATTCTTCACAAGACAGTATCTTCAACTTCTAAATGCACTGTAGAAAAATACCATGGCCAATCGTATTAGAAGCTGCTAAGATGTCTGTTTCTGCAAATGCTCAGCAATGACAGTAACTAAAGTAATGTCCGCCACGAAACATGGCTGAAGGACAGAATGATATTGATCTAAAAATTTGTTTCACCCAGGAAAGCCTAGTGCTTCCAGGTCACCTCTCTTTTCAGTATAATAGCAAAGGAAAGTTGGAAATCTGTGTTGAATTATATATACCTTCAAAAGTCTTAGTACAACTTCTTTTGATGACTGACATTTTTCATCTGTTGAGTAATTAACTACTTTCTGAAGCCAAACTATCACACACACACATTTTACAACAAACAGTTAGCATGCATCTGGCTTTCACTGAATAGCCATGATGATGCCTAGGCAGCTATTATCATTCTATTCACATCATCAGATGTAATGTTCCCACATTAAATAAAAAATGATGATGATGATGATGATGATGATGATGATGATGATGATGATGATGATGATGATGATATTTCATGCCAGAAATTATTCTGGGTTGAAAGGATTTTTGGGGAAGAAACTCCACTCAGGGAACGCCTAATTGAGGCTCCTTTCATGTCCCCAAGAGCTAGGACAGAGAAGGGCACCCAATCAGTCATGCAGTACCCAGGTCTCAAACTGCCGACTTGCCAGCCTTCCAGCTAACAAGACGAGCTTCTTAACCACTGAGCCACCATAGCCCCTATACAGCTCCCCCAGTAGCTTAGTAGTTAAGATGCTGAGCTGGAGACTGGAAGGTTGGGTTTTGATACCCGAGAGCTGCAGTTGGAGACGTGAAAGGAGCCTCATTCAGGCATCCCCTGAGCAGAGTTTCTCCAGCAAAAATCCTTTCAACCCAGAGTAATCTCTGACAAAACAATTATAAAATTTGATGAAAATGTGTTAATCAATGGGGAACAAACCAACTATCCATTGCATAAACAGCTTGTATTTATATACAGTACCTGTATTACTTAACTTACATCTAGAAATGTCAGTGTAAAATTATAATATCAAAAGTGTGATATGCCTTTATTTTTAGTAAGTAAAATGTTATTTGATTACAGTGCTTCCTTCATCCCTCTTTTTCACAAGCTTAGTGAGTAGACAACTATTATTTAGTTTAACTTCCTCAATCAGAAAAGTTCCTACAGGTAACTCAAAATATGGTATCACACAACTTTGTCCCATTTAAAATGAGTTTATTCACAAACATAGTCAAGCGTTTCTGCCTTCTCTTCTGTTCATATCAGACAGTAAAGTCAAAAACACAGCACAGTAATACCTCAGATAACGTTAGCATCAGATAACACTAAAACCACATAACATTAAGCAATCGGGAGGAGGGATTGCATCGCATAACATTAAATCCTATGGGATGCATCAGATAACATTCGCTAAAGCCCGTGTCAGTTACAATGTATCTCTATGGAGTTTTAACATTATCCGATGCATGCATCAGATAACATTAAAAATGAGATAACACCAAGACTTGTAGAACCAAGTTTTAGCGTTATCCGAGGTATTAAGAAATTATGATCCTAGAAACACATAGGCTCCAATGACAGTATAGGAACCAATTAAAAAACATGACAATGCTCTTTTAATCTTCATGGCCTCAACTTGAAACAGGAAAAATAGCGGAGGCACAAAACCGTACCGAGATTTCTTTAGAAGTATTACATGTTCAGTAAAACCTCTCTTAAAGAGCTCCTCGCTTAGAGACTAACTCGTTTTAAGAGCAGAATTTTCTCTGAATGGTCGCCTCGTTTAACAACTAAAACCGATCAAAAACTTGCTTAATAACTAAATCGGGGTTTGCAATCTCCCCACCAGAAATCACAATTGGCCACTTACAATGTCAGCGAATGGCACTTTTTCCAAGTGTTTCGCTTAAAGAGCAACTCACTTAAAGAGCAATCCCATTGAACGCATTATGCTCTTTAAGCATGATATGATAGTAACCTTTAAGAAGGATGAACTGAACACAGGAAGTAAAAAACAAATATTCTCCAAGTCAAAAGAAAGTTTCACATGGCAATTGTGAGCAACTTTTTAGAATTTCCAGTATGAAAAAATGTATGATTTCCTGACAGGAAAGCACAATCAATGCAGTACTGTATTTCTGATACACTAGTACGTTATGACATGGTTCCACAAGTCATGACGTTATCCGGGTTTTAGCATTGTCCGGGGTATACATCGAACAATGCTAAAAAAAAACCCGAGAAGAGGCACTCGTGCGAAAAGTTGCGCCAGCCTCTTCTACCAAATGGGTATAGCAACGGGGATCGCACGTCAAGGCAATGGATCAAAGTGGGGGGTGCCACCCCCCACTTTGATCCCTTACCTTAACGTGCGATCCCCGTTTTGCGCACCTGGGCAAGGGTCGGCTTGGTTGAAATCCTCACTCCCGCGCAGGGGGAGGGAATTTCGGCCAACCCGCCACTTTCCCAAGCCATGGAGACCCCACGGAAAGGCACCTCTCCTCACCCGGATCTCCCCGGCCTCGCAGCGAGCCGCTACGAGGCCGGGGAGACCCCGCGGAGAGGCGCCTCTCCTCGTCCGATGTTTCGAAAGGGTAAAGATCCTTACCCTTTCGGAACATCAGGCCGCTTGCAGGCGTGCGCATGTTGGTGGGGGTTAGGGCAGGATACGGAAGTCTCCCCCGTATCCTGCCCTAACCCCCACCGACGCGCGCCGCTCGCCTGATGTTTCAAAAGGGTAAGGATCCTTACCCTTTTGGACCATCGGGCGGTGTGCAGGCATGCACGCATTGGTGAGGGTTAGGGCAGGATACGGAGGTCTTCCCCGTACCCTGCCCTAACCCCCACCGACGCGCGCCGTTCGCCCGATGTTTCAAAAGGGTAAGGATCCTTACCCTTTTGGACCATTGGGCGGCGTGCAGGTGCGCGCGGGTCGGTGGGGGTTAGGGCAGGATACGGAGAACTCCCCCGTATCCTGCCCTAACCCCCACCGAAGCGTGCCGCTCGCCCGATGTTCCGAAAGGGTAAAGATCCCCGTACCCTTTCCAAACATCATGGGGGCGGGCGCTGGGGGGGTGTTGGATTGGGTAGATGTTCTACCCAATCCAACTCCCCCCCACAACGCATACGTTTGTTCCGGATAACGCTAAAAATCGCGTTATTTGATACAAGATTTTTCCAAAAATCTTGTAACGTTATGCGGTTTTAGCGCTATACCGTACTAGTGTTATCCAGGGTATTACTGTACTGTCTTAAAGACTGATGTCTCTATCCATAATAGCTAAACTGAGACCAAGCAATGAAAGGAGATATTTAAATCCAATTACTGTAGTTTGCAAGACAGAGGGACTGCGGTGACTCAGTGGTTAAGAAGCTTGGCTTGTTAGCTGGAAGGTTGGCAAGTCAGCAGTTCAAGACCCGAGTACTGCATGACAGAATGAGCACCCATCTCTGTCCCAGCTCCTGCCAACCTAGCAATTTCAAAGCAAGAACTTGCAAGTAATTAATAGGGACCACTTCCACGGGAGAAGATCATGGGGACATGGAAGAAGCCTCATTCAGGCGTCCCTGGAGCAGAATTCCTCCAGCAAAAATCCTTTGTGTGCTTCTGACATGATAAAAAAAAGTCTGGAATATTCCGTAATAAAAGAGAAAGGTCAGAATCAATGTTTCTGACATAATCTATAGTCACAAGACACTCCCCCCCCCCAAAAAAAAAATAGTGTATTTTCGATAGTAGCAGGACTTTTGATACAGTGTTTGCAGAACCTTTTAATGAAAACAATACACAACTGTCTTTGACAGCCACTGGGGCAGCAGCAAGACTCAGTCACAGATCTTTCACTGTCTGCAATAACCCCCCCCCCCTTAATTAGCAATATTTTGTTGAATGCCTGGAGATAGCAAACATGCTAAGAAAGCTTCTTTCCTTAGCAAATATTTTCTAGAGCTTCAGCTCTATTTACTATAGGCCTTAAATGCATCAAAAAAAGGAAACTGGCAAAAAGACATCTCTGTCAATCTGTGGAAGCTACAAGCAACTTCACTATTTGAATTAGAGGTGTGCATTCTAATTTGGAAATATTAGAAATTGACCACATATAATATTTGGATAGTTTTGAATATATCTGAATCCAAATTTGATAGTTCTGACTATATGGAATAACAATTTACTCCTATAAATTAGAAAGTAAAAAACTAGGTTTCTGCTTACAAGAGGGAAAAGTGAATGTAAAACCTATTCCTCAGGCATCTTGGGAGTGATTTCTTCAGAAATGAAACTTGAATTCCTCAGACACTGGGGCATAGAGGATAGTGAGCTCAGAGAACTCAGAGACTCTACTGGGGTTGCCATGAAGTTTCCAAGCGAGGCACGCTAGAGTGAGAGTAAAACTTGTAATCATAATACAGTAATCATCTTAGAACTACAGAGCTGGAAGGGACCCTATTGACCATTCAGTCAAGGAAGCCCAGTGGGGAATTAAACTTGCAATCTCTGCCCCATACCCAGATATCTAAACCACTGAGCTATCAAGCAGTTCAGATGATGTCTGCCTGTGTAACAAAATCTAAAAACAAGCACAAACAATCAGAAGGTTTTTTCTCACTTCGGTTCTTTCCAACTGAAAGATAGTTATAGCTGCTGATAAATTCTGAGTATTTGCTGTTAGGATATGCTATAGTGCAAACCTGTACTACAACCATTTTCTCTGTCCTTTTCTGAATCCTTAACTTACATTTACATTCTCTACCTATCACTGTATATTCTTTATTTAATATAGTTAGGTATAAGATTTAGGATTAGTAGATTCAAATTATAAATCAAAAGAGAAATATTATACTATGTTTAGGTATATGCTAGGTATATCAGGAAGG
Organism: Furcifer pardalis; assembly: GCA_030440675.1. Taxonomy (NCBI): domain Eukaryota; kingdom Metazoa; phylum Chordata; class Lepidosauria; order Squamata; family Chamaeleonidae; genus Furcifer; species Furcifer pardalis. The sequence continues at coordinate 160,927,836 of CP126891.1, read as the reverse complement.
GGGATAAGATTTTGTTATATAGAGACAGATGCATTAAATTAATAGATTTTACATTATTTTCATTATTATTTTCTGTGTTCTGTTGAATCAGATGTTCTTTGGGTACAGTCCACAGAAGTAGAAAACATGGGTGTAGTAGAAGCAGCAGGCACTTGGGGAAGGCTTCAGGAATGCTGCCTGCACCTACATTGCAGCAGCTTCTACTTAAAAGAGTGGGAGATGAGGAAAAAGAACTACTATAACCTTCTCCACAATAAAATGTCACCTGTCTACCTAGTTCAGCAGCAACACTATGAAAGAGCAGCAGGCAGCAGTACAAGGGTGTGTGTCTCTGTCAGAAGTCTCTAGTTCAAGGTGGGAAAGATATGAGTGAACTTCAGACATATTCCATTGATGTCTTGCGCGATCCATTCAGGGCAGTCAAGAGAAGGGGCCAAAAAAGATGGCAAAGCACTCCCCACGAGCTGATGTGCCAAAGGACAAGAATGCAATCAGTATTCAGAATGATGCTATGAACTTGGGCAGCAGCAGACAGAGGTTTATGAAAAGTAAAAGACCACAAGGGTGATGGTCCCCAAGTGGATTAAATCACACTTGAATCCATCCTGATGAAGGGCAGCAGGTCCATCAATACTGCCTGGAGGCTGAGGAGGACTTTGTGTGCCAAAAGGACTCAGGACCAGAAAATGACTTGCGGAACTGGACTAGTGGTATGGGTGTCACGCTGCGATGTGGAAGGCAAATAGAAGGTCACTGTATTATATTGTTCCAAGGACAATCTTCATCACTAATTGCCGTGATGATAGCCAATATTTGGAATCAGATATGGTACTTGAAGAAGTTAGGAACATGCAGTTAAAAACTGAAACTCTCATAAAATCAATAAGGGGGGGGGTGTTAATGGAGTTCAACGGATGCTCACATGGCTGAGAGTGTGCACTGCAAAAAGGTGCTCAAGTATGTGCAGGGCATGGGCCTCCTCTCCAAACAGTAGCTTGCTTAGGCTCCTGAAGATTCAACATAGGGCACTGCTGCAGGCAAATTGTGTGAACAGTTAAGAAACATTGGAGGGCAGCGGTTGAGTCTGTAGCTCAGGTTAACAGGGAGGTAGAAGGGTATACAGGTACGAAGCAGAAAATGACAGATGCGTCTCTCAAGAATAAGTACCAAGGTACCCTGGAGCAGCTTGAAAGGATGCAGGAAAAGGCCTTGTGCAAATGCCAAAATGCCAGGAGTACTAATCGCTGAGGGGAGATGATAGCCCCGGGTGACTAGCAATTCTCTTTGTTTGAGAACACTGGTTTTCTATAGGTCTGTGGCAGAACTGACACCCCATTACCAATTGCTATCCCAAATGACCCTCAGCCATAGAGTGGCACAAGTTTTATACAGTATTGGGATGTTAGACAATTGTAACAGTACCAACTGTGGCTATTGAATTTGGCTATTGCACAAGTAGCATATTTTACATGTTACCTGGAGCAGCCAAAGTGCAAAATATGCCTATCTCTCCATGAGAGGACACTGGTAGGAGGTGAAGTCATCAGGCACAGGACAACGCACAAGGGCAGGATACAGGTGGTCCCTGCTGAATGTGGCTGTGATGGACGGCTGCCACACTACTCACAACATTCAAGAGGCTCTGAGAGACATGCTGCAGCAGTGAAGTCTACCTATAGAAAGGCAATGCTTGTTGGTCACAGACAATGAGACAAACGCAATGGCAGCACTCCAGGCAGGGAAGATGAAAGGGTTGTGGTGTACAGCTGACACTCTCAATCTTGTAGTTCAGGGTGCTTTGCAGGGTGAATAGGACACATGCATACCTGATATAACTGAACAGGCCCAAAACTGGCAGGGCATTTTCACCATAGTGTCCGGGCCATTGAGCTGTTGCAACAGAGGCAAGAAAAATCGGGACTGCCACTGTATCACTTAATGTAGACAATGGAATTCCATCTTCTACTTGTTTGAAATAATGTTGAAGCAATAAAGGACACTCCATTTATTTATTAATTTAACTGCATTTATACACCACCCATCTGGTAAATCTACCACTCGGGATTGTTTACAATAAAGATATAAACAATAGTAATAAAGCCAACAAGTATAAAGAAATATCAATAAAATTAAAACCAATAAAAAGACACAACTCACAGCAGCATTCCAACAATGAGTCAAACAAAGGTCACAAAAAACACTGAGTCATGATATTAAATTAGCAGAATGGCTCTCCATACACTGCTCTGAAAAGGCTTGTTTTTTAGGACCTTGTTAACAGTCTACAGGGAAGGGTACTGACTATGGGAGAGAATTTCATCATATTGGAGCCACAGCCGAGAAGGCCCTATTTCTATTTGACTGTTTGGCCTACCTTGAGGTGAGTATCCAAAGATGCAGGGTGGTAGAGGACCAAGTAAAATGGACACGCTGAAGAAAATAAGGAGCCAGCGCAGGTGAGCCAGGATGAGGTCATATGATCTCCCCAAAAAACATTTACTGTTCTCATCATATTGTAGCAAATTAGTATACTCTAAGAAAGAGATTTACTATGCCTGCTAGCTCTTGGTATTTTTCCAGTGCAATATGCAATGTCAAAAAGATTTCCAGCCTCTAGGCTACAATGACCTCTGCATTACTAAAAGAAAGGATCACTGAAAACCTGAGTAAAACAGGAGTTTCTACCAACTTCTGCTGTTTTTGACGTATTGGTGACATTTCCCCCCAAGAAATTATCTACTAATCATATTACAGTATCTACTTTAAACATATTTTCCACAATAGGGGTTTTTCACTGTTTAAGTTTTTAAATGTCACTGAATTATAAAACAGATCATATGGAATACAAACATCCCAGCAAGAACAAACCCAAATTGTATTAAAAATACTGTTTCTGAAATAAAGTACAAACAAGAATATTAGCCATAAGAAACATAACCAAGAAAGTTATGCAACAGATTTTCTCCATTCCACCCTGTCTATGGCATTACTTTTCTATTACCAGAGGAAAATACTTCAGGAGACAGGTATGGAAAATCTATTGGAAGCCTTAAAAAGCTGTAATATGGAAATGTTTTCCATTTATGTTTCTTACCTCTTTCCAGTTTAGAAAGACATATAACTGACGCTAAAACATTGGCAAATATGTACATGCAAAATTAACCAGCAGCTCTGATGTGAAAAATATAGAAAGTTCAAAACTATTTTTACTTCAGATTGTATACCAGTAGCAAAGGAACTCAGGGTCTGTGCAATTTGGAACATGTGAAAGGCTATCAATTAAACCAGGTGTTCTCAACCTTTTAAAGCTGGGGGGCAGGGTCACGCTCCCTCAGACATCTTTGGGGGCCGGACGGCCATTTTGCTCTTCCTCCACCACATGGCACATCCTGGTGTGGTGAAAGGGGGGGGGCACATGAAATGGCGTTGTGGACCGCAGGTTGAAAATCCCTGAATTAAACCTTTGGAAAGGGGCGTATATATCAACTCTAATAATAGTTTTGAATTCATTCACTATGCTTCAACCTGATACTGAAATGTTTGAATAATACTAAATTTCACCCTTAACAGACAAAAATGGATATGAAGAGTTCAAAGGAATACTACCCTTGATCCTTCCCCCAACATGGTGTCTTCCAGATACACTGGACAACAGAATCTGCAGCCTTGCTCCTCTAGAGCAGTATTCCCCAACCTTTAGTGTTTGGACTTCAATTCCCAGAAGCCTAAGTCAATTCCCCAAAGCTCTGATCAGCCAATGTACTGACTTAGGCTTCTGAGAATTGAAGTCCAAAAACCCAAGGTTGGGGAACACTGCTCTAGAGGACACAAAGTTGGGAGAGACTAGGCTAACACAACTTTCCAGTACCATTCTACAGACAATTTTTCTCCTCTTTTGTTTTGTCAACCCATTATTTTTGGAAAAAGTAAATTAGCAAAAGCAGGATGCCATAATAAAATATAATCCTAAGAAGGCTTTTACCAAAGATATAATTAAAATATGCATTATCTCCAAGAAGTTATAAACAAACAAACAAAAAAACCACTAAACTAAAAGGGGGGGGGGGAGTATTTTCACAATCCTATACACCAGGGTGCCCAAACTACAGCCCGCGGTGCCAAATCATCCAGCCCGTGGCACCCTCACAGCTCCTAGAAGTAAACCGTGCCCTGCATGCCCAAAACCCTGCCATGACCGGCCCATGGCCTGAAAAGTTTGGGCACCCTGCTATACACAGCTTTCTAAACAATATAATGTATCTTCAACCACTACTTATGTGTTCAGAAACTTCTGCATTCATAGTACTGGATTCTACAGACTACTTTCTCATAAGGGAACTGGTAAAGATATTCACCATTGTGTCATCTTATTCCATTTAGACTAGTGGTTCCCAACGTGAAGACCAAGCTCCACAGGGGGACTTCAATTCCCAGAAGCCTAAGTCAGTACATTGGGTGATCAGTGCTTCTGGGAATTGAAGTCCAACAACCAAATTTTGGGAAACACTGCTTTAGACTCAATGCAAAGGTTCTATACATGCTGTAAAGCAGGCATTCACAACCTCCAGCCAGTGGGCCTAACTGGGCCTGTGCGTATCATTAATCCGGCTCACAGTGAGAACCTGGGCACCTCTAAACACTCCCCTACCCCCAGAAACAGCAATGTGTCACTTACCACGACAATGGCAGCGATCACACCAGTTTTGCTGCTGTTTCCATGGCCTCCACACTTCTCCCAGCAGCAGGAAACTGTGGGGAGCATATCTGCTCTGTTTTGGTGTTTGTCCGAGGTCCCTCGGTGGCACTTCAGCAGGGAAAGCGCGCTGTTCTGGGACTTCGTAGTTCCATGCCAGGCACCCAGGAGACGACATCATCACCTGCTGAAGCACCGAGGGACCTTGGACAAATACTGAAACAAAAGCAAATATGCTCCCCACAGTCTCCTGCTGCCAGGAGAAATGGCTGAGACTGTGGAAACAGTGGCAAAACTATTGTGATTGTTGCCGCCAATGACGACAGCAACGTAGATACAGGGAGCAACCCACCTCCAGCCCCCACAGCTGCATGCTGGGGGCAGGACCGGCCCACTGAAAAAAACATTGTGAACCCCTGCTTTAAAGGCTTGGATACTCAGGGCCCAATATATCCTAGGTCAGTGATGGTGAACCTTGGCACTCCAGGTGTTCTTGGACTTCAAGTACCAGAAGCCCTGATCAGTACTCCTGCTGATCACAGCTTCTGGGAATTGAAGTTCAAGAACATCTGGAGTGTCGAGATTTACCATCATTGACCAAGGTACCTCTATCTATGCTCCTTCACAAACTCAAAAATCAATCAGAAAGGCCACCCTAAAGTTACTGTCTATATACTAAATTAAGATTGTAAATTAGCTCAAAGAGGACATCTCCAGGCACCCCTGACATTTTAAATAGCTGCATGCTGTTTTTTCTTCTTCAAGAAATACTTCTTCAGCATTTTTAGTAAGAGACTTACAAAAGAAAAAGACAACAAAAGCCATTTAAAAAAGAATAAAATTATAGTTACTGATCTGAATTTAGTCAGCCAAAGAATAATTCTAGGGATTCATCCTATAGACCCACTAAGAAAGGAATATTTAGTAGCCCTTCATGAATAAAAGAAAAAAGTAGAATTCCTGTCTTCCGTAGATATTTTGCATTCTTGGAGCTGAAAAGGCCCTGCTGTTATACAGATATTCATGTTACACAAACAAACAGCAAGTGGAACAAGCCCTGATTTGAAGATAGTAAGAAAAGAGAAAGGAAAGAGAGAAAAAGTCTAACACTTAAATGGTTAATTTCTGGCTTTCCTTCTGACTGCAAATTATTTGGAGAATCACCATTTCCCAACCATATTTATATATTAAAGTCAATATATTGAATTAGAATCAGAAGAGTGACAACAGTCTATGACAAGGGTTTTCAACCTTTTTAAGCCACGGGCTGGACCACACCCCCTTAAACAGCTGCATGGGCAGACTGGTGGTTCCTCCCACTATAAATGCTGCCACAAAACGTGTCAGTGGCTGTCACAAACACATTTACATCAACCACAGGCACATTTACAGCTGTTGTAAATGTGTCCACTTCAAATGGTGCCACATGAAATGATGCTGAGGCCTGAGGTGGCCCATGGACTGTAGGTTGAGAACCTCTGGTCTATGATATTGATGAAGCAAAGTTGCACATGCTCCCATTTGTGACAAGTTAAATGGATAAGCAGCAGTTCACTGCACAACTTTCTGCTTTACCACAATCTTCAAGGTCATACCAATATAAAGCATGGTAGACAAGTCAAGCACAGAAAATAGAGAAAGTTATCAGGGCTGATTGGCCCCGCCATCTTGCCCGAAGGAGAAGACTGCTGTCAGCTCTGGGCAGTGAGAGGATGCTCTCTCCGGGCCCCACCATCTTGCCCAGAGGAGAAGTCTGCTGTAAGCTGTGGGCGGAGAGAGGATGCTCCCGCCCTCCCTCCGGGCCCTGTCATCTTGGCCCAGAGGTCAATAAAAGACTATTGTCTGCGGGCGGTGAGAGGACACTCCTGCCCTCCCTCCAGGTCCCACCATCTCGCCAGGAGGAGAAGTCTGCTGTCAGCTGTGGATGGTGAGAGGACACTCCCACCCTCCCTTTGGGCCCAGCTATCTCACCCAGAGGAAAAGAAGATTGCCGCTGGTTGCGGGCAGTGAGAGGACGCTGTATCTATGATATCTGACCATATTGTTACATTGTATCGCTGGATTGTATTTTCTTTACATTGTATTGCTACGTTATATTGTTGGATTATATCTCTACATTGTATTGTTGGATTGTACTGCTATATTACTGCTCGATTGTATTGCCACATTATTGCTGTTTTGCGTGTGGTGTTCTATCACAGTATTGTTATGCCATATTATTGTATTGTATTGTATTGGTGATTATATTCTATTTGTCTTGTACACCATCCTGCGTTGGTTGCACCAAGTAGGGTAGTATAGAAATCCAAAATAAATAAATAAAAAATCTCCAAAATTGATGCAGCTTGTGTTCCTCAGATGAAAATGGCAAAAAAGAAATCACATCAGTACACTTATGAAAAAGCCAGGCAAAACAGAAAATGACAACAAAAACCCCAAAGCTGTATTGTGGGGTTAACAAATTCGGCAAAATTATCATATTTAAATTTCTAAGATAAAAGGATTTCCTGCTCGCATTGCTTCTGATTCATCTGGATCTAGTTTCTGTTCAACTTCATCCTTCTGAACATAGCTTTTACATATTAACTGAAAATGCAAATGGTAGCTAGAGTGTTTACTTAAGAAATAAAACTGAGCATCACCAGTGTATTTTTGCTATCAGCTCCAAAGCATTGGTAGGAGTCAGGAGCATGACAATAGGGAAAAGAACAGCAATAAAAAGCCTAAGCAGTCAGCAAGGTAAGACACCCAACTTCAATGAGCCAAATTCTCTTACTTAACTGCTGCTTTGAAGTTATTCCGAATAAAGGAATGAATTGAAAACAAGGCCTTGACACTTAAAACCAATGCTCTGAACATTGCCAGAGAAGGGTGTTATCTTCCACGCTATCAATAACCACAATGAACTTCAGTAATATCAAATGGAACAGGGGTCTCCCCATGCATCTCCAAAAGCAGTCATCAAAATGGACTTTAGTAGCCTCTCTATCCCAGATAAGGTTTGAAGTCACACTGAAATGGAATGGAAAAAGCACCCAGATATGCTTTTCTACTACTTATTCCAACAACCTTCTTAAAAAGCAAAGGCAACAGAGGTCTACAACTGGCTAAATTTTCACTAGTAAGAGAGTCTCTTTTAGTTCAGCGTGTAGGGCACTGTAGCAATTTTAAGTTCATATGTGTTTTAAGAGAAGACAAAGAACAGCATCTTTCAAAATAAAAGGTACTAAGACATGAAATCCCTGCTGAGATTCAAAAATAGATTTGTCTATTTGAAAAATTATAAATCTGTTTAAGAAGTTGAAGCATGAACAAGTCTTTTTATTTAAATTAGCCATCAGGATTGGTTAAGGTAATCATTTGCTCATTCATGGATTTCTATGCTATAAACCACAAAATGAAGAAAACCTGTCTTTATAAAACACAAGAACATGTTAATCTATTGTGCTACCTTGCTGTCTGGACAGGTCATTGAGTTAGATATCTGTCTGCTGAATCAGAAGTCAATTCCTCCCTGCACCTACCTTGAGACAATTTGTGTAGCCTTGGGCAAGATGCACAGTACCAGGATACCCAAACAACTTCTAACTAGTCTCTACATAGAAAACTTTGGAAAGTGTCATTCTAAGTTGGAACTGACTCAACAGCACACTATTATTAATGTGTTATCACAGTACAACCTGGGTAAAAATGGACTTCATGCTATCACAGTAGGTTTTGAACTTAATCCTATTCAAATTCTACTGAGCGTGATCCTGAACTGCTAGGGCAATGATCATCAACTAGAAATACCTAGATGTGCAAGCAATGTTCATCACCTAAAATTATCATCCAGATGGATCTCAACTGTATTAAGATGACAATATAATGCACAGTAATTTCTGAGGCATGACTTCTGAGGCATGACTGACTTGAGCATGTGAAGTATTTTTATCCATCACTGAGTTGGCTTGGGACTTCAAGTTATATTTACAGTAGAACAAGTGTCTCCCAGATTGTTACCTTCTCTGCTACACAAAGATTAATCTTAAAAGAAGCTTATTTGGAGGATACCATTAGAAAAACTAATTTAGAAAGCAATACTGCAATTTCTTGAACAGAGAAGCTGTAAGAACACAAATATTGCAGTTATTATGTTTCACTTTACTGCCTGAGGTAATATGCTAGTGCTATTTAACAGGTAGAGCAGAACTGCATACCATTAGTGTGGCATATCTAACCAGTACTGTAGAACTCAGGCAGAAATACACGTGCATTAAAATAGATCTGCTCATTTGCCACTGCACAGCACTGCACAGTGAGTGAAGGTCCCTCACTTCACCTCCTTAACAGCCTATTCTTCTCCTTCATGCTGTCTTCTCATTTGCACATCTAGCCACCCATCAGCCACAAAACGTCACCGTCTTTCTGCACTGCATGCTATTTCTTGCTGTATTTCCTTTCAACTAGCCTTCCATGACAACCACTCCACTGCAACGCTAATCTTTTTTTTTATTTAAGATCTTCTACAAACACACACCACTTTCTGTCACATATCCATGTCCCTCCAGGTCCTTGAGGCTGCTTCGCTTCCTTTGTACTGCCTGGGTTTTTGGAATGTTCAGAACATGAGTGCAGAAGTAGAAGAAAAATACAGTAATACCCCAGATAACATTAGTATCGAATAACACTAAAATCGCATAACATTAAGCAATCTGGGGGGAAGAATTGCATCGGATAACATTAAGATCCTATGGGATGCATCGGATAACAACCGCTAAAGCCTGTGTGGTTACAATGTATCTCTATGGATCCCATAGGATTTTAACATGCATCGGATAACACTAAAAATCGTGTAACACCAAGACTTGTGGAACCAGGTTTTAGTGCTATCCGAGGTTTTACTGTAGATAAGAATTCAGATTTAATTTCTCACTGATCACCTTGTTAATGGTTTCCATCACACCCTTAATCGCAAATGGTATATAAAAATTCCAATACAGGCATTATTTTCACAATGTCATTATTCTCGACACATTTATATTTGATGTATGCAGTTCCCACACACACACACACATTCCTGCTACGTGGTCATATAATAGTGAGGATAACCTAAACAAGACTTAGGAAAAAAAACCTTAATAAGGAATATAGAAGAGTCTCTAACGACCACATCCACCCCCTCCGATACCAACACCTGATAGAGGAGCCCTTTCCAAGGCAGGCTGGCACAGCATCCTTTGCAGGCACGCTGGCTTCTCCAAGGCCTTCGCATCCAACGGGGTGAGGAGGAGGATACCTGAGGGGTGGAAATACCTGAGCATCCCCCTTTTTCCATGAGGCCTTAGCCTACCCATACGGGCACCCCCTTATCTTAAAACACCCCCCCCTCTCTAGTTTAAGTCTCTCTCTTCGCCCTCCTTACCGGAGATACTGAGCGCAAAGCAAGCTCATCCTCCGCTCGCTGGCCGACCGACCGCCCACGCCGGCCCCGCGCCTGGGGGTCTCACAGCTCGGGCCTTTCCGCGGTCCAGAAGCCGCCGCAGCCCTCGCTGCCGCCGCCTCCGGCCGCCGCCATCTTCCCGTGCTGGGCCCAGAAGACGCTTCCTGGAGGGGGGAGGGAGGGAGGGAGGAGGCGGAGGGAGGGGAGGGGAAAAGAAGTAGCAACGAGAGGGGAGGAGAAACGGTTCCGCTCTCCGCCTCCTGACCGAGGGGGTGGGTGGGTGGGGCGGAGTTCTCGCGAGATCCGCTCGAGCCGCCGCCGCCCCCGGCTCCGCCTTTTGGCAGCGAGGGTGGACGAGCCACACCGCCGAGCCTGCCTTGTCCTCCTCTCGACGCCTACTTCCGGGGGCGGCCCCGGCTCCACGGGACACACTTCCGCCCTGCGTGCCCTTTGCGAAGCTCTTCCCGGCTCGGCTCTCGAACCCGACGGGGCCGGCTTTCCCCGATTGGCTGAGCCGGCGTCATAGCAACGGGGAGTGCGTGGGGTGGTGGTAGTGGAGGAGGAGGAGGTGAGGGGGGGGATGAATAGTGGGGTAAGAGCCATCGCCATGGTAACCGCAGCCACCAGCGGAGCCACCTCCTCGAAACCTCCCATCTTCCAACCCAGGTTTCTCCCGAGTATTGCAGGACGGAATGAGCTCCCGTCTCTGTCCCAGCTCCTGCCAACCTAGCAGTTCGAAAGCAAGAAATTGCAAGTAGATAATTAGGGACCACTTCTGTGGGAAGGTAACAGCGTTCCGTGCGCTCTGGTGTCTAGTCATGCCTGCCACATGGCCATGGAAACGTCTGCAGAAGCAGACAGCGCTGGCTCTTCGGCTTAGAAACAGAGATGAGCACTGACCCCTAGAGTCGGATACGGAACCTTTACCTTATCGCCGTCAGCCGGTGTTTAACTCACCAGACAACCCTGAGGACTAGCAGCCTGGGGTGATGAAATCCTCAGGGAAGGGTGATGGGTCCCCAAGGGGATTAAATCCCACTTGAATCCAGCTTGATGGAGGGTAGCAGCTTCATCCATCCTGGCCTGGGGCCGAAGAGGACTTTTTGTGTGCCGAAAGGGTCTTTTTTGCGTGACTCACGGAGTTGGATCGATGGTATGGGTGTTATGCTGTGATGCAAAAGGATGGAAGGCCACTGCATTATGTTCTCAGGCTGATTGCCATGATGATCGCCAATATTCGGAATCAGATACGGCACAAGAAGAAGATCGCCGTCGCCCACCGTGGACCATCAGTTCACACACACCCGTAGATTGACATTCCCCTTGGTCATGTGGCATTTTATTTTAAATTTCCGAACTACATGACTAGACACTGGAGAGCACCAAACACTTACTTTTCCCGCCAAAGTTGTCCGTATTGATCTACTCCTTGCAATTTCTTGTTTTTGAACTGCTAGTTTAGCAGGAGCTGGGACAGTTGATGGGAGCTCACTCTGTTGTGCAGCACTCAGGTCTTGAACTGCTGACCTGGTTGTCCAGCTCATCTTAACCACTGAGCCACCATGGCCCTTCAAAATATCCCATACATTTCCATGGGATATACTCAAAATGTCTACACAGGATTGCACTTTTACTGGTGAAGTGTAATTTGATCTGCTGAGTGGATTTCCCTTTGCACTTGTCCTTACCTGTTTCTTTAAATATGTTGTAAGCTGCCAAGAGTGGGAAAATATCCCAGTTGGGCATGATATAAATGCAATAAATAAACTTGCTGGTCATGTGGTTAATTTGTTAACTTTAATTGTCAATTGAATTATCATTGCTCTATCTTTTTTATTGCCAGGAGGGATGAGAGGTACTTGGGGGATTTTCAACCTTGGGTTTCAACATAACTTGGGCCTTTTCCAGAAGAGGCGCTGTGTTGACAGTTGTAATGATCTTTGCAGATTAGCTGTGGTTATTATGCTTTAACTTTGAGAATGTGGGGGAAGTATGTTTTGTTGTACCTGAAGTAACAAAAAAAAAAACCAACTAAGCCTAGCAGGCTTCTCCAGTAGGCTTCACAGAAGTTGAATTTCTGTTTTCTGCTGATTGGAGTTTGCATTTTTTCTTTAGGACAAAGACCTATTTTCAGTGCATATCCTGGTGGCTGTCAGTGCTTCCTAATGTAGTTGGGTTGGTATACTGTTCTTCAGGAGTTCTCAACCCTTTTAAGCCAGAGGCTGGGTCACACTCCTTCAGACAGCTTCCGGGGCAGGACAGCCACTTTGGCCTTCCTCCACCACATGACACTGCCTGGTGTGATGGAGGTGGTGGTGGGCCACATTAAATGGTGCTGCAGCCCCAGTGGTGGGATTCAGCAGGTTTGCCCAGTGGTGGGCTACAAAATATTTTACTACCACACTGTGGGTGTGGTATGGTGGGCGTGGCCAGGGGAAAGCCCTGCGTTGCACCCAAATTAGGACTACTGTACTGTACTTTATTTCAAAACTTGGATGGGCTGGGCCAGCCAGAATTTCTGCTACCGGTTCTGGTGAACTGGTGCGAACCGGCTAATGCCCACCAGTGGGTTCGCCCCAGTTCGGCTGAACTGGTAGCAGAAATTCTGACTGGCCCCGCCCATCCAAATTTTGAAATAATGCAGGGCTTTCCCCCTGGCCACGCCCACCATACCACGCCCACAGAGTAGGTTGTAAAAAATTTTGTATCTCACCACTGCATGGACCAGAGGTTGGGAATCCCTGGTATACATAGTATCTGCAAGTCTGTGGTTTAAGATGCTTTAAAATACAGTGGTACCTCACTTAAAGAGCATAATGTGTTCCACGGGATTGCTCTTTAAGCGAAACACCATTGTAAGTGACCAGTTGTGATTTCAGGCGGGGGGGGGGGGATTGCGAACCATGATTTAGTTGTTAAGTGAGTTTTTTGGTTGGTTTTAGTTGTTAAGCGAGGCAACCATTCAGAGAAAATTCTGCTCTTTAAGTGAGTTAGTCTCTAAGCAATGCACTCTTTATGCGAGGTTTTACTGTAAAAGATTATCTCTATTATAAACTCACTAGGTTCTCTCTGGGAAATGGGACTCTTGCTTCAGGAGCTTAGCATGTGCAATTTAGGAGGAATTATAATTGTCTGCTGTACAGTTTTTATAAGACTTCTTACATGAGAAAACATATGAAGTAATATCAGCATTATAAAATGCTCTATTTTAAAATGTTTGTTACCATTTTTTTAAACCTAGCCAAAACCTTGCAGTGTTTAAGTTTAACTAATGGCTGCCCCTGGTGGTGGCTTCCCTTTTGTTGGATATTTTTAAAGGCTGCATGGCAATCTATTAGAAATAAGGTAGCTATGGATTGTCTGCTTTGATATGGAGTTAGATTCAGCAATCCTTGCTGTCCCTCACATCCATTTCTATTGTACTTCTTGTGTTTTTTGCCAGCTGAGGAGTAGAAACAAATCCTTGAATTGTTTTTTATTCATCATAACTTCCTAGCCTTTGTATCTTACCTTGCAGCACTAATATCAGAGGATGTGGAGGAAGAGCAGGGAGAAAAAAAGAAAAGCATCAAACTATAACGTATATTTGGTGGAATAAAGTTCATTGGTTACAGCTAAACATTTTGACATGGCATAGAATGATGAATTCAATTAGTGAACGGTCCACATGCCAATTGATGGATGTACTACAGCCTGAATGCTGAGTAGCCAATAAAGGTGTACCATATGGATGTTTTAATGAGAAGGCATGCAAGTTTTGTGTTTTTGAACTACAGCTCCCAGAAATCTGCAAGAATTTCACTAGCCAGACATTGGTGTTTTAGCACACATGAATGCTGGCTCTTAAACCATAATGCAAAGTCCGTTAAACCAATGGTGAAAAAATTTACAGGATTTTTACATGACTAATAGTTACATTATTACATGCAAAGTGTGTGAACCTGTTCTTTCAGAGAGAACAGATGCTTTCTTCTGTCTTATCTGATTCAGTTTTAGCTTGTTGGCAGTTATCTAGTCCATTACAAAGGTGTGGTTGCACTCAAGGCTTTACACTTCCTCCTCCTCTTTTTGTTGTACCCCTTTGGGTGTTGAGGGAGATACACTAATATCCCGGATAACGCCATGACTTGGTTCCACAAGTCTTAGCGTTACTCGGTTTTTAACAGTGTAATGCATTGATCGCACGACATTTTTTAAAAAGCCCTTTTCCCTTTCTGAAGAGGAAAGGGAACAGGGGCGATCCACCTGCCTCTTTGGAAAGGGCAGCGGGAATTCCATGCGTGAAATCCCTGCTGCCCTTTCCAAAGAGGCAGGCGGATCGAGCCAAGCGCCAGTTGGGTTGGGGAGGTGTGCGTGCGCGCTGGTTCTCTCTGCAACCCAACTGGCAGTAGCAGCGTGTGATCGCACACGCCCTCCCCCAACCCAACCCCCACTCTGAGCAGAGATCTCCGCACCAAAGCACGTAGGGCTTTGGGGTAGAGATCAACGTTGAGGAATTTGAGGCAAACATTTGCATTGCACAAAGTTATCTTAACGTTGTGCGGTGCAAATCTTTGCTTCAAATTCCCCAACATTATCTGGGACAAACGCTAACCGGGGTATTACTATACAAGGTTCTTGTCCTGGCACTTCTAGCAGCTTCAACTAGCATTATTTGGTGTTCTTGTAATATGTCTTTCATGTTATCTCTCCACCTTCCTCTGGGTCTGCCTCCTGCTTTTTGTCCTTTGTATATGCTTTGTACAGTATGGAATCCCAAGATGTTCTCTCCAAATGAGCAAACCATTTTATTATTTCTGTATATTGTTAAAATTGCTTCTATTCAAATTCTTTCAATTTTTTTATATGTATAAACAAAATAGGAATTTAAGCTAAAATCTTTGGTTTTCAAAAAATAAATGGATTTAAGCCATGTGTCTTGGGCTGTATGTCTGATGGGATGGGAACTGTTTGCCCATGAACCTCCAACCCACCCCTCATACAAGCTGTTGCTTGATGTCATCAGCAGGGTTTTTCTAGTTAATATGATTGACACAACAAGAACCTTGTATCTCCCACAACACCCGAAGCTGTAAAAGAAGTAAATAATAATAAGAATGATAATAATTTGTTCATGTGCTGTTAGTAGTATATCCATAAGATAAGATGGATTTTGCAGCATCATAGAGCGATCCACCCAACAGAAACAAGTTTTTGTGTGTCTTTCACAGTTAGAAGCTTTGTACCAAAAGATTATCCCATTTCCCTCAAATCCAATCAATTTAACACAGTCTGGTGATTTAAGCTAGTGCGTTCCACGGATTAGTCCCCTTCTTTCTATGTTCCTATTTCCTAAGCAGTAGTATAGCCTGTGGTGAAGGAGTACTGTCCAGTTGTCAAAGAACATTAAAAATGCTCTGCCCCTCACACTTTGATTATAATAAGGTTTGCTTTCTTACAAAGAATCTGCTGTGGGACTTCTCAAATGAGTTTCTCAGTGTAATATTTTTTTTATTCTGTGATACTGTACTAACACTTTTTGATACTGTGATTTGTGATTATTCGTGATGATGGTATGATATTGTTTGTGATTTGTGATGATGATATATATTGTGATTATTGTTAGCCGCCCTGAGTCGTATAGTCGACCGGGCAGCATATAAATGAAATGAATGAAATGATTCACAGAAATCTGTTTCTATCTAGGAAAGATATAAGAACTTAAGGCCCATGGTGGTTCGGACCAAAAACCCATTTAGTTCTAAACATTGTGTTCACATAGTGGCCGTATACAGGAAGCTCACAAGCAGGATGCGAGTTGAATGCCACCCTCCTGTTTATGTACTCTAATAATAATAATTTTGTGTCAGAAATTATTCTGGGTTGAAAGGATTTTTGTTGGAGAAACTTCACTCAGGGGACGCCTGAATTAGGCTCCTTTCATGTCCCCAAGATCTTTTCCCACCAAAGTGGTCCCTATTTA
This sequence comes from Furcifer pardalis, assembly GCA_030440675.1. Classification (NCBI taxonomy): domain Eukaryota; kingdom Metazoa; phylum Chordata; class Lepidosauria; order Squamata; family Chamaeleonidae; genus Furcifer; species Furcifer pardalis. The sequence continues at coordinate 160,911,759 of CP126891.1, read as the reverse complement.
TCTATTTGCAATCTCTTGCTTTCAAACTGCTAGGTTGGCAGGAGCTGGGAGAGAGATGGGTGCTCATTCTGTCATACAGTACCGGGGTCTCGAACTGCTCTTGATATTCTGCTACTTTTGTTGTTGAGGTGATCTTTAATGGGCTTAAACCCAGATGTTTTGTTTCCTTGAGTGCTACAGGATTAGGCCTTATGAGGAGCTGGGTATTGCTCCTATGGTGGTCTCATAATGTCTACTGTCATCTTCCAACCTCCTTGGCATCCAAAACTATGAGGGCCAGTTTAACAATCCTTTTCAAGCTCCAATATTATCCTAGAAGGAAGGTGATGGGATATACAACCCATAGGTAGAAAGAGATAGGCCTACTGTCACTTCATACACAGATTTTTCAGAAGTCTCAAACTGGACAAATCTTTCTCATTGCTTCTGGTTTCATCTAGAACTTTCAGTGTCAAAACCAGCACTTGGGAGGGCTGAGAACGAATACAACTCCAAAATAACGAGTACTTTGCTCAAAAAAAAAATAAGTTCCCCAATATCACTCCAGGAGCAGCCTGTAATACAAAACTTGCAGATATTGTTGTAGCCAATGCTTTGATGTGACCAGATCACATGTGATAGTGGCCAGATGTACACCACCACCACCCAAAAAAACACCCAGCCATTTCCATACCAATTGAAGCTGTGGAAAAGCAATCCTGGCTGCAAACAGCATCACATTATAAAGAAACAAAGTTAGGCTTATGAGAATCCCACAAACTACATCTAGTGAATCTTCAACAGGAGCATTACTCTACCTGGAACAGGAGTAACAATCACATCAGTTTCCCCAATAACCAGGGACACCTCTAGTCTGGGTTATGTCTCATTTGCTTAGCCCACATCCAGCCCACACATTCTCCAGCTACTGATTGTGGGTTTACATTGCTCTTTCAGATTTAATACAGAAAGAACTGAGTGTTTTGTTAACCACCCCGATGTTGTGCTTTAAATTCTTTTTACAAAGCCTGAATATAAATATTAAAAGCTAGACAAACAATGAACTCCAGCTGGAAAGATATAATGATCCATAGTGCAACCACTGAGTTATTCTCCGTGGGAAGAAGGAACTATAAATAATGGGCACCTTCAGCATGAATGTAGTTTGAATATGATACAGCGATGAGTTCATATTTTAATAATGTTGTTCTAGCCACTCCAGGTTGCTAGGGGCTCTGTGCTCTCAGACATGCCCTACATTTCATTCTCGGGAGACATGGATACACTAATAAAGGACTCTGCCAATGTCCATGTGATATTAGTATACATACATGATCTGAGACAGATAATTCATGTTCAGACATGTACAAAAGTTCGTGTCCTTTCAACAACAACATTTGCCTTCGCCGCTGCTAGCTTTGTCATTGCCACTAATTAAAATCCAGCTTTTAGCTTCAAGTATCCTGGAACAGATGGGTGGCTAGAGGACCTCAACACGTTGTTAACGGCAGCCACTTAAAATGGAAGTGTTGGTGAATGCGGGAGCCTGAGTGGAGCTTAGACGACAGAAGTCTGCAATGCTGTTTGACAAGTGTGAGCAAAGAGCAGAAAAAAGAACTGGGCTGAGGTATTCCCCAAGGGCTAGTTGACTATGCAGTTGAATGGGTGGTAGACAGTGCCATTTGTCTCAGATCCTTAAAAAAATGATGGGAGCAAGGACAGTAAAGAAGAGGTACAGTCACTGGGGGTACCTTAGGCAAACAAGAAAGATTAGCTGTGTGGTTCATATTCAAATGGTAAAGAATGCAAAAGATGCAGAAGGCAGATTATACCTTTACTGGATCACTAAGAAAAACAAAATGTGCGAGCTTTCATGATTCAAGACCACTTCTTCAGGCATTTATTAAAATGTTTGTGGTGCAATGGCATTGGGTGGGGGCAGGGGGCGGCCCACCCCGGGTGGCACTTTTTGGGCTATGGGTGTTCTTGGACTATAATTCCCAGAAGCTCTAGCAGGAGCGGACACCAGCGTCCACCAGGGAGCTACAAATTTGGCTTTATGCCCCGGGCGGCTGAAATCTAACGCTACACTACTGGTGTGGTGGTCTGCCAGGCTCTCTTCTTAAGAACAGCAAACTATTTCATGGAGTTAGGATGCCACTCCCATAGGAAACTGGGCGTCTGCTCCCAGCCCCTTTGACCCTCTCTGGAGTGTAGCTTCCCTTTGTGGCCAGACAAAGGAATACAGATGCCATGTGCTTCTCAGCAGGGGGCAAGGCTTCAATTTGGTAGACATACTACTAGGCATGTCAATACTTTGTCTAGGCAGTTTGGAGCAGATGTTGACTGGGAGGTTATCAAGTGGGATCACTATAGATCAGTGATCATTATTGTTGTTGTTATTGTTGTTAGACTTGTATGCCGCCTCACTTGCCAATCGACTCTGGGCGGCTAACAAAGATACAAAGTATACAATAACAAAAAACAATATATCGCAGTTACAAAATATTGCATCACAAAAAAATTTCAAAACATCCCCAATCACAGTTCAAGTCATTATAAAACACTTCAAAAATACTTTATAAATAATACCCAAAAACCTCCCAAACTCAGCCCCACCCAGTATGTACATATCCCTCGAGGCCGAGCTGGAGCTGGCAAGGACGTGGAGGCTCCCTTTCAACCCAGTCGGTGTTGGGGGCTGGGTCAGAGGCTGCAAGTCCTGCCTCCCGTTGGCCCGCGAGGCTCCTTGATGGTGAACCTTTTAGAGACCTAGTGCCCAAACTGCAACCCAGAGCCCACTTATTTATTTCAAAGTGCCAACACAGCAACACGGGAGGAAGGAAACGCTTCCATTGGGAGTGAACTCTGTGCTGGGGGAGGGAGGAAGCACTCCCATTGGGCTGCTGGGTAGAGGGGCAAGGCAAACTCTGTGCTGGGGTGACTGCACGGGTGCCCACAGAGAGGGCTCCGAGTGCCACTTCTGGCACCCATGCCATAGGTTTGCCACCACTGCTATAGATTATGACTTCTCACACATACCGTAGTTTTTGCCTGGGAGTTTGTGGCCAATATGTTCGTGCTTGTGCGATATACTGTAGAATAAGTGAATCTTTTTAAAATTAGAGACATCTGACAAGTAGCCATCCTATGTATCACCGAAGCAACTAATTATTAAATATAAAGTATGCTCTAAACAAGTCTTCTCCTGGTAGCCCTGCAGGTGGCTCCAGTTCCTTAGGGCAGGTCTGATTTCCTCAATCCCTCATTTGCAAACCACAACCACAGCATGACCACATGGTTGTGCTGATTATCAATTTCCTCCGTTGGAAAAAAATGGGAAGTAAGGCCGGCTGGCAACATTTGCAATGAAAGATTTAAGGCATGCATTGAGTGTGTGTATACATTTATGTTTCTGTCCATTGGAGACACAAGAAAAGCCAGCCGAGAATGAAGGCAAATGGGTTGCTCTTAAACAGCATCCTGTCAACAAGTTGTACTGAAATATGTATGCTGTCTGCAAGCAGTGCAATGCCTGGATTTTATAAAAGCCACAACACATTTATGCAGGTATACACAAACCTTTTTTGGACTACAACTCCCCAATCACCCAGCTAGAATGGCCAAGAGTGCTTCTGGGTTCTGTAGTCCAAAATAGAACATTTCCATTCTCAAAAGTATATTAAGACTAAAGACCTCTAAGGCAGGAGAGCCCAAACTTTTCAGGCTGCGGGCTGGTCACGTGTTGCAGGGAGCTGGTCACTATGGCTCAGGGGCCGGATATGGCCCCCGATGCCAATTCATCTAGCCCGTGAAGCCCTCGTCACTCCAGGAAGCGGAAGTAAAATGCACCCATATGGGCGTGTTTTACTCCCACTTCCAGGAGCAACGAGGGCTTTGTGGGCCGGATAAATTGACATTGGGGGCCAAATCCATCTCACAGGCCATAGTTTGGGCACTTCTGCTCTAAGGAATTGTGCTCCCTGTCTACTAGGAAACATGTAAGAGTAATAGGAAGGCAATCCTAGCTTTCCTCATCAGCTAGAGAAATAACAGCTGCAAGAAGCTTGACTCCCCAGCATTTGAGAGAAAGAGTGATGCTTGAATGTATGCTTCTTCCATTTCCACTATATATGTATCAAATTGCTACCTACCATTCGGGAAAATGGGAGCATTCAACACAGCATATTATACTAGCCAGAGACTAATCAGCTTTGATGCTTTAAATAGGAGTTAGGCATGCCCCTTTCCCTAAACTGGAAGTAGTTCTTCCCTTTCATGTCCTTGTCCATTGCAATAGTATCACAGATGGCAGGCATATCTTGCTCCATTACAAAATTTTCCCTAGATTAGGGTGTGTCCTGAATCTTAAAGGAATTGGGGTTCCAACAGGTGTTTTTTTTAATTGAGTGAAGGTCAAGTGGTGTTTGTTCTGGTTTCTGTATCCTCGAAAGTTACCTTGCCTGAATGAATTTTTTAAAGCCTACAGCCATCATGGCTAACCACCCTCCTGATTTCCTCCTTCCCTTCTGGGCCCCTGTAGAGTTTATTTTTCTTCTTTTACTTATCCCTGACAGAGGGGACTCCATTCTACGGCTGCCACAGTCACTGCCTCTAGCCTTATAGCATCTGTTTGTTTGTTTGTTTGTTTGTTTACTCTCATAGCATTACCAGTTTTTTGCCATGACAGCTGACCACTGAACTGTCATAGCGCTTTAACACTAAGGATCTGGAGAGAGAGGGAAAAAAACATTTTCAGGATGCAGAGAATCCTGGAAAGTTTACTGGGCAAGAAGCAGAATACACAATATGCACTGAAGAATTCACACAGAAGAATACTGTATAGTGGTTTAGGAATCAGTACCCATGCCAGGTGGTTTAAAACAAACTGCTTTTGCAAGATAATGTGCATCCCAGCAGTGTGTTGTGTATTCCTCATTATTTGAATCGGTTTTAAACCTGGCAAAACCAACATAAATGTAGGGCTTTTTGCAAATCAGGACATATCCCGAGGCGCTTCATTGTTGCTTTCGTCGTTAACTTGAGAGTTAAGAGCAGATGATCATTGTCCTGGGAACAGCATAGGAAGGAGGGGAAGTTTAAACATTGTCCTTATTTTCATCTAAAACAGGAACAAATATAGGGGTTTTAAAGTGGAGAATTTTTGTTGGCATCCATGTAACCTTTTCTTTTTGTTTTGATTTCTTTGCTGGATAAAATAAATTGAATAAAACCCAAAAGAGGTGAAGATTTATATTTCTCGTGCACATATTTGCTGGTCCCAAAACAAACTATACACAATAAGTCAGAGGAAACAATCTGTAGTTACATCTCATCATGACTGAACTCTAGATCCACTCTGTTTGTTTCGACGACACAGCAGAATATGGTGGCACACCAGATATTAACATACAGCAGTGATGGCGAACATTTGCATTCCAGCTGTTCTTGGGCTTCAATTCCCAGAAGCCCAAGTCCCTGTGAAGCCACACGAATGGGTTTACTGCGCATACAGTATTGTATGGGAATTGAAGTCCAAGGAGTGCCAAGGTTCGCCATCACTGACATTTTTTATTATTATTATTATTATTATTATTATTATTATTATTATTATTATTATTATTATTATTATTATTATTATTATTATTTCAATTTATGTGCCGCCCTACTCAGTAAAAACTGACTCAGGGCGGCATAAAGGTATATACAGGACATATACCATATATGCTGGGGTATAAGATGACTTTTTACCCCTGAAAAACATGCCTCCAAGTGAGGGGGGGCATCTTGTACGCCGGGTGCACTTCAGTTGAATAAAATACAGTAATACCTCAGATAACGTTTACCTCGGATAACGTTTACCTCACATAACGTTAAGCAATCTGGGGAGGAGAATTGCATCAAGTAACATTAAGGTCCTATGGGATGGATCAGATAACAACTTTTAATATCAGATGACGAACAGGAGTTTGAAGGCTTTTAAAGGGAAACTGTAACACTAGCAAACTTGCTAGGGACTTACCTGGCACTTGCTCTCTCCCTCTATTTGTTATCTTACTTCTATCATTGACAGTTCCAGTTTGGTTAACAGATTAGAAAACAAACAGCATGGCAGCTCCCATAGGTTTATTGTTCCATTCAGCTTTAGTGAATTATCTTTGGTGAATTACGTTTAATAAACTTGCACTGTTTTATGTTTACTGTACATGTTTGATAACATACAGCCTTGTGACAGTTTTTCTGCATGTCATAAGCATTTGAATATAAATTAACATGATGAAATCAAATCTGATGGTCTTTTATGTTTTATTTGGTGTGTGGAAGGTGTGCGGAAGAGGGGGTAGTCTTATACAGCGAGTATATAACAAACTCTATATTTTGAGTGGAAATGTTGGGGGGTCGTCTTATATGCCCAGTCGTCTTGTACGCAGGCAAATACGGTAGGTATATTGGTTTGACAGGCAGACAGAGCAATTGCCATTGTTTTTGCAGCTTTACATAGCTTATTAACAAATAATTGTTGATTCCGACTTATGATGATCCTTCCCAAGGTTTTCTTCATTCAATCTGGCTGTTGGGAGAAAGACAGTACATAAAGGCAGTATATACACATATAAAACAGCTGCTTCATAATCCAGGAACAGGAAGGGCTTCGTCCTGAGGAAAAACAAAGGTCTTACAGACTGAAGTTCAGCAGAGGAAGTGGAGTGACACAGCAGCACATACACCCCAACCCTGGCAGATGACAAAAGAGACCTCTCTCTTCCTCCACTCAGGAATGCTGGTAAAAATGTTTTGCTCAAAGATTGCAATACTGGGGAAATGAGGACAATAAAATAATAAAGAAAATCTATGGGACATCAGTGGTAAAGTAAAGGTGGAGACCTTCACTCCTGCAGGATGGTGTTGGGTCTCCAGCTCTTAGGAGTTCCAGCCAGTAGCACAATCAGTGGTCAGGGATGACGACAGTTGTAATTCAACAGCGTCTGGAGGGGAAAACTTTGCTTACTCCAGGATTAATCACGGAAGTATTTCAACATGCCTAAAGTGGGTAAAGAATTGTTTTTAACTATCAATTGTCTTAAATGTCCTTTCAGTTGCAATCAGTGGGACTTTGATGTCACCAGCATGCACGTTGGCGTGCATGCATCTCATTTCCAAAATTGCAAAGGAATGAAACAGGGACTTTGTCTCTGTTTAATTCCTGACAGTGATGTAGAGTGGTGCTTACTAAGTGGTACAGAGGTCCAGGCCTTGCTTTTAAAGAATAAATTGGAAAAAGTAATTAGATGACCTATAACATTACACTATGAACTTCAGCTTCTCTTTCCAAATTGTAGGCAATCAAGACGTCAGACTTGAATTGTTGTCTCATTTGATTTTTTCCCCCTATTCAATGTGCTATTTATGCTAAAGAAAACTTTGTCACAAGCCCCATACTATACATTCTATAAGGCAAGAGGCACACGGTGCTGTTAAGGATGTTTTCTCCTTTGCTTTTGATTTCTGTTTCCATCTGGTAGTACTGGATGTGCACCCAACCTTTGCTTTTGCATTTCTAGTGCCACACCAAATCAAAGTGTGGACTTGTTGTACTAACACTTTTCCAGGCCTGCACTAGTTTATGCTGTGGGTAAAGAGTGCATGCTAATGCTTCAAACTGTGTACAGTACTTTCCTTCAAAGTATACCAAAGAGCATCTCATTGAGCAAACAGTACTTCTGAATACTGTACAACAATCTGGAAGTCAGCTTGGCTCCTCTCCGTATGCCCTCTCCAGGAATATGCAAAATTTTGTCGAATGTCAGGCGGTGCAATTGAGTGATGGAACAGTTCAAAAGCCCCACACAGAATGATTGCACCATGTGGCAATCCTGGAATTCTATGCAACATTCAGGATTTCCATGGCAGACATTTAGAGGCTTCTCTGCAGACTTGCTGAGGGAGAATATGCTTCCAGAAAGCACAGGTGGAGTGATAAATTGTGGAGTGTATGTTGAAATTGCAACAGTTCCAGTATCCATATAACATGGAAAACCAGAACACCCAATTTCTAGTTGCAGATTTCATCAGCCACAGGAATATTTGGGGCTATGAAAATGATAACAAAAATAGTGAAGCTGTTATAGAATGGGCAGAAGCTCATTCAATGTGCCTTATGTGTGATTCTGAACTACCCAGTTCATTTAACAGACCCACTATTTAAATCTAATTTTTATTAGTCTATAACTCAACTATGCATGAAGAGCATACGTGGTGCAATCCCAGACAGTGAGCATAGACTCATTCTATGTCAGATCAACTCAGTCATCCAATCTCAGTCTGTACTATTCCATAGGAGGTACAATATCAAAAAAAGCCAACTGGAAAAAACATTTACAACAAACCTAGATGCGGTTGTTGATTATGTTGTTGTTATGCACCATCAGGTCACCTCCATCTATGAATGAGAGATCTACAAAATGTCCTGTCCTCAACCACACAGCTCAGCTCTTGCAAACATAGGGCTCTGCTTTCCTTAATGGAACCAATTCATTTCGTATTTGGCCTTTCTCTTTTCCTGATACATTCACCCTTTCCCAGCATCATTGTCTTTTCCAGAGAATCACGCCTTCTCATGATGTACCCAAGGTACAACAGCCTCAGCTTTATCATTTTTGTCTCCAGAGACAGTTCTACCTTGATTTGTTCTGACCCACCTGTTCATCTTTCTGGCAGTCCAGGGTACTTGTAGAGCTTTCCTCTGGTACCATATTTCAAATGAAACAAGATCTTTCCTATTTGTTTTCTCTACTTTCCAGCTTTCACATCCATACATGGTGATTAGGAACACAGTAGTACGAAAGAATATGGAATGACAGAGTGGTTTGGAATAGGAAAAGGAGTAAGACAAGGCTGCATTTTGTCACCCTGATTATTCAACTTATACACAGAGCACATAATGTGCAATGCAGGGATGGAGGAATCACAATTTGGGATCAAAATTGCTGGGAGAAACATCAACAATTTGAGATATGCAGATGATACCACCCTAATTTATTTATTTATTTATTTATTTATTTAGATTTATTATCCCGCCCTAATCAGGCGAACCTGACTCTAGGCGGCTTACAGAAAATTCATAAATTAAAACCTTGAGGCCCGAAACTACCTTAAAAAATGAACTAAAAAAGAATTAAACCATGAATTTACAAAGATCTAAAAAATTTAAAAAGGTTAAAAAGTTTAAAAAGATTTAAAAAGTTTAAAAGAGTGAGGGAGGGGTGGCTGTCCCATCAGATCAGCCACCCAACATGGGACCCCATATTCCTGGAGCCCCACACCTGCCCTGCTAGCCAGGTTTTTAGACCCTTCTGAAAGGGCAGGAGCTCTGTCTGTAGACGTAACTCAGTTGGCAGGAGGTTCCAAAGGGCTGGGGCGGCCACGGAGAAGGCCCTCCTTCTGGTGCTAGAGAGATGCGCCTCTCTAGCCGATGGAATGATAAGAGAGCCTCTCCGATCCGCCCTGGTGGGACGGACAGATGTCCTTGGGACGATGCGGTCTCTTAAGTATCCTGGCCCACTACCATGTAGGGCTTTAAAGGTAATAACCAGCACCTTGAATTGCACCCGGAGACATACTGGCAACCAGTGCAGCTCCTGAAGCAGTGGTGAGGCACGAGCATAACGCCCGCACCCCATCACTACCCGAGCAGCCGCATTCTGGACCAGCTGCAGCCTCCGAATGGACACCAAGGGCAGCCCCATGTAGAGCGCATTACAGTAATCAAGTCTGGAGGTGACCAAAGCATGTGTGATCATGAGCAAGGAATCCCGGTCTAGGAGTGGGCGTAGCTGGCGTATTACACGAAGTTGTGCAAAAGCCCTCCTGGCCACAGCTGCCACCTGCTCCTCGAGCAGTAGTCGTGAGTCCAAGAGGACCCCCAGATTACGCACCAGGTCTGTTTGGGGCAAAACTGCCCCATCCAGAACCAAAGATGGTAACTCCCGAGATAGCACAGAACCCCTTACCCATAGCCACTCAGAACCCCTTACCCATAGCCACTTCAGTTGTAGCCCGTTGTCCCCCATCCAGACCCTGACAGCCTCCAGGCACCTGGATAGGACTTCCACTGCATCAATTGGATCTCCACGGGCTGAGATATACAGCTGGGTGTCATCTGCATATTGGTGATACCTCACCCCGTGGGAACGGATGATCTCACCCAGTGGCTTCATGTAGATGTTAAATAGGAGAGGCGAGAGTACCGAGCCCTGAGGCACCCCATATTGCAGGGGCCTAGGGCTGGACCTCTCGCCTTCCAGCCACACCGACTCGGTCCGGCCCCTCAGAAATGAAGAGAACCAGGCCAACACAGTGCCCTGGATCCCCAATCCTTGGAGCCTTCCCAGAAGGATACCGTGGTCGACAGTATCGAAAGCCGCTGAGAGGTCAAGAAGAGCCAGGACGGATGGATGACCTCCATCCCGTTCTCGCCAGAGATCATCCACCAATGCGACCAATGCAGTTTCAGTACCATATCCGGGCCTGAATCCTGACTGGAAAGGGTCCAGATAATCCGCTTCATCCAGGACTTCCTGTAGCTGCCACGCCACTGCCTTCTCCAAGACCTTACCCAAAAAGGGTAGGTTGGATACAGGTCGGTAGTTGGTAAGTACCGTAGGGTCGAGGGATGGCTTTTTCAGGAGGGGACGCACCAAAGCATGTTTTAAGGGTGCTGGAAAAAGCCCCTCTTGCAGAGATGAATTTATAATTGCCTCGACCCAACCGCCTCCCACAGCCTTAGATGCCTTGACTAGCCAGGCAGGGCATGGGTCCAATTCACAGGCAGTGGCGCGAACAGATCCAAGAAGCCTGTCCACTTCCTCAGGGCCAACTGGATCGAACTGATCTCAGATAACATGGCCAGACTGTACTCTGGTCAACCCCAGCTCTGTCTCTTCCACGCCGGGATTAAACTTCAAGCGAATCTGAGCGATTTTCTCTGCCAGATAATCAGCAAAAGCCTCAGCCGATCCCTGCCAACCAGGGCCAGACCCCCCTCTTCCAAGGAGGGACCTGGTCACCCGGAACAAGGTCGCTGGGTGATTATCTGCGGAGGCAATAAGGGCGGTGAAATATTGTCGTTTCACCGCCCCCATCGCCACTAGATAGGCTTTAATGGCAGCTCTAACAAGTGTTCGATCAGACTCACTCCGGGTCTTCACCCAGCGGCGCTCTCGGCGTCTCTTTCCCCGTTTGAGCTCCCTCAGCTCTTCTGTGAACCAAGGGGATGATCGATGCCCGCGGGCAAGGAGAGGCCGTAGTGGAGCGATCACATCCAAGGCTGCCGTTACTCTCTCGTTCCATGAGTTGACAAGAGCCTCAGACGAATCGCATTGCAGGTCAAGAGGAAAACACCCCAGTTCCCTCTGGAATCCTTCCGGATCCATTAGTCGCCGGGGACGGGCCCATTTAACTGGCCCTACCTCCCTGCGGTGAAGCCTCGCCCCCAGGAAGTCTAGAGTCACCAAATAGTGATCTGACCATGGCACAGGGGTAATGTCTAATTTCTGTAGTTTCAGATCACTCTGCCACAGCTCCGATAAGAAAATTAAATCCGGGGTGTGACCACTGCTCCTGGTAGGGCCCTGAATTACCTGGGTCAGGCCCACAGCTGCCATGGAAGCCATGAACTCCCGAGCCGCCTCCGAGCCAGCCCCTAATGATGGCAAGTTGAAGTCCCCCAGAACCATAAGTCTGGGGAGCTCCAACGCCAACATCGAGACCGCCTCAAGGAACTCAGGCAGGGAATCTGCTACCCTACAGGGAGGCAGGTATAGGAGTAGGATTCCCGACTGCCCTTTAGGGCCCAAACGCAGGAGCAGGGTCTCACAGCCCGGAATATGTGGAGCTGTGGCCCTGACGACTCCCAACGACTCCCTGGCTACTACGGCGACCCCACCGCCCCTCCCCTTCTCCCTAGGCTGGTGCCAAATACCGAACCCAGCTGGACACAGTTTGGATAGAGGAACCCCGTCCTCAGGTGCCGGCCAGGTTTCGGTGATGCATGCCAGGTCAGCCCGCACCCCCAATATAGAATCTGAAAGCAGGGGGGCCTTGTTACAGACTGACCTGGCATTCACCAGCAGCAGCCTAAGGGAAGGGTCACTCTTGATCGGCAGCTCAGGAACCAGAGGTGTAGCCGGGGGGCCAGGACAAGGGACAGCAACTAAACAGGAAGCGAGGAGGACCTAAAGAAGAGAGTGAAAAAGCTGGCTTGAGACTCAATATAAAGAAAACCAAAATCATGGCAACAGGCCCTATCAGTCACTGGAAAATAGATGGGGAAGAAGTAGAAGCAGTGACCAATTTTACTTTCTTGGGATCAAAACTCACTGCAGACGGTGATTGCAGCCATGAAATAAAAAGGCGACTGATTCTTGGGAGGCAAGTGATGAGAAACCTGGGAAGCATAATGAAAAGTAGAGACATCATATTGAAAACAAAAATTCGTATTGTCAAAGGAATGGTATTCCCTATGGCAATGTATGGATGTGAGAGCTGGACCATTAGGAAAGCTGAGCGCAGAAGAATAGATGCCTTTGAGATGTGGTGTTGGAGGAGAGTTTTGAGAGTCCCCTGGACAGCAAGGAGAACAAATAGGTCAATCTTAGAAGAAATCAACCCAGAATGCTCCTTGGAAAGTCAAATTGTAAAGATGAAGCTAAGGTACTTTGGACATCAAATGAGAAGAGAGGATTCGCTTGAGAAAGCCTTGATGCTGGGAAAGGTGGAGGGCAAAAGAAGAAGGGGGCGGCCAAAAATGAGATGGCTAGATGGTATTGTAGAGACAATGGGCACAGAGCTGAGCGAGTTGAGGAGGATGGTGGAGGACAGAAGTGCCTGGCGGACAATGGTCCATGGGGTCGCAGAGGGTCGGAATCGACTGTGCGACTGAACAACAAACCAGTGAAACATCTTTATACCTGATGATCTTTTCTAATTCCTTAATTGCTACTCTTCCTAGTCTCAGTGTCCTTCTGATTTCTTAGCTGCATTCCCCGTTTGGGTTGACGACTGGACCAAGATATACAAATTCTTTCACTATTTCAGTTTCTTAATTTTCAACTTCAAAGATATGCAGTTCTTCTGTAGTGATAATTTTAATTTTCTTAATGTTCAGTTGCAATTCTAATTTGGCACTTTCTTCTTTTCACTTTGACTCAGTTGTTCCCAGTCATTGCTGCTTTCTGTCAGTAAAATTGTGTCATCTGCATATCTTAAATTATTGATGCTGCTTCCACCAATTTGCACTACTCCTTCATCTAGTCTGGCTTTCTGTGTATATTCTGCTTACAGACTGAACAGATAAGAGGATAAAATGCCTGATCCTTTTGCCTATAGGAATCAATTCTGGCTCTCAATATTCTGTCCTAATGGTGTCTTCTTGCCTACAATACAGATAGACCAGGAGAAAATAAAGAGAAGATAAAGACAGTATACTGAAGACATATACAGAAAAGATAAAAGAATGATAGACTACTTTGAAGAATAATCCTATGATGAAGAACCTACAATTCTAAAAAGCAAAGTGAAACTGCTCTTAAATACATCACTAGGGGTAGATGAGATGACAACAGAACTATTGAAAGCCACAGAGACTTAATTTACCAAAATCATAAGAAGAATATGCCAACAAATATAGAAAACAAAAGATTGCCCCCACACTGGAAACATTCAACACATTCTAATCTCCAAGGAAAGAAACATGAAGAAGTATGGTGACTATAGGACCATTGCTCTAATAGCCCATGCAAGCAAACTGATGCAGAAGGTATTGCAAAAAAGGCTTTTAGCTTATGTCGAGCAAGAAAAGTCCAATGTGCAACCTGGATTCTAAAAAGAAAGAGGCACTTGGGATCATGTTGCAAATATCTGTAGGGTGTTGCACCAAGGTCCCCTGTACTGCAAAGAGATCAAATCAGTCAATCCTAAATGAAATAAATCCTGATTGTTCCTTGGAAGAATAAATAGTGAAGCTCAAGCTCAAGTACTTTGGCCACCAAATGAGAAGAGAGGACTCTCTGGAGAAGGCCCTGATGCTAGGAAAGACTGAAGGCAAAAGGAGAAGAGGATGGCAGAAGATGAGATGGCTGAAAGGCATCATTGACGCAGTGGGCGTAGATCTGGGCAGACTACGGAGGATGGTAGATGATAGAGGAGCCTGCTGTGCAGTGGTCCATGGGGTTGCAAAGCATCTGACTCGACTCTGCAACTGAACATTGCACCACAAATTTCTGAAGAACATCAGTCTATACTTTATAGATTATAGCAAGGGCTTTTACTGTGTGAGCATGAGAAGTTATGTTTTTTTAAAATAAATGGGTGTGCCTCAGCACTTGATCGTCCTGATGCATAATAGATATTGTGAACAAAAAGCTATACTTAGGACAGTGAAGAAAGAATGCTTTCCAATATGAAAAAGTGTCAGACAAGGGCACGTTTCATCTTCCTGCCTATTCAGTCTTATGTAGAACATATCACACATAAAACTGGACTAGACTCAGATGATGGATGAGTGGCAATTAATTTTAAAAAATCAATAATTTAAGACATGCAGATGATACCCTTTTACTAGTGGAAAGCAACAATGACTTGACGTGTCTTCTGATAAAAGTAAAAGTGCTTACTCAAGAGTAAAGTCTTATAATGACAGTCACGGCCTTGGAGTTTACAGAAGGGATGTTGTAAACTGGACATTTTGGAGGCCAGTCATTCATAGAGATCACTGTAAGTCAGAGGCAAATTGATGGCAGATCACCACCGCCACATGACTTTTGGCATGTTGTGTTTTATGTGCACGCCTTGAGGCATCTTCGCTCCTCAAGGATGATTCCAAATGCTGTGTCGGACAGCATTTTCTAACCACCCCCTTTCAATTACGTTCTAAATGCCTAATTTATTAAGGCCCCTGGTGATGTTTACAAACAACTTTGTTTATTTTACATGTAGCAGAGCTTTGCTAATCAATTTTTGATGGATCAGGAATGTAGCTAGGTTTTCATATAAATGATTTCAACAGTATTAGCCTGCACGATTTGTTCCACAGGGGCTTGGGAATTATTGGAAAGAGTTTAAAGAAGCTTGTGGGGAACAGAACAGATGCCACCCTTCTTCAGCATTTCTTATACAGTACTGCAAAAGAACAATAAACAGCAAAGTGAAACTGCTCTTAAATACATCGCGGGGGGGGGGGGGTAGATGAGATGACAACAGAACTATTGAAAGCCCCAGAGCAGAGACTTAATTTACCAAAATCATAAGAAGAATATGCCAACCTTTCCCAGCATGGAAAACAAAAGATTGCCCCCACACTGGAAACATTCAACACATTCTAATTTCCAAGGAAAGAAACATGAAGAAGTATGGTGACTATAGGACCATTGCTCTAATAGCCCATGCATTTTATATATAAAATGTTTGCAGCCGGGGGGGGGGGGGGACCAGATAGAGAGATGTAGACAGAGAGATAACATAATGAGTTGCATGAAGGTAGTAAATAGAGAAAAAGGATTCATTCATTGAAAACCTAAACACAAACACACACACACAGTCCGTTCCTGAAACTGGGCAGCTTTGCCTTAGAGGCACAATATATTAACTGTTGGTTCCCATGACGAATGAATGGTCTGTGGAATTCATTGTCACATCATGCATTAAAAAAACCCACATCTTTTTCACTTTGTGAGTTGTTAATGTAAGGGTGCAGAATGAAACACTGGCAGGCTCCTTTTAAAGAATGCTTGGTTTGAAACAAAATTGGGCATTGACACCTACTAAAATTCCCTATTTTACACAATGTGTGTTCACTAGAAGCAGCAAATTGTGTTTGCTTGGCAAAGGCCTGCCTTATTCTGCCAGGGCTGGGCCATGAGCAGCAGTTCATAGGTGATCTGCAGAAAAAGACATAAGGCAGGGCTGAGGAGTAAATAAAGCACAAAACATAATTGGGAAGACGGCAGGAAGCAAACGTAAGCTGAGGACTGGAGACCAAACCAGCAAGCAAATGTCTGCAGGAAACAACCAGGACTGAGGGACAAACTGAAGGGCAAGGGACATACCGTATATGCCAGTGTACAAGACGACTGGGTGTATAAGACGACCCCCCAACATTTCCACTCAAAATATAGAGTTTGTTATATACTCGCTGTATAAGACTACCCCCTCTTCTGCACACCTTCCACACACCAAATAAAATGTAAAAAACATCAGATTTTATTTCAACATGTTAATTTATATTCAAATGCTTATGACATGCAGAAAAACTGTCACAAGGCTGTATGTTATCAAACATGTACAGTAAACATAAAACAGCGCAAGTTTATTAAACGTAATTCACCAAAGACAATTCACTAAAGCTGAATGGAACAATAAACCTATGGGAGCTGCCATGCTGTTTGTTTTCTAATCTGTTAACCAAACTGGAACTGTCAATAATAGAAAGAAGATAACAAATAGAGGGAGAGAGCAAGTGCCAGGCAAGTCCCTAGCAAGTTTGCTGACGTGACAGTTTCCCTTTAAAAGCCTTCAAACTCCTGTTTGTCATCTGATATTAAAAGTTATTATCCGATCCATCCCATAGGACCTTAACATTATTCGATGCAATTCTCCTCCCCAGATTGCTTAACGTTATGCGATTTAAGCGTTATCCGAGGTAAACGTTATCCAAGGTAAATGTTACCCGAGGTATTACTGTATTTTATTCAACTAAAGTGGACCCGGTGTACAAGACGCCCCCCCCCCACTTGGAGGCATGTTTTTCAGGGGTAAAAAGTCATCTTATACACCAGCATATACGGTACTATAGGAGTTGGGAAATGGTTCTTGGGAGGAACTATCACTCCTTTTTGTTTGTTTGTTTGTCTGCCCGCCCGCCCGCCCGTCCATCCATTTGCCCGCCCGCCCGCCCACCCGCCCATCCATTTTGTAGCCTTTGAGGGCTGTCTTTTGACTGATGAGGGGACCCAAGTGGCTTGCAACATTAAAACAAATAAAATTAAAAACATAATAAAATACACATTAAAAACCCTTACCCTATAATTACAGTGGACTCTTGCTTAACAAACTTGATGCATTCTCTGGGACCGTTTGTACTACAAAAAATTTGTAAAGCAAATTTCCCATAGGCATGCACTGAATGCAATTTTTCATAGGAATGCATTGAAAACCAAAAATTGTTAACCAAAACATGGTTTATTTATTTATTATTTTATTTATTATTTAAATTTTTTTATCGCCCTCCTCCCCAAGGGGACCCAGGCCGGTTCACAACACATCAGCATCAACAACAATTTAAAACCAGTTCAAAAAATTAAAAGTTTAAAAAGTTTAAAAGAAGCTTAAAAACCTAACATTAAAAACTAGGCATTGTAGCTAGGAGGCACTGGGGTTTTCCATAGGAATGCATTGAAAACCAATTAATCCATTCTGGGGGGAAATTGTTAGCTGAGCCACTATTTTCTATAGATTTCCTTTTGTTATGCAAATTTGTATTAAGTGAGCCATTTGTTAAGCAAAGGTTCACTGTATATTTAAAAATACATTAAGAAACTAAAAACATTTAAACATTTAAAAGCAACTTTTCTCAGCTAAAAACCAGCATCCAGGGTCTCAGTGATGGTTACTAAAAGCCTACTTGAAGAGGTGGGTCTTCAGCTGTTGCTGGAAAGACAAAAGGCAAGGGAGCAACCTAAGCTCCCAAGGGAAGCATGTTCCTCAACCTGTTGCATCCCTGTCAAATGTGACTGCAATGACATTGGATTTGAGAGAAGGACCTCCTCTGAAGATCTTCAGGGCTGGGAAATCTTATATGGGGAGATCTAGTCCTTCAGCTAGCCTGGACCCAAACCACTGTAAATTTGGGTTGGAAATTGACTGGTATCCAGTGCAACTGTTGTAGCTGGGAAGTTATATGCTTTCTATAAAGGGTCCCAGTCATTAGATAATGCTGAAATTGGATGATGTAAAATTTTGGAAAAAAAAATGCATCAGATAATGATCTCTTAGCGTTATCCGATGCAATCATTCATAGCACTGGGGGGGGGGGGCTGGGAAGCTGAACGGGGACTCCCTGTTCGGGTTCCCAGCCACTCTGCAGTTGTGGATCGGGAGAGCCCGAAATGGGCAAAACAAGTGGACTTTTCCCCTGCCTATTTCAGGCTCTCCAGCACCACTGCTGGCTCCGGGGAGGTCGGGGGACCGAATCTGCGCTGTTCCTGATGTTCCCCGACCTCCCTGGCTAGTGTACTCAGTCAAAACGTCGGGATTCGAATCCTAACTTTTTGACTTACTGCACCAGCCGGGGAGGTCAGGGAACTTTAGAAACAGTGCAGATCAGGTCCCCCGACCGCCCAGAGGTTAAAGGGGTGCAGGAGAGCCCGAAATGGGTGGGAAAAATGGACATTTTTTCACCTATTTTGGGCTCTCCGGCACTCCTGCTTATACTTGGGTCAATCTATTTTCCTGGGTTTTCAGGTCAAAATTAGGTACTTCGGCTTATATTTGGGTCGGCTTATAGTGAAGCATATACAGTAAGCACATTTGCAGCTTACATTAAATGAAAGCTCTGAAGAAATCCAAAGCAGTCATTTCCTCTGAAACCTTATTAATATGCTTCAAAGTAACATTCTAGGAATCCCTATGATAAAATCCAGAAGAATTAATGCTTTCTTGCCAGGGTAAATACTTCTTGACTTCCCTTTCCTGCCACTGTAAGAAATCTTTGTTGCATTTGGCACTTTATGACATTGATCTGTTTGGGCCTTTTGTTGAAGGGAAGATTATCAAATAACATTCTGAAAGTAAAACCAAAACCACTTCAGCCTTTCAGTAAGGAAAAGAGATTTTGCTGATTCAGGATGAGAACCATGAAGAAGAATTATAATCAATAGCTCCATAAAGATGTTCATTGGACTCATGGATGAAAAACTGTAAAATTAAAAAAAGACAAAGACAAACAAAGCAACCATACTGAGACAGAATCGCAAGAGTAAGGCTTGAACTAGAAGTACGACATGATCTATCTTTGGAAATCTTAACAGGAGAAGACCAGTTCTTGCTATAAAATGGTGGGAGGTTGTTGCAGAAAGAACTGCATAGCAAATTATGTTCCTGTTTTGAATGACGAGCTCTTCGTATGACAGATGCTTCCAAAGACAGAAATATATATTTTATATTAAAAGGATATAGGTGGGAGTAGGGGATGGGATGATGACTCTAGATTGACATATGCAAACTGCTCTTGTCACTCAAATTCTGCCACCGAGAAAGCATGCAAAAGCATTTATGCCTTACCGAAGGAAAACATTTACTGTATATGCTGGCGTATAAGACTACTTTCCCCCCCTGAACAACATGCCTCCAAGTGGGGGGGATGTCTTATACGCCGGGTGCACTTCAGTTGGGATAGACATAGCTGCCCATAGTGGCCTCCCGATGCCCGCCCGGTGCCCATAGTGGCCGCCCGTTGCCCACCTGGTGCCCATAGTGGCCTCCTGATGCCCACCCACCTCATTCTACATACCATCCAGTATCGTGCGGTATCTAGAATGGCTGCAGCGAGCAGCAGCAGCAAGACAGAGGTGCCAGTCTTTTCGGCATGACCGGCCCGTTCTGCTCAGCGGGAAGCAGTGGTGCTCTGGCCCACCCCTTGTCTACGCAGAGCTCACACATGCGCACTTGCGCACTAGTGCCGGTCACAGGGAGATGTTGAAATCAAATCTGATGTTCTTTTATGTTTTATTTGGTGTGTGGAAGGTGTGCGGAAGAGGGGGTAGTCATATACGGCGAGTATATAACAAACTCTATATTTTGAGTGGAAATGTGGGGGGGTCGTCTTATACGCCCAGTCATCTTATACGCCAGCATATACGGTACTTTTTAATATAGACACTGCCATTGCAGAAGGACAACATAAAAGAATTAGGCTCCTGTCCTGAAAATCTTGTAGTCTCTATTTAGATAGGGAGGGTGGAATAGAGACAAACAAGGCCATGCCAAGACATTTTGCTGCTTGACGTAGAAAATAGAACATCACTTGTTGCCTTGCTAGCCCGCCCACCATTCTAAATGTGTAGCACTAATTCATGGCCAAGTTATTTTTATCCCTGAGTAGGAAATCCCACAAGCATTTCTCCCTGGGAGTAAAAATACAATAATATTTTTGTATTTGCTGCTTTTTCATGATACCCCAAATTAGCTGCTTGAGGAAGCTGCTTTAATCTGCATAATTCGGGGTTTCATAACCTTGGTGCCCCAGATAGTTTTGGATTTCAATTCCCAGAAGACCTGATCAAAAAGTGTGCTGACTTGGGCTTTAGGAAATTGAAGTCTCAGAACATCTGAGGCACCAAAGTTGAGAAACCCTTGCCTAATTATATCATTTATCTGTTTCCTGTTAAAATTTGGGCCGAAGCCTCCCCATGATGCCAATTAATCCAGCCCTTGGTGACGACCTAGCCACAGATGGAAGCTCCTTGATGCTGCCAGAAGTGCCAAAGATGTGGTGAAAAATTACAAAAATGTGGCAAAAATGTTCCACCCTCCCTCCTGCCACCACGGGAAGTGGTGGAGGCTGCAAAAGCAGCTGAAAATTGGCATAATTGTGCCAACCACTGCTGTGGAAACTGGAAATGCCAAAAACATGGCAAAATTTTACAAAAACAGCAAAAATGTTCCACCCTCCCTCCCACAACCACATGAAGTGGCAGAGGTTGCACAAACAGCTGAAAATCACCCAATTGTGCCTGCTGCCACCAAAACCAGAAGTACAGGAAGTGGCATGAGGAACCATGACTCTGGCCTGCTCACCTGTGTGAGGGGTGTGTGACCGGCCCACAGTGGAAAAAGGTTGGCCACCCCCACCCTAAAGTGTTGGACAAAGCCTTCCCTGGACTAGGAAACTCGCTGTGGTAGTAACAATAGTAAAAACACTCTCAAACATCTCCCTGAAAAATCCTACTGGGTATCCCACAACTGGAAAGCAGATGGTCAAATTTCTAGAATTGCTAATTCACCTTTTAAATAGGTCACAGGGCTTCCTACTGCCCTAAAGATCCATGCATTTTTGGCAGTATGTGTGGCTGAGAGTCTTGGGGGCACAAAATTGTTCCTCAAGCACTCCACAGTCATTCGCTACTGAACTTAATGATACAGTAGGCATATTTATTTGTAGAGCATCTCCCTCAAGAAATGAAACCTGTTTCTTCATCATAGCAGTGATTTCTATTCACCTGTTTGTCTTACATTAAAATGCTTTGTTTTGTGGTTGGTTGTTGGACAATAAACTAGAGCGTAATTTGCAAAGCTATTTCCTGAGTTGGCTAGTTAGTTATGTGCCAACGAGTTGGAACTGATTTATAGCAACTGCAATAGGGCTTTCAAGGTAAGTGAGATGTTTAATGAATAGTTTTATCAGTTCCACTCTCCCTGTGTGTTTCCATGGCCAAGAGGGGATTTGAACCCTGGTCTCCAAAGTCCTCATCTGAGCACTGAACCCTAGAGTTTAATATGACTGTCTTTCAAGCAAGGGCGACCTTTACCTTCAGAGTCCTAATCTGTCTATCCTTTACACCACACTAGGTAACTCACTGAGGTGGTACTTGTGAGGAAATATTTATGTAGGAGGAAAAAACATATTAATCAGTAAAACATGGAAAGCTGCATTTGCTTTTCATCTACAGAAGAATCAGAAGAAAGAGAGAGGGAGAGAGAATGAGATGAGACTCATCATATTGGAAAGTTGGATCTACATTTACTTATTTGAAGGAATCTTTTTATCCTGCTCTTCTTGAGGAGTGGGGTTTCTGGAGCAGTTCATGAAAATTAAATGCAATATAAAGTCACTTCCTCCAAAGTTACAATGTGAAAGGCAGCAATACTTCAGTAGCTGTATAGAGAGGACCTGTTTGTTGTGTGCCACACCTAGGAGGGTAAACCATACATGTAGTGGAAAGCAGACTCATGGTTACTGGATCTGTTTTGGGTTATTTTTTAGTGGCTCAAGTAGCTAAGACACTGCCTGGAAGACAGCAGGTCAACAGTTTGATACCTGAGCACTGCAGGACGGAATGATCTCCCGTCTTTGTCCCAGCTCCTGCCAACCTAGCAGTTTGAAAGCAAGACATTGCAAGTAGATAAACAGGGACCACTTCAGTGGGAAGGTAAACGGCGTTCCCGTGTCTAGTCATGCCTGCCGCATGACCACAGAAACGTCTGCAGAAGCAAACCGCGCTGGCTCTTTGGCTGTGAAACAGAGATGAGCCCTGAACCCTAGAGGTGAATATGACTGGCTTGCAACAAAGGGTGACCTTTACCTTTACCTTACCTGAGATTCACCATCCAGAAAATGGTGCAGATTTGTTTAATTCTGGGCCGAGAATGGAGCAATGCTCACCCTCACACCACCTGGACATTCCTCAATTTCTTAAGGATGTGTCAGTGTGTGTGTGTGTGTGTGTGTGTGTGTGTGTGTGTGTGTGTGTGTGACTCTGTGGCTGCTGTTGTAGAGCTGCGATGCAGAAATCTTCATTCCTCGCCTACTAATCACCCAAAGATCTTATTGTCCAGCCCAGGCGTGCAACCCCATTGCTGGACAACCCGTTAGGAGGTGCTTTCAGCAACGCCCACACTAGTGGGCCCTTAAGTTTCCCCCTCCCCTTTCCTCCCCCCACCCCATAGCAGTCTTCGCTTGGCACCGAAGGCGTTAAAAACGGGGGAGAGGGAGTGACGCGGCTTGCGCCTGGGAGCTCATCGCCTCCCCTCCCTCTGCAGACACACAAGAAGCGAAGCGAAGGCAGAGATTGAGAGAGAGAGAGATCGACAGAGAGAGAGAGAGGTGGTCGCAGGGAGTGGACCGAGGACTGACTGAGCCGGCGGCCACCATGACCGAGACCACCAAGACCCACGTTATCCTGCTGGCCTGCGGCAGCTTCAACCCCATCACCAAGGGTCACATTCAGATGTTCGGTGAGTCTGCCTGCCCCGCTTCTGCTAGAAGGCAGTGGGGGGCGGGGGGGGGGGCGTCGGTGTTTCTGTCCAGAGCGCTCGCCTTGCTTGGATCGGGTCCACTTTAGGAGCTGGGATTGGGGTGGGGAGAGAAAAAGGACCGCAGAGACCAAAGGTTGAGAGAGAATGACGGAATCCGGTCCTTTTTGCGCGTTGCCATCCTAGGATCTGGTCAAGGGAGGGGCAGGGGCTGCGATGGATTGGGGGTGGGGAGCCTCGGCAGGGCGGAGGCAGCATTACCTGGCCCAGAAGGGCCTAGATGGGGGATGATGACCAGTGGCGTCAGAGTGGGGCCACGGTGAATGGGGGGGGGGAGCAGGGGCGACACGCCCTGTGTTTGTGTATGTGGATGGGGGGCAATTAAGGAAAAAACCGGACTCCTGGCGGAGCTCCCTATGGAGGGGGCGTGGGAGAGAGATGATGTATGCGGAGGAGGGTTGCAAGGGGTTGGGGTGGATGAGGGGTGGGAAAGCAACGATTTCACCCTTCTTTCATTTCCCGATCAAACCCTGGACTGTCAAAATGAAGCCACTTTTTTGGCTTTGTCGTTGGCCAAACTTAAGTCCTCCTGGGTCCTTGTCTCTGACACTCATGGCAGACCAGTAAAAAGAGCCGGGTTTTTGTATCGCTCAACATTCACACCTGCGTGTTGTTGTCCGCCAGCAGCCCCCACTTGAGCATGTTGGGCTTGCATTTAGAGACTCCAACGCCCAGCCTTTTCAGGGTCCTCTAAGTGACATAGGAGAGGTTGAGTTCCTCAGCTATATCCTCCTTTAATGTTCCTTGCCCAGTGAGCAACTTCCTCCATTTTCTAATTTGGTTTTGCTCTTGCGTAGCCTCAAGAGTGTTTGTTCTTGCCATAAAGCTCTTCCTGGATCTGAGCTGGTGGACTTGAGGATCATATCCATTCAGAGGATGTCAAGGGCCATGGATTGGCAGCGGTTGTCAGGGGGATCCCTAGCAAAATGGGAGGGGATGGTTGTCTGATGGTTCCAGGAGGGTGGTGGATGAGGTCTACTGTTGGATGTTGGGAGAGGGGGAAAGTACTGTACTGTATCTTGAAGCTGGGCCATTTGCCCCTGAATGGGTACCCATCAACTAAGGAGGAGGCAGAAGGAGACATCTTCCCCTCCCCTCCCTCCCTTCCCCTATTCAAGTCTTGCATCATTTTCTGTACCCCCCCTTGTACCCCCCTTGTGTTGGAGTATGGTTTCACACACTACAGATGCCCAGGCTTACCACCCCCGTGTATAACCAATCAGGGAGCCACCACGAGTCACTCCTCCTCAGAAAGTGTGCCTTTATGATGCAAGTGTTTGTAAACATGACTTGGTTCCATTCAGATATATTAAGCATTCATGACCCCCTCTCCCTTTGTACCTTTGATATAAAACCCCTGTGAGATATAACAAGGGCTTACAGGTTCCTGCGTATTTTGACGTGGTGAGTGAATGGAGGTGGATTTCTGGTAAAGAGAGAAATTATTTGTGAAATTCAGAGGCGGAAAGGGAAAGGATGTTGGTCAAGTGAAGTGGAATTCATCAAAAGACAAGTTTTAGTTCAATGGCTATTGTTGGTCTTATTGCCAAAACAGACTGTGGAGTAGGATTGGTTAGGAAATGTCGCTTTCTCGTGTCAAGTGTCTTGTCTATTGTACATGCAGCACTTCCATGTACAGACAGTGGTCTAAACCCTGGTTGCCTGTGAGGGTCATATTTAGCAGCCACGCACTCACGGTTCATTTGAGGGATAGTTACAGAATGATATGGAGGGAATGATAGATATATATTTGGAGGCTATTCTTGTGCTCCTTGACAGGAAGTTTGAGGGTATTTGCTGTCCACAGCTCATGGTGCTGAAATTTTTTGATGATGAGGAATAGTCGGCAAGGGAAGCCTGAAAAGGTTGCTGTTGTTTCAATGAACTAGCTTTGGCAATAGTAAAGCATAATGTTTTTTTGTTGCTCAGCCGCACAATTGATTCTGACCCTTTGCGACCCTATGGACCATTGTCCGCCAGGCACCTCTGTCTTCCGCCATCCTCCTTAGCCTGCCGAGCTTTGTACCCATTGCATCTACAATACCATCTAGGCATCATTTTTATTGTTTATTTTATTTTGTTTTTGGTTATGCACCTGTTTCTTTTTTGACACTGAAGCTAAACAGCTACTTCACTTAGAAATCTGAAGCCATAAAAAAGAAAGAGGGAAATCAACTTCTTAGAAAACAAATGGTGTGCCTCTAAAGACAGCACAGAGAGATCATCTTGCCTTTCTTCCTTACTTTCACTTCACATTCCAAATAAGCTCTGTTGCTTGGAAAAAGTAGTCCCCTGGGCTTACATTTCACTGGAATCTTTAAACACAGCCAGAAGAAGAGATTCTCCCTGGGTTCACGGGGAAACGAAATGCACAGAATGATAAATAATGCACACATTTGGCATGTTAAAAATTGATTTGTGTCTGCTCTGCAAGGCTGCCCTGCTCCTTTTATTACAAAGAAAGGATTGGTCATACATTGTCAACTCTGGGAATTCTCTATGAGTCTGCTACGAGTTTTACTACAGGATTTAGGGGCATCGGGGGTGGCGTCGGCGTCATGCTCTAAATCAAGGCCACCTTTTAGATCATTGTTTCCCAACCTTTGGTTTTTGGTCTTCAATTCCCAGAAGCCCAAGTCAGTTTCCCAAAGCACCGATCAGCCAATGTACTGACTTAGGATTCTAGGAATTAAAGTCCCCCTGTGGGGGATGGGCACCACATTGGGATCCAGAAGTAGGAGAGTATTGGCTGGTATACTGTATTGGCATATGAAATAAATCTGAATGAGTGTGATAATGCATTTACGGATTTTACAATGGCACATAAATGAGAGCCAGGAAATCATTTTCTCCTGTCATGTGTCTCAAGTGACTATCGAGGCTCTTCTATCCATTTTATTCTCTCTTGATTTGCAAACATTCACCAACATTTTCACATTTGTATTGGTTTTCTTTAAGAATGTATGGCATCACTGTGAAATGCCAGTCTCTGCATCCTTGAAAGTCAGGAACATCTTATCTGTGTAGCCCTTTCAATTTTTCTGTGTCAGCAAAGTTGAGAGAAAAACCCAAACTGGATTTCTTGCTCCAAGCAATATAGGAAAAGGTCTTTGTTATCACTGCATAAGAATGTAGTGTTGATATTTTGCTGGCAGAAGAAAACATTTTATAAGGGAATTCCAAAAAGGAGGCATCACAAGCAAACAAAAATGTAACTTTAAAACTGAGCTTCATATCATCAGCAAACTTGGCATAGCAACAGCAGACATCTTGTTTTTGCTCTGGTAAATCTGAGGGAGTTTAGGTAACCTTTTAAAAAATGACTTTCCTTGTGAAATGCTGAGACTCTTTTCAGAAAGAAAGAAGGGTCAGAATTACTTTCTACTTATGTCTTTGCTGGCTCCTTCAGTCAGAGTCAGTATGTGGGAAGCCAGAAGTAGCCATATTGCCACCTGATCCAACTCTTTACATAAATCCTATGTACAAAGGGGAGAAAACAACAAAAGGATCCATCAAATGTGCTTCCAGTCTCTGGTCATTCCTATAGTATGTATAGCCTCATCTTAATTGTAATATCCTATCTTGGATTTTCTTTCTTTGAAAATATACCGTGTGAATGAGTACTACACAAGTATTACTACTACCACTGTCAAGAGGAATGTCAGCAGTGGTGGGATGTCAAAATTTTAATACCCCACCGTGATGTCATCACAGTGTGGGTGGAGCTAATGTCATGACATTATGACATCATGGGCGGAGCCAATGTCATGACATCATGATGTTGTGGGCAGGGCCAAAGAAAAAAATAAAAATAAAAATAAGCACACACACATCTCAATCCACCCACCCACCCACCTACCCACAACACAAACCCGCAAATAAAATAAATAAATAAATAATACATTAAAATATACCCACCTACTTAAACACCCACCCACCCACCCCAAAAACAAATCAACCAGAGCTTTTAAACCAGAGCTTAAAGCTTATTCTGGCTAATCTTTCTCACACTAGGTCAGATGGAAGAAACTACAGATACTCTGAGGCTACAGCTGGTCCAGAATGGGGCTGCACGAGTGGTGTTGGGATGCGGGCGTTATGCCCATGCCTCACTACTGCTGAGGGAGCTGCACTGGCTCCCAGTTTGCCTCCGGGTACAATTCAAGGTGCTGGTTATCACCTTTAAAGCCCTATATGGTAGTGAACCAGGATACGTAAGTGACCGCATCATCCCAAGGACATCTGTCTGTCCCACCAGAGCGGATCGGAGAGGCTCTCTGGTTGTGCCATCGGCCAGAGATGCGCACCTCTCTGGCACTAGAAGGAGGGCCTTCTCGGTGTCCACTCCAGCCCTATGGAACCTCCTCCCAATAGAACTACGCCTGCAGATGGAGCTGCTGTCCTTCAGGAAAGGAGTGAAAACCTGGTTGGCAAGTCAGGTCAGGGGAATGGGTGGATCATTTTCCCCAGCTGGCTGGATGGTTTGAACAAATTTACCCCCAGTGCATCCTAGCTACAACGCCTAGTTTTTAATGATAGGTTTTTAAACTTTTTAAACTTTTAATTTTTTGAACTGGTTTTAAATTGTTGTTGTTGCTGATGTGTTGTGAATCGCCCTGGGTCCCCTTGGGGAGGAGGGTGATTAACAAATTTAAATAAATAAATAATACAGAATGATCTCACCACAAGATGGCTTCATTTTGGCACTTTTCAACTTTTCAACAGTTAAAAAAGTTAGGTACCAGTTCTCTAGGATAATATGCCTTAATGTAAATGTAAAACAGCTGTACCTCCTTAAGGGTTCTCCAATTGGAACAGCAATTGGAACAGCACAGGTGTAGCTTATTGATGGGGCAACTCCAAGACTTTGCTTAAAAACCCCAAGCCAGGCCACCGGGCCTGCTGGCTGCCAGGCCTTTTTAGGAACTGTGGTAGTAGGTCAATATAGGTAAAGGTATTAAATACACATTAAAATACACTCAGACACACCACATCCAAAGGTGAGTCATTTACCCTGGGGAGCAGGCTATAGGGAGCTTCAGGCTAGCAGCTTCTCTTCCTTCTCCCTGCTTGGGAGGACAGCAAGGAGGCCATGCATATGCGCCAAGCACTGTAGGCATGCATGCACACCAAGTGCTTGGCGTGCATGTGCAGTGGGGTAAGCAGTGAAAAGTTAAGCCCCGAAGGTGGTTCCCCCCAAAAGCTGCTACCGGTTCTCCGGGACACTGGGAAAAGTTACTACCAGTTCTGGCGAACTGGTGAGAACCTGTTACATCCCATCACTGAATGTCAGCCTATTACTGTTTGGATTAGAAGTGTTTATATATTGGGGAAAAAATGCATCAGGTTCTGGGATTTTCCCCTTGCTGAAAAAGTGTTTCCAGAACGTCTTGCATATGATCAATAAAAATAAGACAGTCCCTGCCTTCAGGTTCATAATCCAAAACACATCATCATAAAAAGAAAAAGGTGGTAGAGAGGGAAGAGAAAATGTGCAAGCTCAGGAATCCATCCTTAAAGTTAAACAATTCTTCCTATAATGACCAGCTAGAAATATTTCAAAGACAAAAAGAATCCGATACTGCTGGTCTTTCAGTAGACCGAATGGAATGGAACTGCTTCCTGACTCATGTTCATAAGCCTGCTGGAATATTAACTGTTAATGTGGTCAGGATTTGAGAACACAATACCTGACATAAACTTGTTTGGCATCAAGGGCATTTTCACAGATTACTCAATAGCAGGTATCCTAGTGCTAATATCCTTAACTTTTCATTCCAGTCAAGAGTAGACCCACTGAATCATTTACTGTTTGGTGACAACACCAGTTTACTCTACTTCTGTCTAGCAATAGAATAATGATCAGTGTAGTTCAGCAAGACCTGTGGAGGCATCTATAACAGGAAGACAGGATATACATCTTTTAAAATAAATGACTACTAAACAAAGTATAGTTATGGTACAGACAGTATAGTCACAATGTTAAATGGAATTGAACACCTCAGGTAAACTCCAGAGTATCTGAGGATATATGCAATGATACAGATGTCACATCCAAGGCATTAGATTTAAGAGTTCATATATGAGATGATTCAATCAAAAGATGAACAGGTGTTTCTTAATTTGCCCCAACAACTACAGTTACTAAGTGAGTCATATGTTACAATCAATGAATTAAACTTTTCGTTTTGATATATTTAATTTATGCTGTAATTTCAAACCTCTTATTTTATTGTTGTTTGTTAACCATGGCTGAAAAATAGCAGACAAACTAGTTTCAGTTTGGTGTATCATATGTGACTGTCAGCCACAATCTTAGGTAAAAGATGAATTAGACATTGGGTTGCTATATTGCTTGATTGGCTAGGCTTTGCCTAGATTTTAGACTTACAACCTAGTGTCCATTTAGCTATTATCTGGTTTTAACATTGAACTTTCACTTTTTAAACAAGTAATTTTTCTAGACGAAACTTTTAGAGACTAAGTGCCCAAACTCAACAGGCAGAGAATAACCTGAATAAGTGGTACAGTCAGTGGTGGGCTGTAAAATTTTTTACTACCACACCATGGGTGGAGCTGACAGCATGGGCAGAGCCAACATCATGACATCATGACATTGTGGGCAGAGCCAAAGTAAAAAAATTAAATAAATAAAATAAAAATACACATTAAAATACAAATTAAAATAAATACATATAAATACATATAAATTAAAATAAATACATATACACATAATACACAAATACATTAAATACACATTAAAACAAACTACATAAAACACACACACCTCAACCCACCCACCCACCCCAAATACAAACCCGTCACTTGCCTTACCCTGCGGTCGGGGAGCAGCAGGCAGGCAGGCATAGTGGCGGGGTGGTGGCCTGGCGGCCTGGCCCGGCCCGGCAGCGCAGCCTGGCCCAGCCTGGCCCAGCCTGGCAGTGTACCGGGGAAAGGCTGCCGCCACTGCTCCTCCAGGCGCTGCACTTTTTGGGCTGCCCGGAAGAAACATCCGGAGAGTGGCTGGAGAGGCGACCAAACCGGTCGCCCAGGGGTTACTACCCACCCGGCGATCCCCTCTGGATGGCTGCTACCGGTTTGGGTGAACCGGTCCGAACTGGGAGCAGCCCATCACTGGGTACAGTGGTACCTCACTTAAAGAGCATAATGTGTTCCACGGGATTGCTCTTTAAGTGAATTTGCTCTTTAAGTGAAACACCATTGTAAGTGACCAATTGTGATTTCTGGCATGGCGGGGGGGGGGGATTTAGTTGTTAAGTGAGTTTCTGGTTGGTTTTAGTTGTTAAGCAAGGCGACCATTCAGAGAAAATTCTGCTCTTTAAGTGAGTTAGTCTCTAAGCGAGGCACTCTTTATGCGTGGTTTTACTGTATTTCAACCATGAAAGCTTGCTGCTTAATAGATTTTTAGTGGTCTGTTGACAGTATCTAAGTAAATTTTATGACTAACCAGGAATTTGAATTTGCTCTCCTAAGGCAATGTATTGATAGAAATTTAGTGCTACAAATAATATGCAAATTAGACTGCCCAGAGTAGGAAAAGGCTGTATAGCATACCTAGCTATAAATTATGTCATACAAAACTGCCTTTACAATGAATCAGACACTTCCTCCCTCTGTGCAACTACTGTCAGTTCTCATTGGTAGTAGGCTCCTAAATTATCAAGCGGATGTTTCCCCCACAATTCTGACTGAAGAGCTCTTCTCCTTTCATGCAGAAGATCTTGCAACCAGGACCTCAGGTGCACCAAGCATTTGCTATGGTAGAACAGTTCGTTGATTTCAGGTCTCTCCCCATAGTCGGCTTAAGTATATGACTCCACTGAAAAGCACAGGTCATGGTGTAGTCAGAGTTAACTATGGAGTATCATTCTAGAAATACAGTACTACTGTTTTGGACCACAATTTGTAGTCTCCTAAACTGCTAGCAGCCCAAAAAAGTAACATTCCTAAGATTTGATAAATTTGTACATGTAAACACCGGGGTTCCCAAACTTTTCCCACCAGGGGCCAGTCACATGGCTCCTCCTACCGGCAGCAGAAGTAAAACACGTCAGCACATGCACAAAGTGCTGCCGTAAATGCATCCGCTTCCCGGAGTGGCAAGGGTGACACAAGCTGGATTATTTGACACCATGGGCCAGATCTGGGTCATGGGCTGTAGTTTGGGAACTCCCGTGTAAAACTAGTTGCAACTTTGGAATCCTGATTTTGGTACCGATATGGTTTTTTATTATGTTATTCTCTTCAAAATATATTTTGAGGCTAGTTTAAGAAATCAAAGTGATAAAACAGATCTTTTCCCATCTAGGTAGGGATCAGATGACTACTGTAATTACTGTCCGATATCTCAATCCTTCCACCGATGGAAAAAGAGCTTGTACAGCAGCTGTTTAATATTATTTCAGTTATGCATAGAAAAATCTTTCTGTGACCCCCACTGACAGCAGTGAGCAGGCTTCGTCTTTTATGTCTTTTGAGAATAGAAGCAGAAGTCATGGTTTAAAATGACAAGAAAAGAGATTTTGACTAAACTTTAGGAAGAACAATGAGAGCAATTTAGCAGTGCAATTGACTGACTTGGGGTAGGGGAAATGCTGGATTCTCCTGTATTGGACCATTTTAAAGCAGTGGTTGCATGGCTGCTTCTCAGAGGATGCTTTAGTTGTGGAATTACTACACTTGCAAGGGGGAGTTTCCCAAGCTCTACAATTCTTTGAGGTAGAAAAAGTCTTGCACTTATCCCTAAACTAAGAGGTAAATGTAAGGAAACAGGCAGTTCTAATAAACAGTGTTGGAAATAGAGGTACATAAAGGTTATAAATGATTACCATGTCATCTTTTTTTCTCCTAAAGTAAAACTTAGAAAGATCTGAAAGTGATACTTCATAATTGCCACGGCAAGACTTCTGATTGTAAGGGTCAAGAAGCCTCCATATAGTAAATGGAGGGCAGCATAGATGCTCTTGGCTTTGCTCTTTTTCCAGTGCTTTTTATTTATTAAAAAAAATCCATGCTCTAAGCTTTTATCATCTTTATGAGCTATAAAAGGGATTAGATTCTGCCAATAGCTATTTGTGGCCTCAGGGGTGGGGTGGGGGGACTACGCTGTATGAATTTCTTGCATTCTGTTAGAGAGCGAATTATCTCAGATACGGTATTTAAAATCGCCCTGTCTTACTGTTTGATTTCCGTACAATTAACCCATGTTAAGTGGTACTTATACACTTTGTCCTACTCCAATAAACCTTTATCTGTTTGAATATCATCCTCCGATAGCTACGTCCATCTTTGTTACTTTATGTGCCGTTAGGGTGGAACTGACTTATACAACCTTTGAAGGTAAGTGAGATATTGAAAGTCATTTTACCAGTTCCATGCTCCCAGTGAGTTTCCATGGCTGAGTGAGGCTTCAAACCAAGGCCTCATGACCTTTGTCCATTATCCACTACAGCATGCAGCTTCCCCTACTACCCCCATCTTGAAAAAGCAAAAACTAGCATGTCAAAGAGAATGCTAGGTTGCATCATTCAAAGGCTACTTTTCTATGGGGGTTTCCTCTTATAGGGAAGGATTCAAGTGTCACAGCCCACTTATCCAGTGGTGGGTTGTCAAAATTTCCGCTACCACACTGTGATGTCATCACAGTGTGGGCGGAGCCAACATCATGGCGTCGTAGGCAGAGCCAACATCATGATGTTGTGGGCAGGGCCAAAGGAAAAAATAAATAATAAAAATAAGCACACACACACACACACACCTCAACCCACCCACCCACAACACAAACCCGTAAATAATTTAAATAAATAAATAAATAAAATGGCTGCCAGTTACTGTGCATGTGTCCAACCTTGATTTGATGCATGCACACTCAAAAATAGAAGTGTGCATGTGTCAGATCAAGGTTTGATGCATTTGCAGTTCCCAGGAGCCATTTTGGCTCCAATTTTGATATTTATTTTTTTTGTGGTGGTGGTGGTGAGGCATCTGAACCGGACACCTAAAACAACAACAACAACAACAACAACAACAACAACAACAACAACAACAACAACAACAACAACAACAACAACAACAACAACAACAACAACAACAACAACAACAACAAAACAATCCCGGGTGGTTACTACCCCCTTCCCCCAGAGAACCACTCGGAATTGTTGCCACTGGTTTGGGCGAACTGGTGCAAACCGGGAACATCCCATCACTGCACTTATCCAGAACTACCAGTATTGTATATCTGAATAGATACCATCTAGCAGACATTTTCCACATGATTCTAGTGATTACACAGGATCTTACTGTAGGATTTTCTGGAAGGATACACTCTGCACTATAAAAATGAAATAACATTTCCAGATTATGAAAAGCATAATTCTTTGGCCTTTGCTAATAATGCATAATCATATTTGTATAATTTTTCTTATTTGCATAAATATAATATGCAATGTCTAAAAATCAACCTTATCAATACTTGTCTTGATGATGATGATGATGATGATGATGATAATTTCATGTCAGAAATTATTTTAGGTTGAAAGGGTTTTTGTGGAAGAAACTCCACTCAGGGAATGCTCAAATGAGGCTCCTTTCATGTCCCCAAAAGTTGGGACAGAGACGGGCGCTTAGTCTGTCATGCAGTAGCTGGGTCTCGAACTGGCAACTTCCCAGCCTTCTTAACCACTCAGCCACCAAAGCCCCACTTGTCTTGATAGTCATGTTGAGAGAGAGGAAAGAACTAGTGGTCTACTCCACCGTCAGTGGAATTCTTTTCATGTTCTGAATTCCAATGAACAGGACATATTCAAGATAATCTTGGCAAACATGGAAGACTCTTGTGTGGAACTTTGCATTGTCTAAATAAATAAACAAAAGTAAGCCTAATTGAATTTAGGGGGATTTACTTCAAGGTAAAGTAGAAGCAGTGACAGATTTTACTTTCTTAGGATTTTACTTTCTTAAAGACAAACAAGCAGGTACTTGAGCAAATAAAGACTGGAAGCAGAAATGATGAAACTCTGGCTGTCCTATTTTAGGCACAGGATAAAATTCACCAGAAAAGACAACGGTGCTAGGAAGGCAGCAGGAAAAGAGGAAAACCAGATATGAGATAGATTGACTCTGTGAAGGAACCACGGGCTTGAATTTTTAAGAGCCGAGCAGAATTGATGAAGACAGGACATTTTAGAGACCTCTGATTCATAGGGTAACCATAAGTCAGACACAAGTACTTAAGGGACTGCAGCCTTGGTTTGTTTATAATTTAAAGCTGAGATTCTTAGGAAACTGAGCGCTGTCAACCATACTTCATTCTTATGATTTTGTGCAGTTAGGTCTCCTGACCTAGGTCAAACTGTCAAGTTGTGTTTCTTCGAATGGCAAGAGCAACCACAGTGGTTTCGCATTGATGTGAGCTTAAGCATAACGAAATCCATACAGCTCCTTCATTTTTGCTGCTGGATGAAAGAAAAATCAAGAAATCCCGAGGAGACAAAAGATTACTCTTTCCCTGAAGAATTATGCCTTTATCTGCCTCTGTGAGTGAAAAGACTGATATAGGCTCCTGATTGAAGCCCTACCACCTACACATACAAAAGCACAGCTTCTCTAATCGCTGTTACTTTATTCCACTATCTTTTACAATAGAATGTCAAGCTTCTGCAGATTCTCAGAGTTGTAACTCTTAACAGAGTTCTATTAAAGTGTGTTTGTGTGCATGTCTCAAATATATGCATCTTTTTAGTCATACATTTTCAAAGTCTGATCATGGATTTGTGTACAAATTTCTTCACCTGAATGCATGGCAAGTCTTGGAAATAGTCACAATTCTGGGGCCAAGATATACCCTCTTCTGCTCCTGCTCCATTCTTGTGAGACATTAAATGGCAATTTTAGTATGGAATATACAAGTGCATTTTCTTTTCTTTTTTATTGCTAGGAAGAAGTGGAACATACGAGTATGCTCTGAGTTTCAGTATGAAATATTACAGGAGCTATCCAGAATATTGAACCATTTCTAGGTAGCTCCTGTGGTGTAAAGGTCAGAGAAAAATCTGGAGAAAGTCCAATGCCTGGTATATCTGCTGCTCTGCTTCCAATCATTGGCTAAAGTCTGGGAGTAAACTGCAACTCAAGAAAGTGCTTCTGGATTGAAAAGATTAGCTGGTGATAGATTACCATTGCCCAGGGGACACCTGATCGCTGAAATAGCAATGTGACAGCCTGTGTGAATGAGGAAAAGTAGAAGCAGTGACAGATTTTACTTTCTTAGGATCTAAGCTCACTGCAGATGGTGATTGCAGCCATGAAATAAAAAGGCGACTGATTCTTGGGAGGCAAGCTATGAGAAACCTGGGGGACATAATGAAAAGTAGAGACATCACATTGCAAACAAAAATTCGCATAGTCAAAGCAATGGTATTCCCTGTGGCAATGTATGGTTGTGAGAGCTGGACCATTAGGAAAGCTGAGCACAGAAGAATAGACGCCTTTGAGATGTGGTGTTGGAGGAGAGTTTTGAGAATCCCCTGGACAGCGAGGAGAACAAATAGGTCAATCTTAGAAGAAATCACCCCTGACTGCTCCTTAGAAGGTCAAATAATAAAGATGAAGCTAAAGTACTTTGGACATCAAATGAGAAGAGAGGATTCACTTGAGAAAGCCTTGATGCTTGGAAGGGTCGAGGGCAAAAGAAGAAGGGGACGGCCCAAGATGAGATGGCTAAATGGTATTGTAGAGACAACGGGCACAGAGCTGAGCGAGTTGAGGGGGATGGTGGAGGACAGGAGTGCTTGGCGGACAGTGGTCCATGGGGTCGCAGAGGGTCAGAATCGACTGTGCGACTGAACAACAAAACCTCCCATATGATACAATGCACATGATGCACTCCAACGTGCACTGAGGAGGACCTTATGTTGGCAAGAGGAAATGCTGTTGATGTGGCCCAATATTGGGCAGATGTCATCTAGCCCTTTTAATTCTATTTTGTTTTAGATGTGTTAATTTTAGTTTTGTATGTTATTATATGCTGGCTGTGCGTCTGACATGAATAAGGAAAAGTTGCAACCTAAGGAGGCCCATTGAATCAGTGGGAATTTGTAAGCCAACTCTCCTGTAAGTTCCCCTGATTCAAAATGTCTACTTGATGGCAATTTTTTATGGGATTTCAGCCATTGTGTTTAATTCAAATGTACCCTGTATGGTCTTCCTTTAAAACCATTCTCATTGATTATTTCTGTTTGCAGCTGATTGCTCTCATTGGCTGATTATTTCCAATATCCAGATCACTTGATCAATATCCAGATCACATGGCCATGTTCTCAACTAGAACTAGTACACATTTTCCAGCTGTTTTTTTTTTTTTTTTACATTTTGGGATAGTATTGTTTAAAGTAAGAATGAACACTCAATTATCACTTGATTATAACTTGAAAGCTTTGTTCTAATCTAGTCTGTGAAAACTAAAAGGGATAATTTCATTGACCTTGACCTGAACCTCTTGGATGAAGTATGGGTGGCCAACAGAAAAACTAACCATTTATCATTTATATATCAGTAAGACGTACTATTAGAATTTTTCAGAAATAAATCAGGACAGAAAAAGATGGATGCTCTAATGAGAATTTTGTTTATACAGTAAAACCTTGCATAAAGAGCACCTCGCTTAGAGACTAACTCCCTTAAAGAGCAGAATTTTCTCTGAATTGTCACCTCGCTTAACAACTAAGCCCAACCAAAAACTCACTTAACAATTAAATCGGGGTTCTCAATCCCCCCCACACTAGAAGTTACAATTGGTCACTTACAATGGTGTTTCGCTTAAAGAGCAAACTCACTTAAAGAGCAATCCCGTGGAACGCATTATGCTCTTTAAGCGAGGTACAACTGTATATATAAACCCATGCTGGCATCATTTAAAAACCAAGAGACTGGTTAAGATGGAAGGCAGTGTCTCTTGGGACAAAGCAAAATAATTCTGCCCTATTTCAATCTGTAGTCTTTTTATGTTAAGCAGTTGAACAGGATGTCACAAGGGTGTTAAGATGAATGAGCACGCCTATGTGTATTTTGCATTTACTATTTCTGAACATGTTTATGCTCAAGAAAAATAAAACAGATTTTTCGGAAGGGAAACCAGCTGGGGTTTGCATGAACGCTTCTCTGTATAATCAGTGGTGATTTTTGTTACTGATTTGTATTCTTTTCGGAAGAAACCTATTTCAGATAGTAAACTGAGACCGGAAACATTCAAAGGAATTGTATTTCCTGTTCTTACAACATTTTAACTCCAACAGCATTATTTTCCTTGTGGCATGTGAATGTGCAACCACACATATA
Source organism: Furcifer pardalis (assembly GCA_030440675.1). Lineage (NCBI taxonomy): Eukaryota > Metazoa > Chordata > Lepidosauria > Squamata > Chamaeleonidae > Furcifer > Furcifer pardalis. The sequence continues at coordinate 160,874,340 of CP126891.1, read as the reverse complement.
AAGGAAGACTGTGTTAACACGTCAGTGATCAATTACATATGTGCTGCTGAACTGGTGATGCAAGTATTTCTCTATACAGTATATATATGTGTATTCCTCTTGATTGTTTTCCTCCAAGCACTGTGTCACAGCCATTTGTCCAGTAGAAGGAAGGTGTTCTGCACTATAATGGATCAGTCTGCACAAGAATTAGGAATAGGAAATGGAATCTAGAATCTGGATTTACCTCCCCACCACCACCACCACTATTTGCAAAGCACACTTCTATTCTCTCTGAGCACCAAGGGAATAATTGTCCTTTCTAACAACACAGCAATTCATGCAGGGCAGTGGTGGGTTGTCAAAATCTTCGCTACCCCACTGTGACATCATGGACATCATGAGCATAGCCGACGTCATGTGATGTCATGATGTCATGATGTCATGGTGGTGCAAAAAAAATTAAAAAATTAAAATGTCTGTGCATGTGTCAAACCTCTGTTTGACGCATGCACAGTTCTTTTTTTTAGTGTGCATGTATCAAACCTCTATTTGACGCATGCACACTAAAAAAAATAAAACGTTTCTGGAGGGGGCCGGAGAGGTGACCGAACCGGTCGCCTGGGGTTTTTCCATCCCCCGGCAACCCCTCCTGATGGGGTGCTACTGGTTCGGGTGAACCGGTCTGAACCGGTAACATCCCATCACTGATGCAGGGGTGGAATGCTTCTGCACATATACCAGTACAGTCTGACCTTTTACCCTGCCTGTATTTGGTGAGGAATGAAGATACAGTCCTTCTATTGTCATTTCTCCATTCTCCTACCTTTGCCTAGGATCCTATTACTGAAACATTTATCCCGCAATAATCAGGACAGTTACTTATGAAGAATTTCAATATTTTATTGTAGACTGAAACATCATAAATATAGAACAGAAAGTAGAATTGGAAATTAAAATCTGATGATATGTTAAGTTTAGAATCGGTGGCTGTTAACCTTATGGTTAGGAATGTATGTTTCTTTCACTGTAAAACTGTTATTATGAATAGATGTCCTAATTCATGATGGAGTTCCCTCTACAAGTCTAACATATTCATGTTACAAGCATGATCAGGATAACTGTTAGCAGCTCCTTAGTGGTTAAGACGCTGAGCTTGGAGACTGGAAGGCCAGGTTTCGATATCCGAGTGCTGCACTTGGGGACAAGAAAGGAGTTTCATTCAGGTGTCCCTGAGTGGAGTTTCTCCAGTAAAAATCCTTTCAACCCACAGTAATCTCTGACACAAAGTTATTATTAGGATGACTGTTGAGGAGGGGATACTGTACTAGATAATTTGTGTATTAAGGTATATACAGTATACAGGATTATATACTGTCTGGTTAATTAAGGCCTCAGTACTAGATAGTAAGAACTAAAACATTAATTAGAGATAGCCTGTGGTTAGAAAAAGGAGTTCCTTAACTGCTGAAAACATCTGAAGGCATTATAGGAGCTATTCCCAACATATGTGATTGGCCTTCAAGAGTTTGACTTCTGAGAGAAGAAGGACAACCTAAGACGTGTCTCTCCGGTGCCAGCATGCTTTCAGCTCTAATTATGGGCTACCAGTAATGTCTGTTTCCATCCTAGGAACCAGTGCTATCCTATGCTGAGAGCAAATCATATACAATAGTACCCCAGATAACGCTAAAACTTGGTTCCACGAGACTTAGCATTATCCAGTTTTTAACATTATGCAATACATGCATCGCATAACGTTAAAATCCTATGGGATGGATCGCATAACATTAAAACTCCATAGAGATACATTGTAACCAGCACAATATTATGTGATGCAATTTCCCCCCAGATTGCTTAACGTTATGTAGTTTTAGCATTATCTGGTGCAAACGTTATTCGAGGTTTTTTCGTTATGCGAGTTTTCCTCTAAGAAACGCTCATTATGCAAGTTTTCCATAGGGAAAGTCCAACTCACATAGCGGTTAGCAAAAAAAAAACCCGCTCATTATGTGTGTTTTTTACTAAGCGAGTCACTCATTAAGCGAGGTTTGACTGTATTACTGTACAGTAATACCTCGGATAAGTTTACCTCGGATAACACTAAAATCGCATAACGTTAAGCAATCTGGGGTGGAGAATTGGATCAAATAACGTTAAGGTCCTATGGGATGGATCGGATAACAACTGCTAAAGCCTGTGCGGTTACAATGTATCTCTATGGAGCTTTAACGTTATCCGATCCATCCCATAGGATTTTAACATGGATCGGATAACACTAAAAATCGGATGACACCAAGACTTGTGGAACCAAGTCTTAGTATTATCCGAGGTATTACTGTACTTCAAAATTCCCAGGGAGCTTAATAAGGTTAACTCCTTTGGAAATGAACTTAATTGTGTTAATGACAAAAACAAAACAAAACAAACCTTGCTCTTTCTGCAATTCATAAATTTCCATAGCCTTCAGTTAGCTGAAATTTAAAATTCAACAGATGACTTAGATTTGGGCAGTGATAACACAAGATATGAAGTGATTTAAAGTCTCCTGCCAATAGACAATAGATTATTGTCATACAATAAGAAAATATAATTATAGCTCTCAAACTTAATAAGCTGCTAAATTTGAATACTGTACAAAAAGAATTTTTAAGATATAAAAGTATAATTATCAAAAGTTGCAAATCTTGATACTGCCATCTTTGATTTATTGAACTCTGGATTTGCTCTGAATATTCAGCACCCTCAGTCTGATATATTAACTCACAAAACATGTCAATTTTACTAAATGGACCCTCCATATGCCTTCAGTGGCATGCTGCTCATAGGTCCATGAGCAATTATGGTGGGGCAGGGATGCCCCCATCTGAAATTTTGAGGTGAGGTGTGTACCCACAAACTGTCTGCAGTATAGGTGATAGAATAAGTAATATGCTTGCTTACCAACTGCCGATCCATCCCAAAAATAGTAACTTGGGATGGGAAGATTTTAACAATTATGGAGATATCCTTCCTCATTCTGAAACCAGTTTCTTAATACAGTAAAACACCGGATAACGATTGGATCGGATAACGCTAAAATCTGGGGAGGAGAATTGGATCGAATAATGCTAAGGTCCTATGGGATGGATCGGATAACAACCGCTAAAGCCTGTGCAGTTACAGTGTATCTCTATGGAGCTTTAACATTATCCGATCCATCCCATAGGATTTTAACATGGATCAGATAACACAAAAAATCGGATAACAGCAAGACTTGTGGAACCAAGTTTTAGCGTTATCCAATGTTTTACTGTACAATATACGAGGGGGGGGGGAGCAAAAAAGATAGACCAATTTGAATCAGTCTTTGAGTCATGTGGTTAGTTAAAATACTTCAAATTCACCTATTTTACAAATGGAGCAAATCCCTCAGTATGTGAACATGTAGTTACAGCCTTAGCCCTAATTAAATAAACACAGGATTGTGGTCTTCAGTTTAGAAATGAAGGTAGCTTTGTAGAGCTTTGGACAGACAGCCAATATGGTATTAAAGATAAAGTGTTGGACTATGACTTTAAACTATGGGTTCAAATTTATAATTTATTCAATTTGTTTTTTATTGTAAAGTAGAAGCAGTGACAGATTTTACTTTCTTAGGATCAAATCTCACTGCAGATGGAGATTGCAGCCATAAAATAAAAAGGCGACTGATTCTTGGGAGGCAAGCGATGAGAATCCTAGGGAACATAGTGAAAAGTAGAGACATCACATTGCAAACAAAAATTCATATAGTCAAAGCAATGGTATGGTTGTGAGAGCTGGACCATTAGGAAAGCTGAGCGCAGAAGAATAGATGCCTTTGAGATGTGGTGTTGGAGGAGAGTTTTGAGAGTCCCCTGGACAGCGAGGAGAACAAATCGGTCAATCTTAGAAGAAATCGACCCTGACTGCTCCTTAGAAGGTCAAATAGTAAAGATGAAGCTAAAGTACTTTGGACATCAAATGAGAAGAGAGTATTCGGTTGAGAAAGCCTTGATGCTGGGAAAGGTGGAGGGCAAAAGAAGAAGGGGGCGGCCCAAAATGAGATGGCTAGGTGGTATTGTAGAGACAATGGGCACAGAGCTGAGCGAGTTGAGGAGGATGGTGGAGGACAGAAGTGCCTGGCGGACAGTGGTCCATGGGGTTGAACTTGCAAAGGGTCGGAATCAACTGTGCGACTGAACAACAACAACAACAAAGATTTTTTTAAATTTATTGTATGCCACCCAGAGTGGGTAAATATCCCAGATGGGTGGGATATAAATAAATAAATTGTTGCTCAGCCATGAAAAATCACTGCTGGGGATGACAATTTTTGAATGTCCAACATGCCTTGGAAAAGCCTTTTGGGTTTTAATAGTGCTTAATACTTTAGCTTTGGATACTGTTCATAAACCAATTTAGTCAGCAAGCATTTCTCATGTATTTGGGGATAAAGCTTACTGAATCCAGTGAATTGAAATGCACAGTATATGATTTTATTGATCGGTAGCAGCCCTATGAAGTTATTTGGAAAGAAGCTTGATGCAATAAGACTTTTGAGAATACTGTACATGCATTATTTCAGGCAATTAATTTATTAAATTCTTTAAAAATATACTTGAAATCATGATTGAGGTGGTATCTTCTTTGTCTTTTTACTATTGCATAATTGTGGTATGTAGTATGTACTATTTAGCACAAAGCTGAGCAAGTTGAGGACGATGGTGGAGGACAGAAGTGCCTGGCGGACAGTGGTCCATGGGTCGCAGAGGGTCGGAATCGACTGTGCAACTGAACAACAACAAAAAGCACTGGAGAGTTATAGGTTTCGAGGTAAAGTGTGGTCTTTGCTACTTATTGGTGCAGATTTTGGTAGCAAGTCATGGAAAGATCTGCTGCACTAGATATGCCTTCATTCTCCCTCTAAATATTTGTTCTCTTCTTCACAAGGAATTTGCTCACAGCTTCGACGAGAAAAGGCATGTCATGCCAGTCAAGACAAAATGATAATGAATAGATTCTATTTATTTCCTTCCATAATTTAAAAACAAAACTCTAACCTCACTATATTAGAAGAAATTAGAAACAATTACCTGTTACAGTATTTGTAAGCATTTTATTAGTCACTCTTGAGGATAACTTCCTTTGCTAAAGTTATGTTCTCTCCTCTAGAGACACATGTCTATAGTAAGGAGTATATATGAGAAACAATAGAAAAGTTGCCACAGCTGCTGACAATATTTCTGTGTTCTTCCCCAAAGTTGGAAATTTCCTTTTAAAAATGAATTTGTTTCTGTTACTTAGATAGAAGAGGGGAATTTTAATTTTTGGTTTTTTATTGCCAATGTTTAAGAAGTGCTGGATTTCCTCGCTCATTGTGTTGCATTACTTTTTGTTAATTTTATTTGGAAATATTTTTGGGCTTGACAGGAGAATGGCAGGAGAATAGTGAAGAAATCAGTTTAAAGCTACTGGAAAGAAAGTAACCAGAAAACGTTGTTTATTTTTGCTCCAGCTAATATTGCCATTCCTGCTCAGTGGGTCATATCTGAGGTATAACCAGTGATGGGATGTTATTGGTTCGTACTGGTTTCCCCGACTCGGTAGCACCCCATCAAGAGGAGTTGCAGGGGGAGTGGTAAGCCCCAAGGCAACCGGTTTGGTTGCCTCTCCGGCCCCCTCCAAAAAGGTATTTCTGGGGAGCCAAAATGGCTGCCCAGAACTGCGCATGCGTCAAACCTCTGTTTGACACATGCACAATTTTTTTAGTGCGCATACACCAAATAGAGGTTTGACACATGCACACTAAAAAAAGAACTGTGCATGCATCAAACAGAGGTTTGATGCATGCACAGACATTTTTAATTTTTTTAAAAAAAATGGCTTTCAAAGAAAAAGAAAAGAACATACATAAAAAAATACATTAAAAAATCATACAATTCCATAGTCATAAAAAAATCCTACATAATACACACATTATATGAAAAAGAAAACAAGAATAAAAAATACATCATTAATATCAAAACTTTTCAAGCTGAATTTCTAATACAATTATTACATACTATACTTTCTTACTGCTATAAATCACTCTTTTAATATCACCCCTGTGCTATATACAGTGTCCGGGAGATTATAACAATTTATAGTTTCCAAAAACCAATTTGATCCGGTACAGGTTTAATACCCTTCTTTTTAACAATTACATATTCAACAAATTGTCTCCAAGTTCTCCAAAATCTATATACTTGAACTATGCCTTTTCTAATATTCAATTCCCATGTAAGCTTGTCATTAAGTGCCAACTCCCACATTTCCTTATACAGTAAAACCTCATATAACACTAAAACCTGGTTCCACAAGTCTTCGTGTTATATGATTTTTCGTGTTATCTGATCCTCTATGGGATCCATAGAGATACATTGTAACCACACAGGCTTTTGCGGTTGTTATCTGAAGCATCCCATAGGATCTTAATGTTATCTGATGCAATTCTTCCCCCCAGATTCCTTGATGTTATGCGATTTTCGTGTTATTCGATACTAATGTTATATGAGGTATTACTGTACCAATCTTGTATATTTAACAATACATCATTTTTCCAATTCTTTCCAATACATTGTCTGGCCACTGACAGCATCACAGCCATTAGTTCTTTATCATCACTATTCATTTTAAATTTATCCACTTCTGTTAGCAATACTGTATCCGGCCCCAGTTCAAGCTGCATGTCAAATATATTCTTCATTTCCCTTTCTATTTTTCCCCAGAATTCCCTTAACACATTGCAACTCCACCACATATGCATATATGTTCCCGTTGAATGTTTACATCTCCAACATTTATCACTCATCCTATTATCTATCTGATGCAGCTTAGTCGGGGTCAGATACCATCGCCCACAACATGACGTCACGGTGGGGTAGCAGGAATTTTGACAACTCACCACTGGGTATAACTTTATTATAATTTTGATTTTGGCAGGTGTAAATGTTATCAATTAACTCATTACTGGTAACTACATTATTTGCATTGCTGCACAGAAGTTCTGATTCTTACATTTTGTTTCATGAGTCTCACATCAGTCTCAACAACATTAGGAATAGTCAAGCATACAGGTCTGACTGATTTACAAACATAAAGTTAATGTAGGATTTATGGCAAAGGCCCATGTGTGTGAAGCAGTTTGGAGTGGAACAATGGGCTTTTTTCTAAAGGACCCAAAGATATTCAAGCATGATGTTGTTTGACAGCACTGAAAGAGTAATCCTTTTATTTTATTTTATCTTGCAAAAATTTTGTCAGTTTAAGGAATTGTGCTCATAGATTCATCACAACATGATGTGCTCAGAAGCACATGGCAGGCCAATATTATATATGGACTATAATGTGGTGGGGAGTAATTTACCAGCGCAATTAATGTGGGCCTGAAAATTATTACTTGCCATGGCTTGCCGGACTTCTTCATTTAATCAAAGAATCTGCAGCAAGATGAATTGGACAAGCTCGACCAGGATTCTATTGCCACAAACAGTACTGGAAGATGTCAGTGATTATTCCAGTACGAACAGGATTTGCCCTCTTAAATATTTTCAGCAGTGTAATACCACAGCACAAAGTGAAATGTTTTATGGTATGCTCTCTAATCTATAAATCAGACTGCATGACAGAGGTGGAAGAGAGGTGATGTTCCTGTTCATACAACTTTTTGATTTCTAAATCTCCACCCACATACCAATATGCAACTACATTTTTGTCTGCCCAAGGCATAAAGCAGTATAATACCACAGGATAAAGTGAAATGTTTTACGGTGTGCTCTCTAATCTATAAATCAGACTGCTTGACAGAGGTGGAAGAGAGATGATGTTCCTGGTCATATAACTTTTTGATTTCCAAATCTCCACCTACATACCAATATGCAACTACATTTTTGTCTGCCCGAGGCATAATTTTCACTGAGATGAGGTGGAGCTCTGCCATTTTTGGTCATGATGGAGACTTGTAAGGAGGAACATTCCTTTACAGAGAGAAAGTTTGTGCATCTAGAAAACTGATCTGTTTGGAAGAATACAAGGAGATGCTCTTTCTCCTCACATGCTAGTTTTTGGTAGTTGTTCAGTCACACAGTTGATTCTGACCCTTTGTGACCCCATGGACCACTGTCCACCAGGCACTACTGTCTTCCACCATCCTCCTCAACTTGCTCAGCTCCGTGCCCATTGTGTCTACAATACCATCTAGTTTTCTAGGGAGGTACATTTCCTCATGTGAACTGGTAGAGCCTAAACACAGATTTGCCATCTTGGGGGGAAAGCTGAGATGCAGACACATGTGACTCTGTAAATCAGGATTCTTGGTTTTGTTGGTCCTATTGCATTCTGTTGGACAAAGCAAACAGTTTACAGAATTTTGTTTGGGGGGTTGGGGTTGGGGGGGTGCTTCTTAGAATACTCAGGATCCTGCTGCTGTATCTGAATCTGAATATTGGCAACCATCATGGTGATCACCCATGAAGACTGTCCTGAGAATATAATGCAGTGGCCTTTCATCTGCCTTCCACATCACAACATGACACCCATACCACTGATCCCATTCTAAGAGTCACTTTCTGGTCCTGAGCCTTTTTGGCATGCAAAGTCCTCATCAGCCCAGGTCAGTATTGATGAAACTGTTGATCTCCATCAAGATGGATTCAAGTGAGATTTAATCAACTTGGGGACCATCACCCTTCCCTGTGGACTTTGGCACCCAAAGCCGTTAGTCCTAAGGGTGGTCAGGTTAGTTAACTGCCATCTGACACTCAATGTTGAGTCGCTGGCAGTATGGTCTACTCTATTGCCATAGTAGGATAACCTGGTCAGACTAATTCATTCAAATAGGAACAAAAAATAATTAGTGCATTTTAGAATGACATTGCAGAAGAAGCTGATCCTGTTCATCATGTCTCAGTGTTTGAGACAGTTATTGACTTTTAAAATGGAATGATCCCTATGGGATTATTCCAATGTAGATGGTCTTTAGATCTTGGAGAAAGGGCTGGAGTTTAGTTTGAACTTAAGACCAGTGGCGGGATGTCAAAATTTTTACTACCCCACCATGACATCATCACAGTGTGGGTGGAGCTAACATCATGGGCGGAGCCAATGTCATGACATCATGATGTTGTGGGCAGGGCCAAAGAAAACAAATTTAAAAATAATATAAAATAAGCATAAACACACACACACATACACCTCAACCCACCTACCCATCCTACAACACAAACCTGTAAATAAATTAAATAAATAAATAAATAAAAATACATTAAAATACACCCACACACCCACAACACGAATCAACCAGAGCTTTTAAACCAGAGCTTAAAGCTTATTATTATTTTATTATTATTATTTATTGCATTTGTTACCCCGCCCCAATCGGGAGAACCCGACTCTGAGCGGCTAATTATTCTGGCTAATCTTTCTCACACTAGGTCAGATGGAACGAACTACAGAATGAACTCACCACAAGATGGCTTCATTTTGGCACTTTTCAACAGTTAAAGAAGTTGAGTACTAAGTCTTTGCCTAACAAGTTCTCTAGGATATCTAGGGGAGCAGGCTATAGGGAGCTTCAGGTTAGCAGCTTCTCTTCCTCCTCCCCACTTGGGAAGATAGCAAGGAGGCCGTGCATATGCGCCAAGCACTGTAGGCGTGCATGCACACAAAGTGCTTGGCGCACATGTGCAGTGGAGGAACCAGTGTAATAAAGGTAAGCCCCCGAAGGTGGTTCGCCCCAAAAGCTGCAACCGGTTCTCCAGGACACTGGGAAAAGTTACTACTGGTTCTGGAGAACTGGTGAGAACCTGTTACATCCCATCACTGCTTAAGACCCCACTTTTAATTAGTTATTCTCTGAACTATTCACAGTTTAATCATGACATGAGGAATATATTTCCATAGTGCATCCTCAAGTATTTTGGCACTGAAGTGGAACATCTAAATGACATCCTGCTTCCAGTGACTAACATGGAGCCCAATCCAATGAGATGTTGTTCTTGGCAGCATTTTGAAATCAGCAGCCCAGTGCATAAATGTCATTGGGCCCAGTGCATAGGAATTTACCTGACAGATCATAGTCCTGTGGGCCTTCTCTGATGGTATTTCCTGTGTTGCTGTCTTTAATACAGGGTTGGAGGACTTGGGGCTGTCTGTCTGTTGGTAGACTATAGTTCTTATAAATCCCTGATCATGTGATCATGGTAGCTGGAACCTGTGAGAGAGTCCAACCATATCTAGAGGGCTATGTGTTTTCCAACCCTGTTTTAATGGCACCCAAGACCTGTTGACTGGATAGTGGTTTACATGTTGGACTTGAGAGATCCCGGTTCTAGTGCCATTGGGCCATGAAACTCACTGGGTGAAATTACACTAGTTAATCTTGGACAGCTTTTGCCTCCTTGACCAGGCTGTTGGAAAGCAAGGAAAAAGAGAGACAGGCATTCTCTCTCTTGAGCTCACTAGAGAAGAAATTAGGATGTAGATGTAAACTAGTAAATATAATTAATAGATCTTGCCTCAGGTTAGAACCTGCCTCCAGAGTTTCTTCAACTGTTGCCCCTTCATGATGTGGGGTGGAAAATGGAAGAACCCTTTGGTCTCATAGAGAAGCATTTTGTATCCTGAAGGAGAGATGTCCTCAACTGAGCTCTTACCCAAGGCTGTAATTTAACTGGCAGGAAGTGCTGACTTCATGAACTGAGGGCAAAGTCAGCATTTATGATGGGAAAGAATCAAAGTCCCTGAAGCAAAGAGCACACGCGCGCCCCTTCCACTCCATGAAACCTTTCCCAAATAAATGCTATGGAAAAAACAGTTGTGTTGGAAGAGTTACATTGACGTGCCCTTAATTGGAGAGTTGAAAAAAGTCACAAAAGAAGCCAGCATTCTTAATGGTCATTATGGCTTTTAAGTGTTGGGTTGCATAGTGTTCAAGTGGCAGGATTCACTGACAAAATGACATTGACAAGTCTCAAGAAAGAACAACAAACACTGTCAGTCTCTATCATTCAGAATGATTTCTAGTCCTTAAAGCATTTTACTCATTACAGAGGAATAAAGAACATAATTACCTCAGCAGTGCCTGCCAAGATCCTATCTTATTCAAGGGTGTATCCAACTCGGTAGAAGGTGGGCAGATCAAGTTAAAACACAATTAAAGCTTACCATATAGAACAGAGTGGACCGTTCTTCCCACTGAGACCCCATTAAGTGAACATGAAATATTAAATGAACATGAGACTGCTTGGAGCCACAGTTCTGAAAAGGAGGGACAGGCCCCCTCCAAGAACCATACCTGATTGCTGCTTGATGGGTCATGGTGGTGGGGAACTAGATCAAGCATCTATTTACTCATAGTATTAATAAGGCCATTTTATACATTCAGATAAACTGTATGATTCAAACAGCTTGAAATAGCTATTTCAGAATATAAGGGAATGAATGTTAAAATGTGCCCCTCACCAGAACATCTACAACCCTCATCAAAGTTTCCCTGCATGTAGAGTGAGTATTGCCATATTAGAATGAAGCAGGGTAGGGGTGACCATTGCCTCTTAGATATTTGAACTTTCCGTCACCCTTGACCATGCTGCATGAGCCTAGGGGGAACTGGAGTCTATGCAGTAACTTCAGGAAAACCTCACTTCCTGCCCCTCAGAAATGGAAGCCTAAACACATGCCATTGCATCCAAACAACAATTCCTCATATTTCAAGAACCAGTTTTTCCGTTGTATCCTCAAAAGTGAGTGCAATAAACCTAATCCAGACAAGGGACCAGGATGGTGGTGGTGCTGCTGATGCAGCTTTTCTTCGCTGCAGTCCTGATCCAGATCAGAGTCTCCATGCCTGCAATTTGCATTGCCTAGAACCAATCTATTAAGATGATGAACTATTGTTGTGTGTTGAAAAGTCCCCTTCACTTACTGTACGTTTGAAGAAAATAGAGGGGGGAGTGGGGAGAGACTTTAGAGCAGGAAAATGCAAATGTGGTCCACCTCATATCTATCACTGAATGGATTCATATTTGATTGATTAGATTAGATTAGATTAGATTAGATTTAGTGGACTTGTATGCCGCCCAGTTGGCTATAATGACCCCAGCTCGCTGGGGTCATTATACATTAACAAAAATACAGAGACCTAGCCAATAGAAATAACTTGTTTATGGATGAAACAGACTTTAGAGGCCCCTTGGAACAATGCTATGGAATTTCATAAAATATTCTAACTGACTGCAAAACTTTGAAATAACACCACAAGAGCTGCTAAAGACTATGCAATTAGGAACATCATACATATTACACCACTATTTAACACTATTCAACCTTTTCAAGTTGGGGGCTGGGTCATGTTCCCTCAAACACTTGGTGGGCCAGACTGGTGCTCCAGCTACTGCTGCCACTGGAATCAGCTGTGGACTCATTTACAGCTGTTGTAAATGCGTTTACAACAGCCGTAAATGAGTCCACAGCTGTTGTAAATGTGTTTATGATGGTTGCATATGCGTACGTGGCCAATTCCGGTGGGGGCTGGAGTGAGAGTGGGGGCTGGATTATTTGGTGCCATGGGCCGAATCCGGCCTGTGGGCCTTAGGTTGAGAACCCCTGGTTTAACAGATTTAACAGTTGGGGTGGTGTAAAAATTGTATATATTTTATAATGCCAGTCAATGTTTTTATACTATTATTTAACTATCTTTTGTATGTAACAACAACAAGAAGGATAGTATGAGGGCATGGTTGTGGATTCTGCTTGAAGTAATGATAGTAAAGGCTACCATGCATGAGCTGTCCCGCCTCAAAATATATTGCTTCATCACTGTTAGAAGAAATGCAATCATGAGAGCTGCAACCCATTGAAGGAGGACAGTGCACAAGAAAGATTCTTCTGTGGAGTTTTGATTATTTCTTATTGGCTAGTGGACTATGCGGTTGAAAAATCAACAGCAGTAGCATGAAAAAATGTGGAGAGATTAGACCGATCTCAATTACAGCCCCCCTGCTTCACCTTCTCCTTCCCCACAGACTAGTCAGGTTAAAGGAACTACAGAATGAACTCACCAAAAGGTTCCTTCATTTTGGCAGTTTCACGCCTGGCCTAAACACAGAAGAAGAAGTGCTCTGTATGGTAAAGTCGGTGTAGAAGCATTTAAAATAGAAACAATATTATCTTTACTTACAGTTACCATTTGTAGTTACAGTTTGAAGAAATAAAAAGAGAGAATGAGTTTCCAACACGAGTACAGAACCTCCATGCTTGTTGCTTGGTCAGAGGTCAGGGATAAAAGAAGACTATCCATGACAGTGACAATGCAAGCAAGGAAGCAAACAAACAAACAAATAAATAAATAAATAGGAAGAGTGGGCAGAGACTTGCTTCAAATGCCAGAGGCAGGAGAAAAACAGTCAAGTTAGTAGCAATCACTTTGGGCTGTAAAGTCCTCTCCCACTAATACCCAGTATTAGTACATGCAAGATTGCTGTTATTTCAGTAATTTCTGGTGTTGACACACTACAGCTAGTAAGGTTGCCTAGAGTTGGTGGGAACTATCATTCAACAGTACCTGAAGTGCCATAAGATCCCCTACCCTGCCTATAATTCTTTCATTCCCCTTTAGGGAGCAAGCATGGGAAAGGGCATCTGTTTATTTGGGGTTTCTCTACCTTGACTTTATTTTGTGCTTTGGTTCTAACAGATTTGAAATTGAAGAGCAGTAAGAGCTCATTATCTGAGAGAGTCAAAATGCCAAGAGTGATCTATTGCTTTTGTTCCAACAATGAGAATTAATTTCCATGGCAACTGCAGTCTCTCTTGGAGATGCTGGCTTTTATACTGAGTGTCCATCCAAAACAAGCTTTCTATTGCTCGCTCGCTCTGTGTGTATACAGTATGAGGAATTTTTAAAGGCACTGCTGACAGCTTCTTAATTGGAGCACTGCCAGCTTGTGTTGCTTTAATAGATTTTACAATGCAGGGGCCCTTATTTCCCATTATCAGTCTTTTCAGAAATGGTGAAATTAGTTTGACTTTTAAGTGACCTATAGGACAGCAGCTGGTCTTGCATGCAAGACTTGCCAGTAAAAGGCAAACTTGCTCCTCATAGATGCTATATTAAAGGTTGGAAGATGAGTTCATGACCCTTAAACTTTGATTTTCCTGAAATAAAAAAGCTGCATCTCTCAGTTTCAGAGGAGTGGCTATCTTTTGAAAAAGGGAATTTAATTCCAGTCTGTTCAGTAGCCAGACCTTGTCAGCGTTACTTTGTCCGCTTGTGAGACCTCCAGTCTATCTAGAAACTGTAGTCCAAAAATATAACATTTTTGGACAGTGCCTCTCATCACGGCTAAGATTCACAGGTACTGTATCTTCTGATTTCACTATTCAAATCAGTGACAAGATTTAATCCAATATTTGCCCCTATTTCACATACTGTATTCCTTGGCATTCTAGCCAGTTTCTAATTGCCTGAGGAAATGGAGTATAACCTTCAATAAACTTTGAACATTATGCTTACTGTAACAGCTCCCACTCTAGCATTCATACACACTACCCTGCTTATCCTGAGTTGGGTGAATCCATGGTGTCAGATGATGGGGGCGAGGGATGAAGCTTCATGAAATACATAACACTAACTCCGGTCCAGCAGAGAACACTAACTTGCTTGAACTCCCCTTCAAGCCCTTTTATTGTTACAATTGTACTGTATAAGGAAATTCTTCCATAGAAAATCACAGATTGGCTATTTAGGCCTCATACATTGGCCATGATTAGGTCATGTTAGGGTGGCCTTCTACCTGACTGGTTAATACATGGTATGCATGCCTCCTATAGCATTCAGTCTCATGGCTTAACTGTGTAACAAACAACCCCTAGGGACGTATGCAATCTCATGACCTGGAACAGTCACAAACAACCCAAAAGCAGGAGACCTTTGAACTGGATCAGGGATGGGCGCTGACTAGCTTGCTGGGGTACAATGGTTAACTATAGAAGCACCATACCAGGAGTCTTTAGGCACTGTAATACAGTGCGCCCATCAGTTCCCCACACCATGGGAAAGTCAGTTGTGACAAAGACTATGGAACCAACACCAGATGCTCTGACACCCTAATCCAGGGATGGTCAACCTTGGCACTCTAGATGTTCTTGGACTTCAATTACCAGAAGCCCAAGTCAGCACTCCTGCTGATCAAGGCTTCTGGGAATTGAAGTTCAAGAACAGCTGGAGGGCCAAGGTTCACCATCACTGGACTAGTCCAGTGATGGCGAACCTTTTAGAGACCAAGTGCCCAAACTACAACACAAAACCCACTAATTTATTGCAAAGTGCTAACATAGCAACAGAGGAGGAAGGAAACACTTCCATTGGGCTGCTGAACAGAGGGATGGGGCGAATTCTGTGCTGGGGGGTAGGAGGAAGTGCTCCCACTGGGCTGCTGGGCAGAGGAGAGGGGCAAACTCTGTGCTGGGGTGACTGCATGGATGCTCACAGAGAAGGCTCCAAGTGCCACCTCTGGCACTCGTGCCACAGGTTTGCCACCACTGGTCTAGTCTATCTAGACCTGGCATTATTTTCAGGGAATAAAAAAATACATAAGGCTAGGTGCTTAGAACTAATGCGCCTACTTGCTAAGGTAGAGTGTCATACTCCCCCCCTTTACTAAAGTTAACAGGTTATGTTAACACTAGAAAAGCTAAAGATGAGGTAGGATGGTTTGGGACAGGAAAAAGGTACAGAGGTATAAGACAGAAAGTTTCAAACACAGTTTAGGACAATGATTCACAATGATAGATTGGCTCCACAGTTGAGTCCCCTACATGTATATAAGTACGTGACACATCTCTTCCAGTGACTTAGTAGTTAAGACACTGAGCTGGAGGCTGGAAGGTGGGTTTTGATACCCGAGGGCTGCACTTGGGGATATGAAATGAACCTCATTCAGGAACCCCGAAGCAAAGTTTCTCCAACAAAAATCCTTTCAACTCAGAGTAATCTCTGACACAAAATTATTATTATAGTACGTGACAACAACCATTTATAGTGGAATTACATATTGCCTTGGGGAAAGTGTGTCTATGAAACACAACAACTCAATGTGGGAACAGAACAGATTTTTGTAAAGCTACATTTGTGTGTGTTTGCAAGCATCGTTTCATCCCTATCTGACAGGTTGAAATCAATTACTGTACAGTACCAAGTTGCAATTAGAACTGGCCTATTAAATCATTGAAACCCAAATGCCACTGCTTCCAATGGACCTGCTCTAGGTGTGGCCTTTTGCTGGATTTCAGCCACTGATTCCTCCATGCAAATTTCTAGTTTTTCCTTATTAGGTTTTCAGAGCCCAGGTGTGGCAACATCAAAAATGACTTGAGGGGACATTTGCAGCATAGGTTCAAGTTGGGATGACTAAAGCTGAGCCCTTCCTCTTTTGTGCCCGTTTTCCCCTTCGAGCCCCTCCCCACAATTTTTGTCTCATAAGAAAACCACGGGGAATTCCCAGAATTTTCTTGTAAATACCATGTTCCACCCTCTTCTTGTATGTTCCACTGATCTCTTGGATGCCCTGTGAAAGCTGAGAAAGGGTGCACTGTTGAGGGAAGGTCTTCTGCTGTTTTGAGGAAGGGGGTGCTAGTAAGGATTAGATAATGCCACGTTGTGCAAGTGGATCCTCTTTGTGATTTTGTTGTCTCATTGCTGTTGTGTTGTGGTGAATTTTACATCTTTGTGAGAGAGCAGTCCTAGTGATAGATGAACAACTGGCCAAGCAGGTGGTGAACTGTTAAATCTTGTTCTCCCCCTCCTCAATCAGTGCCGCTCATTTGCAATGATTTGCATACCTCAAACCATCAACTGTCAGCTTGCAAGAGCACAAACAATTTAGGTTTAGGTTAACAAAGTTAAGAGAAGCTGCAGGTACAACTGTATTTGCTCTTCTGCCTGTGGAGATGTCTTAACTGAGAGGACACTGCCAGCTAATATTAAGGACTGAGATCTGGCCTCATGTGAAGGTTTTGACACTCGGGAGATACAAAGCTCTCAAATTAAGATCTAAGGCTGACAGTCTTTTCCAAAGTGTGTTTGCACACACAGTTTGGGCAAGGGCAGTCAGGGTAAAGTTAAGGCAGACTGACAGCCCGATCTCTTCAAACTAAAAAAGTTTCTGAAGATTTAGCATACAGCCCATCTTATTATATAAAAAGCAGCATTGTGATTTGATTGTATTTCAACTTTTACTCGACACACAAGTCTTTCATCAAAGATGAACAAGTTTATGTGTTCTTCGTTTTATGTAGCGATGGAACCTTAGCCAATATCCATAGACAGTAATACCTCGGATAACGTTTACCTCGGATAATCGTATAATGTTAAGTAATCTGGGGAGGAGAATTGGATCAAATAACGTTAAGGTCCTATTGGATGGATCGGATAACCACCGCTAAAGCCTGTGCGGTTACAATGTATCTCTATGGAGCTTTAACGTTATCCGATCCATCCCATAGGATTTTAACATGCATCGGATAACACTAAAAATCGGATAACACCAAGACTTGTGGAACCAAGTCTTAGCGTTATCCAAGGTATTACTGTAATGATACTTTTGAAATTATTTGTGTGCAGATACTGGTAATAATTGTTCCTATAGTTTATATGGGCATGTACGGCCCTCCAATTGTCTATGATCTCTCATCGTTGGTTACTCTGGCTAGGACTAGTGAGAGATCCAGTCTAACAATGTTTAAAGGCTACAGCCATCCACTCTTGATTTATACAATTTGTTAGCATTCAAAGTGCTTTACCCAAGTTATTTTAGTAATCCCAATGTCCATGCAGGGTAAATCCATGCACTTCTTCTCATATTGCATGGCATATAGGGTGAGGTGGTAGCAGTAGTACTTCCTTCTCATGCTGTGTGGCTGCTGTCTCCCCCACTACAACATATCAGGTAACTAGGCTCCTCATTGTTTCTACAGTACTAACCCAATGCCCAGCCCTACTTCTTTCTCATCTGACCTTGGGACAGGCAATGGCAGTCTAGCTTTAATGGGGTCGTAGTCAAAGGAAGATTTGAACTAGACTTCCTTGTTTTGAGATTTTTGTATTTTTATGTGTGAATGATGCTAAAATGCAAAGTGGATTTTAAATGAAATGTTCATTATAACTTTTATAGCTCTGTTATGAAATCCTAGCTACATTTTCTCCATAGGTCTCTCTCAATTTCTTCCTTCCTGGCAGGAAGGGAGCAATGAATCTGTAAAAGCTGAGCAGTGGATTTCATTTGAGTTAATCTTTTCTAATTCAGCATAGGATGGGGTTGGTGAGTTGGTGAACCAGTGATGGCAATGAAAAGTGCAACAGTCCATCTGTCCCTTCTTCAGTCTTGACCTAAGTTTTCCAGTGGTGTTCTTTGTTAAAATAGTGTTAGAGGAAATGACGCAGAATTAACAAAATAAATAAACTTTGAAAGCACACGGCAAAGAGAGCAATAATCATTCAGAGCAACATGAATGCAGGGCACTTCACAGATAAGGCAGGCCTCCTGTATAATAGTGTGCAGAAGAGGAAATGTGAAGGTACATAGGCTGTCCTGCAAGCTCTGGCTGATGAAATTACATCATCAATAAGATTGCTAAATAGATAGGTAAAGGTCACCCTTGCTCGAAAGCCAGTCGTATCCAACTCTAGGGTTCGATGCTCAACTCTGTTTACAGCCAAGGAGCCAGCGCTGCAGATGTTTTCATGGACAAGTGGTAGGCATTCCTTGACACAGGAGTGCATGAAATGCTATTTATCTTCCCACCAAAGTGGTCCCTATTTACTTGTAATTTCTTGCTTTTGAACTGCTAGGTTGGCAGGAGCTGGGACAGAGATGGGAGCTCATTTTGTCATGCAGTACTTGGGTCTCGAACTGCTGACCTGCTGACCTTCCAGTCATTAAGTTCAGTGTCTTAACCACTTGAGCCACCACAGTCCCCTGCTAAATAAGTACGGAAGCCCTATCCTCATTTTCAGTGCAGCTATTCTACACCTAATGAAGGGATTCTCAACCTGCGGCCCGTGGCACTTTAAATAGCCTTGCTTGTTTGTATATGCTTGCACTACTACATGGATACTGTGAATGTGGAGAAAAATTGATGCAGCATTTATGTAGGTGCAATTTATGTCCTGTTGTGTGTACAAAACATCTAGTAAATAGCTGTGATAACATTATTGACGCAGCCTGCTTCTGTTCAAAAATGATTTAATTATTTATCGTTTCAATTTGTCTGAATAGTATCAATATTTCACATGAATCTCTAATTTTAAATTGTTCTAGGCTCTAAACAAAAAAAGAAAGTGAAAGTACAGGGCACAAGACAATTAACTGTATTTGAAACATTGCTACTAGCCTCAGGAAATATCCCACAGAAACTGGCTTCAAAATTACGTGTAATACAATACTAATTGAATCCACTATGGCTGGAAATTAGGTCTGAAGACGGTGTGGGAAAGCAATTTGGAGGTGACCATGTCTGATGTAAAATGGCAGGCTCTATAGAACAAGGCTCTTTTTAGATTAACCTCCTCCACATTTAAGGATTATTCTATTAAGCTTCTGCACAGGTGGTATTTTATGCCACTGTATAAGTTATATCAACAATCAGTTCAACCTGCTGGAGGAAATGTGGGAATATTGGCATGTACTTTCACATCTGGTAATACCTCGGATAACGCTAAGACTTGGTTCCACAAATTTTGGTGTTATTCGATTTTTAGTGTTATCCGAGCCATGTTAAAATCCTATGGGATGAATTGGATAACGTTAAAGCTCCATAGAGATACATTGTAACCGCACAGGCTTTAGCAGTTGTTATCCGATCCATCCCATAAGACCTTAACATTATTCGATCCAATTCTCCTCCCCAGATTACTTAACGTTATGCAATTTTAGCGTTATCTGAGGTAAACGTTATCCGAGGTATTACTGTATGTCCCCTCCAATCCAGTTATTCTGGTCCAGAGTTTTTCTAGAAATACAATTAATCACAGAGCAAAAAATTATAAAGTCACCAGATCAAGCTCTTCTGTCATACAATTACCAACAACAAATAAATAAAAATTTGACCATCTTTTTCTGTATGGCAACATAATTGGAAATTGGCACAAACTTGAAGGGAATGTCTAATTTGTCTTCACGTGTATAGAGAAACAGAACACGGCAAATTATCCCAATGGAAACTTTTAACACACCAGTTCAAATTATTAAAACAACTGCATTCCCAAGTTTATTTTTAACACATTTTTTCCAGTGATGATGATGATGATGATGATGATGATGATGATGATGATGATGATGATGATGATGATGATGATGATGATGATGATGATGATGATGATTAGAATGATGAGGCCTATTTTCCACCAGCCACTCATGACAAACTTTGGTTCAGTATTCTAGTCTGAGGCAGATTACCTTCTTGTGAAGGTACAATATCAGAGTACAGTATATGTTTCTAGTAAAAGACCTATAGTATTCTTTTGCTGTTGGAATTCTTGTTCTTGCCATGTTTCCATAAAATTAAAAAAGAGGATGGAGTAGAGCTGTTAGGTGAGAGGACAGGATGGATGGCAGGTGCTAAAAGATTGTAGCAGATGGTCACATTTGGACATGGGCACATTGAGAAATGTCATGTAGTGCTGTCTAGGGAGAGAAAAATGAGTGAAGCGGGAGTTTTCAACCTTTTAAAGCCGGGGGGCTGGGTCACGCTCCCTCAGACAGCTTCGGGAGCCTGTAGGATTGGAGAAAGGGGGGGCAGCAAATGGGTCCAGAAAGCTAGAAGAATTCCCTTATGAGGAAAAGTTAAAATACTGGAAGGTGGTTTAGTTCTTTTTTTTTTTTAAGACAAGCAAACAGGAATATGATGAAGAGTTATAAAAATTATGCACAGTGTAAAAGAAGTGAAGGGGGAAGAGAGAAATTTATCTCTCATAATGCTTGATAATCCAATAAAGCAGAATAGCGGGGGATTCAGGAGAGACAAAATGATTTACTTCTTCCCACGCTGCATAGTTAAATAATGAGATTTGTTTTGAAATTGGGTGATGGCATTAATCATCAAGGCAGAGAGCTTTAAAACTGAATTAGACAGGCTTGTTGAGGGCAAGGCTATTAAGGGCTACTGGGATGTGTAGTTGTTATGTGTTACCTTCAGGGTCAGAGAGGGAGCATGACTCTGAACACTAGCTTCTTGGAAATAACCATGGGACAAGACTGTCTTGCTTAGGATTCCTGCTACGTGTCCAGGTGGCCACTGTGAGAAGCAGGATACTAGACTAGACTGGTGTTCAGGTGGATCCAGAAAAGGCTCATCTTATGTTCCAATGCCTTTTACATTGTCGGTGTGCGGTCAGGGTCTGATCCATTTTTGTTGATCCAATGTAAGTCAATCTCAGATACTTTATATATTTCTGCTGAAGATTGAGGATAACATCCTGTGAATAAATGCTTAATAGCAATAGCAATTACACTTATATACTGTGCCATAGCACTTACTACACTCTCTGGGCAGTTCACAAGGCAATTAGCATTTTGCCCCTGACATGCTGGTTACTCATAGTTTTTTTTATCTCTGCCTCTTGGGGGAAAATCTGTGTTCTGAACAGGACTTGATTTTCCTGATTCATCGGTTAGCCAATCCTTAGTCATCAGCATTTGTGTCATCCTGGATTATTTCGTGTTGGTGGTATAGTTTACTAGATCAGAACACCCTGTCGTTAGACAGAAGGAGGCAGCTGACTTGGGGGGGGGGGGAGCAGATGGCAAACTGCCTTAAGGAAGCATTGTGAGATTTCAGGGAATGGAACCAGGTGTGCTGTGTGAATTGCATTTCACCATAAACTCAGGTGGAGAAGCTTGTGTCTTGCTGCCAGTATTTGAGTAAGAGCCAATGTCAGTCCAGTCACCTACTACATGGACTAGGAAAGGGACACCATCTTATTATTGTTTTAGCCAAACAAGGACTTGTGTAAGACTTCATTGGATTTCCAGTCATCTTGTAAGGGTTAGACCCACTCTACATGAAAGGGTTAACTCCTTTTTGCCCCACACCACATCATCTTCCCCTTTTAGCAGCAGTCTGTACCTAACACTGTGGGCCCGCACCCTGGCTTGGCCCTGGTACTCTCTGCCTGGCTTTTGAGCTAGCATGAATATGAAGGGTTATCATCTGGCAACCAGACCAGTTAGAACATATTTTAAAATGCATCAGTGGTAGCTTTGGCCAAGGCATTAGATCATTCCCAGCTCAGCTCTTCTCTCCAATCACCAGACACAGGGTTCTGGGTTCTAAACATACTTTATCGATAAGTTTCAAAAGATTATAGCATAGGAACATGATTTGCAGTTTAGTCATTTCACACTTGAAAATAAAAACAATTTCTAGCTTCAGGCTATGGACTGATAAGATCTAATTAGTGAACTACATTTTGACTTTATTATACTCACAATTCCCTCTGATGTAAAGCACTCCAAATCATGGTGAAAAGAGACCCCTCCTGTCTTTCCCCCCTTCCTTTTATCTCCTCCAACAATTTCCACCTTTGGCCCTGCCTCTGAAGAATTCCACCCAATTACTACCTAGTATTAAATGTCTAACAAAACTTAAGTTTTGTTTCCCCAGAACACAGGATTATTATGTCTACCACACAATCTTTCCCCAGCAACAACTTTGAAGGTCACATACCTCGTCCCTCCAGTGAACAACACTTAGAAATCTATGTTACTGTTTCTTTAAAAAAAAAAAAAAAAACCCCCACAAACCCCCATTTCTATTCCTTACACATCTGTAAGAGGAATACAATCAGAACCAGAATCATGTGTGGTCTGAGTGAGGAAAAGCAATGGGATTTCTTTTGTTCCCTGTACAGTAATACCTCGGATAACGTTTACCTCGGATAACGCTAAAATCGCATAACGTTAAGTAATCTGGGGAGGAGAATTGGATTGAATAACGTTAAGGTCCTACGGGATGGATCGGATAACAACTGCTAAAGCCTGTGCGGTTACAATGTATCTCTATGGAGCTTTAACGTTATCCGATCCATCCCATAGGATTTTAACATGGATCAGATAACACTAAAAATCAGATAACACTTGATAAACTTGAGCAGCTCTCTTTTTCAAGGGCAAATCTGCCACTTTCCAGCACCAGGCCTCCAAGGTCCCACTGCTCTGGCCAGGGTTCCCACACCTCTTCTGGCCTGAGTTGGTGCCTTGTAGATGGCAGCAGCAAATTCTGTTTGGTACTGGGTGAAAGAGGAAAGCAGGAAGCAAATTAAAGCAGAACTTTGTGCAGTGGGTATAGCCAGATGTTGGAAAAGGGAGGGAAGTGGACAATTGAAGGAAGCTATGGCTGCCATGGTGACAGCAGAGGAGAGGGCAGAAGAGGAAGCATCAGCTACACTCTGCTGCTTCTGCTACTTCTGCTTCTTCTTCTGCTTCTTCTTGTGCTGCTTCTTCTGCTGCTTCTTCTCCTTCTGCTTCTCCTCCTCCTCCTTCTGCTTCTCCCCCTCCTCCTCCTCCTCCTTCTTCTTCTGCTGCTGCTGCTGTGTCTAGGCCAAATGTGAAACTGCCAAAATGAAGGCACCTTTTGGTGAGTTCATTCTGCAATTCCTTTCACCTGACCTAGTGTGAGAAAGATTGGCCAGCAACTCATGTTTGCTGTTACCAGGGTACACCAGGTTGTGGTTCAAAAAATACCAGAATCTTTGAGGAGGCTCTTTCTGTGTACCCCATCAGCTACAATAATCTGTGTTATTTGGTTTGAGTGTTGTGAGTCTAAAAATGTTGATACTGGATCTGTATAGACTAATAGGAGAAAACAGAAACGATCCTTCATTCATTTTATTCTATTGAAAGAATAACATCAATGAGAGAGGAGAACTAAATGAAACCCAGTGAACATCCAGATATATTCACTGACCTTCATAAATGACTGAAAGAGGGCAAAATGCCAACTGTGCGGGTGCTGGAGATACAACTTGAAGAAAGGCATTTGGGATAGCTTGTGGTTCTCTGGAAGGTATTGGACTCCTGACTCCCATCTGTCTCAGCTTGCACGGCCTATGGTCAAGGATGATGGGAGTTGTAGTACAGTAGCATTAGGAATGTCATAGGTTCCCCATCTATTTCATAGAGCGCAGCTAGATGCCAAAGGCCAGTAACACCACCACCAAAAAGAGAAAGAAGAGAAAAAGATCTGCTGCGTTGATGTTTGCTTTCAGGATAATTGTTAGAATCACCAGCTTTTGGTGTGTGTGTGTGTGAGAGAGAGAGAGAGAGAGAGAAAGAAAGAGAGAGAGAGAACTGAGAGATGAATGGACAGCTGTTGGGCTCATTTGTTCCTCTTTCTTTGCACCCAATTTGAAGCCTTCCCATTTCCCCATGATTTCCTTTGCCTGTTACGTCTTATGAGTCTCTGCCTTGCTGCTGCTGCTTCTCTCCTCGGGGCCTTCTGCTTGAATTGCCTTCTTCTAGGATTTGTGTAGCTTAGCCAATGACTGCCTTATTCTATTGAGGACAGAACAGCCAATACCTCCTCTCCCTCTTCCACCTGTCTGTCCTGTTAGGGCAGAAGGTGAGGAACTGACCCTTCCCATCTATACCAGTGGCCCCCAAAACTGAGACCCTAGATATTTTTTGATCCCAGAGATGTCATCCAACAACATCCAAATTCCTAAGACTTGGAGCTACTCACCAAGAGCACTGATGCATTGCAATAATGATTATAAAGCACTTTTGATTTTTTGAAAGCCAGGTTGGACAGCTGCAACCCAGCAAAAATTTTTTGCCTACAGCTCTCATCAGCCTTAGCCAGTGTAGCCAACAGTGAGGGATGTTAGGAGACGAGAACTGAAAACATCTAGAGGCAGTGGTTCCCAATGTAGGGCACGTGCCCCACAGGGGCACTTCAATTCTAAGATGCCTAAGTCAATACATTGAATGATCAGTGCTTTGGGGAATTGACGTAGGCTTCTAGGAATTGAAGTCCAAAAATCAAAGGTTGGGAAAAATTGATCTAGAGCAGTGATGGCCAACCTTTTAGAGAGTGAACTGCAAACCCAAAACCCACATTTATCGCAAAGTGCCAACATAGCAACAGAGGAAGAAGGAAACACTCCCATTGGGCTGCTGGGCAGAGGGGTGGGGTGGGCCCTGTGCTGGGGGAGGGAGGAAGCGCTCCCATTGGGCTGCTGGGCAGAGTGACAGTTTGTATGCCAACAGAGAGGGCTCTCAGTGCCACCTCTGACACGTGTGCCATAGGTTCGCCATCACTGATCTAGGGTGTCACAGATATTCTCTGTTTTAAATGATAACAGTGTTAGAGTTGTGATGATTCTTGCACAGATTTTGAGTCAAGTTCTGGAATAATCTGCACCTCTTGGCTACAGACATATTGGTAGTCCTTCTTGTCTCTGATGAGTAGAACTTAATGTCCAATTGTCTTAACCTTTTCCCCTTTCCCTCACTCTTATGCTAGAAAGAGCACGGGATTATCTGCACAAGTCTGGAAGGTTTATTGTCATTGGTGGAATTATCTCACCGGTACATGACTCCTATGGAAAGCAGGTGAGTGTAATCTTTTCTTTTTTTCGAGAATAATAATGTCTGTTCAGAACTCATGTGACCTAAAGTTATCACTTGAACCAACATCATGAGCATTGTTCAGACTCTTTGTTACAGCTGTCATCTTGATCTCTTATAATAATTATGGGGTGGGCTGAAATTCAACAGGTAACTACTAGCAATGGAAGAAACTTATACCTGTTGAGCATCAGCTTCTTGGGCAGCTGCGAAAGGTACAGAGATAAAATAGTGGCATCTGTTCCTCAGTACACATCTTTTAGTCAGGCAGCAGTGTCACTACAGCTGATGCTAGTGCCATATATGATGGGGAATGATAGATGGTATTTGTTTTTGTGGGTTAGGGGCCTTTAAAATACCACGTGACCTAAAATAGACCACTTTTTGACCCTCCCTTCCCCCTGTGACTTTCTGTGACCTTTGACTGACACCTGCTCCCCCCTAAATCACGGTGGTTTCTCTGTTTTCCCTGATTTGAAAAGAAATGGCAGAAACATGGCCAACCCGGAGCCTGAGGACGCCTGCTGCCCCACCCCCAGACTCCCCCCTGGCTGGGGGTTTAAAAGCCACACCTGCTTGAGCGACAGAAGACGGTCCCACCCACAGCCTGAGGATGCCTGCCTGCCGCCCCACCCCCAGACTCCCACCTGGCTGGGGGGTTAAAATTTTGGACTCACATGACTTCATGCCAAAACCCCTCCCCCCTGTGACTTTCTGTGACTTTTGGTTGACCCCCTCCCCCCTAAAATGGTCACATGGTATTTGAAAGACCCCTTAGACTACCTTCTTATTATCACTGTGATGTGAAATGTATTTTTTTTGTTCTATGAACAAAATCATATCTGCTTTGATCTGGATTCCTGCATTGACCAAGAGGTTGGACTCAATGGCTTAAAATGCCCCTTCCAACTCAATAATTCAATGGTTCTATAAACCATTGATTGAATTCTACATGATAATATCATATAAGGTTGGTTCTGTTACAAGAGTTTCCATTAGTCACTACAGGGGTTGTATAAAGATTCTACAGTAAGACCGGTCTGATAGGTCATGTATCTTAGAAAATGTTTATACTAAGTAGAAAAAGTTTATACTAACTAAGTAGAGCTTGTACTTTGTATGGTTCAACTCTAGCTTCAATTCCCTGGCATTTCCAAGGATCCTGTGTAACAGGTTCAAACAGATCTTTGTTGAAGTCTTGGAGAAGAGCAGTGAGCTACAGTGGCCTGACTCATTACAAGGTGGTTCTATTGTTTCTACCACTGATCAGCAGTTTGAATTGAGCTCCAATTGGTAGCTGCCATTTAGAAACTACAGTATTTCTGAACATCGTTTCTGTTTGTGGTAGGCTAGGCTGAGAATTGGTGGGCCAGTTAAGATTGCCCCAGTTAAGATGGCAAGAAGAAGTTTGAACCCAGGTCTCCCAGTCCAATCTGCCGATGCTGCAATGGTTTCCAAGCTCAATTTGCTTCAGTTTAGGGAAGGAATTTTAATTTTAGAGCATTTCAGTACATTAATTCTTTTTTCTTGAATATCTGTTGTCTTCCAGGGTTTGGTCTCCAGCCGACACCGTCTAACAATGTGCCAGCTGGCAGTTCAGTCCTCTGACTGGATAAGGTAAAAGTAGTGCATTACATGGAATACATTCTATGCCAAGACTGAGAGCTTTTATTCCACTTTCTACATAGCACTTGTTAGAAAGAGCAGAAGGATGAGTTCTTGGAGAATCTAAAGCCCTATTTAAGGGGTTCTTGACCTAAGGCCTGTGGACCGGATCTGACCCATGCTGCCATTTTATGCACCCCCACCCCTCTAAGAGCATTCGAGAAACAAAATGGCTGCACCTTTAACGCTGTTGGGGCAAAATGGCCGTCTCCATTGTGCAGGCAGGGCAAAATGGCCATCTGGCCCTTGAAGCTGACTGAGAGAGCGTGACCTGGCCCCCGGCTTGAAAAGGTTGGGAACCCCTGCCCTATTTGGTCTTTACTTCCCTGGTTTTCTCCAACATACTTGGACAGAAATGCTTAGCCCCTTCCCCTCTTTGTCACCAGCTTCTCCATTAGGGGAGTAATAGCAAGAACTGGCCAGGTAAGTACAGAAAGGGCTTAGAGCAGGGATTGTCAGCCTGTGGCCCGCAGGCCGGATGAAGCCCATGGCACCATTTCATAACACTGCCTCCACCACAACAGGAAGTGCCGTGTGGCGGAGGAAGGGCAAAATGGCCATCTGGCCCCCAAAACTGTATGAGGGAGTGTGACCCGGCCCACGGCTTAAAAAGTTTGAGAACTCCTGGCTTAGGGTGTTGTCATATGACAATGGAGTCGACCCTCTCCCACAGAAAATAGAAAGGACAGAGGTGGGGACTTTGGCTCTTTATGCAAAGAAAATCTCCTTAATGGTAGGGCATGCTGTATCCTGAGACAGAGGCTAGCTTAAGGGCCCCAAACTGGTCTTGATCTGACTAATTAAAAATTCCCAGGCCTGATCCAGTGGATTAATTAAAGGATTCATGAAAACGCCTGTGTGGTACCTTGTTGTGATCATTAACCCTGGATAACCTTATTCTTGCTCTACTTAGAGATCACCTGTTTTGCATGAATGAGTCTTCAGTAACACTTTAGTGAAAGTGTCTTAATTAGTAAGTTCACATCTCTGAAAGCCTTGGGTGGAGGGAAGAGAGCTTGGCTGCTAAGAAAATGTTTAAGCCAATTTAGCAGTTCATTAAGTTCTCAATTAAGACTTTGTGCTGCCCACTCAGCCTGTGAGAGATTTTGAGCTTCCTTTCCTTTCTCTCTCATTCTCTGTCTCTCTCTTAACAAGCAGAGTCTGATGAAAGGAACCTTGGGAATTTGGACACACATGCACAGTGTTGCTCTCACATCCTGTTGGTTGATGCAGTTCCTGGAAATGCCTAGAGTGGGAAACGTGAACATTGAGGCTGCCTGGATTTTAATACATTGCATGATTTGGAGAAGGGTGGGGATTTTTTTTTGAGAAATTGGCTCGGAAAGACAATTCAGAGGTTGTCGTGCTATGTACATATTTCCCTTTGCATGCCAAGGATTAATTTGAACCTTGGTATTTAAACTTTCTTAATAGTGTCCCCAATTCCCCCCTCTCCCAGATACTTAATAAACCAACACATGCACAGGAACAAACATATAACAAGTATGATTTTTCTAGTCAAGTTCCCCCAGGATATTACTTTCTTGGACTTTTACTTGGACAAAGACTTGATCAAAACAAACACATCAGAGGGTGGGGAGGCTGCTTTTTGGACTACAACTCCCAGAATCCCTCATCACAACCACTGGACATCGTGGTTGGGAACAATAGTCCAAAGTATCCAAGCTCTGAGATATACACTTGCCTCAGACTTCAGAGTGACCTTGCCCTAGAAGAGGAAGAATGTTATTCCTTCTGGAAGCAGTTTCGTTTTGCTGACGTTAAGTCCAGAGTAAACCATCTTTAGTTTTTTCAGTACTGAAAGCTAACTGATAGGTGTGTAAAGTATAGCAGCATTACAATAAAATATATTTCAAGCAGAGGTGGGCAGTTGATTAGCTAGAGTTCAGATCCAGATATATAAACACTTTAATGCATGTGTTTCACTTACGTAGTGGTGACTACCCTATCCAATCTACCATTATAGACAGAGATTCTTAGCCAGGATTCAAGCCTCATGCAGTTCTTTTCATCCTAAATGTTTTATTTTGGTTTTGTGATGTGTTCTTCTGCCCTCACACTGGCTTCACAAATCCGTCCCTCCTTGTCAGACCATATTAAAACTAATTCACTTAGCGAAAGATCTCAGTAAGTCTTCCCCAAGTTGGTTTTCTCCAGATAGGCAGGACTCCAACTTCTGTCACCCCATCAGTGGCTATGCTGGCTGAGGGAGAAGGGTAAGAGTTGTTGACTCATAGTGAGAAAGGTTGATTTGGAGCACAACACAACTCACTGGCATGAGGCTCACTTGGAGAACAACTTATGTAAATGCAGTGATGGGCAGCCAAAAGTTTTACTACCACACTGTGGGCAGAGCCGATGTTGTGGGTGGAGCCAACATCATGACATCATAAAAATACAAATTAAATAGACATAAAAACACAAAAAATACACATAAAACACATAAAAATACACATAAAACACATAAAATACAAATTAAATACACATAAAACATGTAAAAATACATTAAATACACATAAAACACATAAAATTACACAATGAATATAAGTACACATTAAATGTACATTAAAATACACCCACCCACCCCACACCCAAAGGCGAGTCACTTATCCTAGGGAGCAGGCTGTAGGGAGTTTCAGACTAGCAGCTGCTCTTCCTCCTCCCCACTTGGGAGGACAGCAAGGAGGCCACCAAGACCCTCAGCAGCAGCCACTGGTTCCTCTGTGGCTGTGCGTGGCCGTCATACACTCTGCACTGCCACACTCCAAGCAGCGAATGGCTCCATGGCTCAGCAGGCAGAGCGCTGTAGGCGCGCATGCGTGCTGAGCACTGTAGGCATGCATGCGCAGTGGGAGAACCAGCAAAAAGGTAAGGCCCTGAGGTGGTCCCCCCAAAAGCTTCTGCCAGTTTTCCAGAACACTGAAAAAAGCTACTACTGGTTCTGGTGAACTGGTGCAAACTGGCTGCTGCCCATCACTGTGTAAATGGTATGCTGGCCCACATCAATGTTAAGGATCAACCAGACCCCAAAACTGGGAACAGCAATCCAGACCACACAGGAGAAAAGATACCACTCAATTTTATTTCACAACAGAACAACAATAAACTGCCTTATCCATGAGACTTCCAAGCACCAAATCAGTCCATGACCTTAATGAACATAACTGCACACTCTTTGCATCTTCATTGAAAAGAATGGGCAGGCCCCTTTGGTTTTCCTTCAGGAAGGTGGTTTTTGCTTTGACCTAAACAAGCCTTCCCTAAAGGAAAAGGCAGGCTACCCTGGAGTCCACTCTGACCATGGAGCAGTTTTCAAAAGCCTATGTGCCATTTTATTTTAAATCCACACAACTAGAATTGGTGCTTGTGTGGAAGTCTTCCTCTGTTGACTATTATCCTAAACCAGGGGTGTCCAAACTATGGCCCAGGGGCTGGATCTGGTCCCTGATGCCAATTCATCCAGCCCGCGACGCCCTTGTCACTCTCGGAAGTGGAAGTAAAATGCGCCCATACAGGCGTGTTTTACTTCCGCTTCCAGGAGTGACAAGGGCATTGTGGGCTGGATGAATTGGCTTTGGGGCCATATCCGCCCCCCCAGGCTGTAGTTTGGGCACCCTTGAACCACGTGACTGCCCCATAGCCTGTAAAGTTTGGGCACCCTTGTCTTAAACAGAGCCTGCAGAATGTTTCCAGCTGGCCTGCTGAGTTTCTTCCCCAAGAGTCACATCTTTTCTATGCTCCTGAACATCATGGAAGGGGATGATGAATCTTCATTTGCTGGAGAACAGAAATAAGCAGTTTCTTCCTGTCCTGAGACAGGATCATTCTCTCAGTGTCCACCTGAGTCAAGGAAAAGAGATCATCTCTGATTTGCAAAAGCAAGACAAGACATCCCTGTTCAGCACTTCAATTCCCAGAAACCCTGATCAGCAGGAGTGCCGACTTGGGCTTCTGGTAATTGAAGTCCAAGAACACCTGAAGTGCCAAGGTTCACCATCAGGGTGTTAGAGTGATTTGGGTGCCTCCGCAGGAGGGGTCTTGATATGGCATCTCTCTGCATGTGAATGGTTTGTACGTGTGTGCATGTATGTGTGTCTGTGTTTGTGTATGTAGAGAGTATATGCCAGGGGTTCTCAACCTATGGCCTAGGGGCTGGATGCGGCCCAAAACACCATTTCATGTGGTCCCTCACCTCCTCCTCCACATCCAGAAATGCCATGTGTGGCAGGCAGGGCAAAATGGCTGTCCGACCACCCTGACTGAGGGAGCATGACCCAGCCCTCGGCTTGAAAAGGTTGAGAACCCCTGGCATATGCCAACAGGGCTCCAGTCTGTCAGAAAGCCCTCATCCCACCACTCTTTGCTGCTCTTTTGCTTTTGAATTCAAATAGCAAATATGAGGTGGAAGGAGGTGACAACTGTAATCTATCTGGCCCAATGTCTCCAATGGTCTGGCCGTCTGGTCTATTCACTTTGTGCTCCATTATTTTATTATTTTCATGTTTGATGAGAATCTAGTTTAGGATGACATACATTACTGTTGCAAATAACCCATTAGCACACGGGTCTGGTGCAGAGTTAGTCAATACTGCAGCCTGATGTCAATTTTTGCTCATTGTCTGGGATGAAAAACATCAGCAGGAGATATTTTTCTCCACCCCAGTGCCTTATAAGCATAGCTCGATGATAGTAGAACTGCATTTACAAAGCCCCAACTCATCATCTTTCATTTAGTGTTGCTACTGCAATTAGCTAAACAAGATACTTGCAGGAGAATGCTACAGTTAATGACATAAATATATAGAAAATTGAACCTAGACTGGAGTTAATCATGACTGAAAACATAATAGTGTTCTGATAATTACTAAGAATGAAGGCTCATCTATGAGCGATTATAAAATCAGTGTTTTTAAAGTGTAGACTTGATTAATAATCTGGATCGGAAGCTACTGAAAGACCCAAGTTTAGATTATAAACAAGTGATTACAAACAGTGGAGCAAGGTATGCATTGTAATTAAAAAAGAACCAATTGTAGTAAATGGGGAGAAGCAAGCCAACTTTTCTTTATTGTTCCTTCCGCACAGAGTGGACCCTTGGGAGTGTTATCAGGATACTTGGCAGACTACTTGCAGTGTACTGGAACACCACAGGGATCTGATGAAGGTGAGTTGACCACTGAGAACAATGGTGGAGGTTTAGACAACACAGAAAGGGAAGTGAAATCATACCATACCATCAGTTTTTAAATATGGCTGTGAGTATTTTTTCCTCAAAACTTTGGCTAGTAAAAAATTTAAATAGTTTTATTGTCTAGGTGAGAGATAGCAAAAGTGACTTCTCTCACTTCTGACCTAGGCTACATGTATTCTGTCACTCTGTACAACTATAGTACAAAAATACCATGGATCATGGGACCTAGAGACGTGTACCCAGGAATTTCTTTGAACAGAAAATCAGGTTTCTAGCCCTTTGACTTAGCAAAATGTCAGCATTCAATTCAATTCAATTATTCGACTTGTATACCGCCCAGTGATGGGATGTCAAAAATTTTATTACCACTCCATGATGTCATCACAGTGTGGGCGGAGCCAGTGTTGTGGGCGGAGTCAGTGTTGTGGGCGGAGCCAGTGTTGTAGGCGGAGCCAGCATTGTGGGCGGAGCCAGTGTCATGGGCGGGACCATGTGACTTGGTGGGCGGGGCCAAAGTTGGTCATGTGACTTTAAAAATATTTTTTTAATTTTAAAATAATAATAAATAAATAATATAAAATTTATATAACACTACTAAAACTAACAATATGTTTCACATTATAAGACAATAAAAATGTTTATTTTTATGTATTTTCTATGTATTGAATTTTTTGTGACTTGCAGTTTTAAGTATAAAAAAATACAAAAAGGTAGTTAACATTATGCATTTAATACAATACTTTAACAATAACAAGAGGTACATAAAACTAGATTTTGCTACAAGAGTTTTACAATATGAATGAAAAACTATAGAACTGTTTCAGAACTGCTGTACATTAAAAACCTCGGATAAAGATTGCCTCGCTTAGAGACTAACTTGCTTAAAGAGCAGAACTTTCTCTGAATGCTCGCTCACTTAACTCAACCAAAAACTCACTTAACAACAAAATTAGGGTTCGCAATCCCCCCCCCTCAGAAGTCACAATTGGTCAGTGTTTCACTTAAAGAGCAAACTCACTTAAAGATGAATTGAACATCTAACCAACAATAAAATTTATTCTAGATACAGTATGACCAAACTACTGCTTGATGGTCATCCTCCGGTTCTGGTCCTTTAGCGTGCTTAACAGACCGAGCATCATCAGCTGTGCGATGTTGGTTTTTCAACCATTTTTTAACTGTAGGAATAGGGTCCCACATTTCTAGAGGTAGGCCAATTATACTAACTGTCATTACACTTGATATATTTGGAACAGTTAGGCGATTTCTCCTCTCACTACATATGAAGTTCATTTTTG
The DNA here is from genome assembly GCA_030440675.1 of Furcifer pardalis. Taxonomy (NCBI): domain Eukaryota; kingdom Metazoa; phylum Chordata; class Lepidosauria; order Squamata; family Chamaeleonidae; genus Furcifer; species Furcifer pardalis. The sequence goes on along the minus strand of CP126891.1, from coordinate 160,840,522 downwards.
AAAAACCCCGTTCGGCTTCTGCTGAACTTACAGCAATTGTTCTGATGATATTTTGTGCTTTTTGAATGCTTTCCGGAACTGAATAATTAGATGGATTTTTAAGGACATTTTCAACAAAATCCCTGTAATCATTTACATTAATGTCATAATGAAAAATTTCACTGAATCCAAGCAGTTGTTCCTCAGCTGCTTTCCAAGGAACTCGTACCTCTACAATGTTCCATTCCTGTGGATCCAAATATTTGAGAAAGTTTAATTTGTTCTCCTCTTCCAATCTACTGCCTGATTTTAAATGCTCGCAGTCCATAAGTCGCTTTTTCAAACTGACTATAATATTTTCCAAAAGCCTTTCACGAGGAAGTGCGACAAATCGCTGGTTTTTTACAAATGTGATATTTTTGAACAGTTCTGAACTAATCAATCCATGTACTCTTTTTTCATATACACCCTTCTCCTCTTTCAGCATCTCAAAAGAGCTAATGGATCTTACAACATATTTTTCTGCTTTTTGGATATCTATGTTCCTAGATTGCATTGCTTCTGAAATAAAAGATATTTCTCTCAGAATGTCTATCATCAGTGCCAAATCATTAAAAAAATTTATATTCTCCAGACGGGCAGCCATGCCTGAGAATTTGTCATGGGAAGAAAAATACTGATGCAGGGCTGGATAGGCACCCCACACAGCCAGCGTTGATCTCAAGCTACAGGCCGCCCATCTGGGCCCAAGAACTCTGCCAATTTTTTTGATTTCGATCTCAAGTTCCTTTGATATGGCTGTTAATGCATTTTGGCTTTTGTTTGATTTATGGAAAATTGCATATATTTTATCAATAAAAATTTTAAAATGATTTACTTGCTTGACTTCTTTTATTGCATCGTCTAAAACAAGTTGGAGGCGATGGTTTAAGCAGTGCCATATTATGATGTTTGGGAACTCTTTGGCCATTCTAGTGCTCACTCCAGATTTTCTCCCAAGCATAACACTGGCACCATCAGAGCAAAATCCTATTAAATTTTGTGCCAGGTACTGCTTAGAAAACCCAACATTTTTTAAACATTGAATTACTGAACCAAATATTGTCTCTGCATCTTGTTTTTCTAATTCAACTAGCTCCACAAAAAAGCTTGGTGAGACATCTGAACCCACACCCTCAACTTTTACGAAAACTATCACAACTGCTTTGCTAGATATTGTTGAGGCTTCATCAACAATCAAACAGATCTTTAGATTCTTTGCAATCACTCTACCAAATACTGTCTCTTTCAGGTCTTGTGCAATGAAATCTATTATTTTCACTGCAGTTCCACGTGAATGCAATCCGATTCCAATATTTGATCCAGTTTTAGCGTGTGCTTGTAGGTCATCTTCCATTTGTTGGAATGGTCTACTTAATTTTGCCACGTTGTAAGCTACAACAAATATGTTATGCGTGGTAAGCAAATGTCGTTCTACGCTCTTATCTACTGATTTTCTTAGAGCTTCCTTCGCTCCTTCCTTGATGTTCTCTTTACAAATAAGATGAGTTTTTGATGCAAAATGTTCATTCATCTTTTTCCTTAGAGATGCCTGTTGTACTTCCTTAACTGTCCCTGATGGCATAATCTGGCAATTTTTCCATCCTTTTGACACATGAACCCCTCTCTCTATTGAAAAGTCATGTTTTGCACAATAGTTACAACCTAATTTTCTTTTGGAAATTACCAGTCCATCATATTTTTGTTTAAAAAAGTTGTATTGTGCCTCTGTCCAGCATTCTGGAATATTTTCTTCAACGTTGGCACTTTCTAGTGCAATTGAGCTGATGCTGGTGCTGCGTTCCCCACATTCAGATGATGAACTTTGTAATGAATCCTCTGTAAGATCCAACACACCTTTTCCAGCTGGTGTTTGCAGTCTTGGTTGTTTATTGAAGAAAGAACTGAGAGACGGCTGTCTTTTTTTCTTAAGGGCTGCTGCAAGAATTAAAAATAAAAAGTTGCAGTGTGGACTCTATAGAAAACAACACACACAGAAGGCACAATGCATGGAAACTGCACAGAGAAGACACACCATGCACAGAAATTGACCAGAAGGAACACAAAATGCATGGAAATTGCACACAGAACACGCTCAATACATAGAAATCACACATACCTGGGTTTCTCAAAGGCTTTATGCCACACCTATGAGAATGAAAGGGAGACATTTAAAACTAATCAGAATAATCTACTGTTACTGATAGATGTAGGAAGCTGTATTTTTATGATTCTTATTGTGTGCAATTAGCACATACTTCCACCTTAGAGGAAATACAGGCAAGCAAGCATAACAATACAGCTTCCATCCTACAGCTATGAGTAGCAATAGATTATTAAGTTTTAAATGACTCCCTTTCAGTCACAAAGGTGTGGAGTAAAACCTTTATGAAAAGACCTGTGATGGTGCAGTTTGGCCCTCCTGCTGTTTTTGCACTTCAGTTCCTGGAAACCCAAAAAGACACACACAGTAAACTGAAATGCAAAGACAGCAGGAGGGCCAGGCAGCATTTGGTATCATTTGGTGGGGAAGCTAAAATCATTCCGTTTGGTCTGCTGTTTAGTCATGCCTGCTTTGTGGCGAAATAGTTACTTGGCAGGCACGTTTTTCAAATCTGTTCCCAGAAACCCAAAAGACACCATCAGGCTGCCTTCACACACCTGTGTGATGGTGTGTAGACCAACATTAAAAAATACATACACACAACATTAAAAAATAAATACACACACACGTGAATGTTTAGTAAATATAAAATACTACAAAAAATATTAATTAAAAATTCCCATGTAGGCATCATCTCCCTACCCTGTCCCTTGGCAGGCATGTTTTTGCCCTTCAGGTCCATGGATACCCAAAAAGACACACACAGTAAACTGAAATGCAAAGACAGCAGGAGGGCCAGGCAGCATTTGGTATCATTTGGTGGGGAAGCTAAAATCATTCCGTTTGGTCTGCTGTTTAGTCATGCCTGCTTTGTGGCGAAATAGTCACTAGGCAGGCACGTTTTTCAAATCTGTTCCCAGAAACCCAAAAGACACCATCAGGCTGCCTTCACACACCTGTGTGATGGTGTGTAGACCAACATTAAAAAATACATACACACAACATTAAAAAATAAATACACACACACGTGAATGTTTAGTAAATATAAAATACTACAAAAATATTAATTAAAAATTCCCATGTAGGCACCATCTCCCTACCCTGTTACTTGGCAGGCATGTTTTTGCCCTTCAGGTCCATGGATACCCAAAAAGACACACACAGTAAACTGAAATGCAAAGACAGCAGGAGGGCCAGGCAGCATTTGGTATCATTTGGTGGGGAAGCTAAAATCATTCCGTTTGGTCTGCTGTTTAGTCATGCCTGCTTTGTGGCGAAATAGTCACTAGGCAGGCACGTTTTTCAAATCTGTTCCCAGAAACCCAAAAGACACCATCAGGCTGCCTTCACACACCTGTGTGATGGTGTGTAGACCAACATTAAAAAATACATACACACAACATTAAAAAATAAATACACACACACGTGAATGTTTAGTAAATATAAAATACTACAAAAATATTAATTAAAAATTCCCATGTAGGCACCATCTCCCTACCCTGTTACTTGGCAGGCATGTTTTTGCCCTTCAGGTCCATGGATACCCAAAAAGACACACACAGTAAACTGAAATGCAAAGACAGCAGGAGGGCCAGGCAGCATTTGGTATCATTTGGTGGGGAAGCTAAAATCATTCCGTTTGGTCTGCTGTTTAGTCATGCCTGCTTTGTGGCGAAATAGTCACTAGGCAGGCACGTTTTTCAAATCTGTTCCCAGAAACCCAAAAGACACCATCAGGCTGCCTTCACACACCTGTGTGATGGTGTGTAGACCAACATTAAAAAATACATACACACAACATTAAAAAATAAATACACACACACGTGAATGTTTAGTAAATATAAAATACTACAAAAATATTAATTAAAATTCCCATGTAGGCACCATCTCCCTACCCTGTTACTTGGCAGGCATGTTTTTGCCCTTCAGGTCCATGGATACCCAAAAAGACACACACAGTAAACTGAAATTCAAAAACAGCAGGAGGGCCAGGCAGCATTTGGTATCATTTGGTGGGGAAGCTAAAATCATTCCGTTTGGTCTGCTGTTTAGTCATGCCTGCTTTGTGGCGAAATAGTCACTTGGCAGGCACGTTTTTCAAATCTGTTCCCAGAAACCCAAAAGACACCATCAGGCTGCCTTCACACACCTGTGTGATGGTGTGTAGACCAACATTAAAAAATACATACACACAACATTAAAAAATAAATACACACACACGTGAATGTTTAGTAAATATAAAATACTACAAAAAATATTAATTAAATATTCTCATGTAGGTACCATCTCCCCACACATCTCCCCACCCCCATTAAGTTTTTTTTTAAACATTGTGTGATCAATTTGTCGCACAACATTAAAAAATACACACACATGCATTTTAAATAAATATAAAATATTACAAAATATTATTAATTAAAAATTCCCACGTAGGTACCATCTCCCCACACATCTCCCCCCCCCCTTTTTCAGGTTTTTTTTAACATTGTGCAATCAATTTATCGCACAACATTAAAAAATACACACACATGCATTTTAAATAAATATAAAATATTACAAAATATTATTAATTAAAAATTCCCACGTAGGTACCATCTCCCCACACATCTCCCCCCCCCCTTTTCAGGTTTTTTTTAACATTGTGCAATCAATTTATCGCACAACATTAAAAAATACACACACATGCATTTTAAATAAATATAAAATATTACAAAATATTATTAATTAAAAATTCCCACGTAGGTACCATCTCCCCACACATCTCCCCCCCCCCTTTTCAGGTTTTTTTTAACATTGTGCAATCAATTTATCGCACAACATTAAAAAATACACACACATGCATTTTAAATAAATATAAAATATTACAAAATATTATTAATTAAAAATTCCCACGTAGGTACCATCTCCCCACACATCTCCCCCCCCCTTTTCAGGTTTTTTTTAACATTGTGCAATCAATTTATCGCACAACATTAAAAAATACACACACATGCATTTTAAATAAATATAAAATATTACAAAATATTATTAATTAAAAATTCCCACGTAGGTACCATCTCCCCACACATCTCCCCCCCCCCTTTTCAGGTTTTTTTTAACATTGTGCAATCAATTTATCGCACAACATTAAAAAATACACACACATGCATTTTAAATAAATATAAAATATTACAAAATATTATTAATTAAAAATTCCCACGTAGGTACCATCTCCCCACACATCTCCCCCCCCCCTTTTCAGGTTTTTTTTAACATTGTGCAATCAATTTATCGCACAACATTAAAAAATACACACACATGCATTTTAAATAAATATAAAATATTACAAAATATTATTAATTAAAAAATCCCTTTTGGCTACTTACTTACCTGAAAGTTGTAAAGGTTCTTCCTCTGTTTCGGAGGAAGGGACGGACACAGAGGGTCCCGTCGTCGCCTCTCCTTCCATCACCTCACCCCCTCTTCCGACGCCGCTTGCTGGAGTCAATGAGCCCTGGGGCCTCGAGTCTCTGAGGCCTGCCCAGTGCCCACTGACGCTGCCGCGCCCCTCTGGGACCGACGAGTCGAGGTTCCACGGGAACTTTGAGGGCTGCCCAGACCATCCGCCGTCGACGAGCCCCCCGAATGCGGCCTCCTCCAGGCGCCAAGGCCCGCAGCCGCGTGTTGCTGCTGTCGCTGCTACTGCTGCTGCTGCCACCGGAGCTGGAGCTGCTCCGAGAACGTCCAGCTCCAGCAAAATCTAGGCAGCAAGTGGCGGCCTCCAATCGCACGTGTGCAGAAATTCAATCTGCGCACGCGCTATTTGCAATTTAAGTGCGCATGCGTCAGATTGGTTTGCTGCGCATGCGCACTGAATTGGAGCCATTTTGGCTCAAATTAATTTTTTTTTTTTTCTGCCGGTGAGGCGTCCGATCCGGACGCCTCAAAACCGATATTACCCTCCCGGAGACCCCTCCGGAAATCCTTATAACGGTTCTGTGGATCCGTTCAGAACCGGTAACATCCCATCACTGATACCGCCCCACTCGCAATGCGACTTTGGGTGGCTAACAAAGAAGTAAAATATCACAGTTAGAATAAAAACAATTACAATATCAAAGTTGCAAAATATCATAGTTACACTATCACAATAACAATTATAAAGTAAGTACATTGACAATATCTCCAAATCTTGAAATGGTAAAACCTATACAGTCAAACGTCACCTAAAGAGCGCCTCGCTTAAAGAGTAACTCTCTTAAAGAGCAGAATTTTCTCTGAATGTTTGCTTCGCTTAACAAATAAAACCAACCAAAAATTTGCTTAACAAATAAATCGGGGTTCGCAATCCCCCCCCCCATTGGTCACTTACAATGGTGTTTCGCTTAAAGAGCAAACTCGCTTAAAGAACAATCCTGTGGAATACATTATGCTCTTTAAGCGAGGTACAACTGTGTTGCATGTCTTTCCTGTAAGCATTCAGCTGACATAAATGTGACTATATTATACTGTGGTTATGGCAGTGAATCCTCTGCCCAGGATTTGTTCAGCTAATATGATGGCTTTGAACGTTCACTTGCTCAAGAAACAAAACAATTTTCAGTCGTTAGTGATTGCAGGCAAAATTGTCAGTCTGAGATTAAAGGGCTCACAAAAACAGATGCATTGCTGTTTGGAAGGAAGCTGGGATGAAGAGGGTGAAAGAAGCATGAGAGAGAAAATGAGAGGTTGGAATACTGGAGGCCAGATTGCTGGATAATGTGTGTAAGAAAAAGGAGTAAAGCATTGGACACAAATCTGAGAGGGATCTCTGCGGGAGACACACAGTTTAGTCAAGAGAGGCCATAAGTTGGGTTGAAAGTGAGAAGAACAGAGTGTTGCTTTTGTAGTTGATCAAATGTATGTACATGGTGGGCAGTGGAACAGTGGAGAACATCAACCTGTGTGTTGGTGGGAACAGAAAATTAAAGAGAGAAGAACTCAGAAGAAACCACTTGATTTAGGGGGCAGGGGGTGTCAGTCAAAGGTCACATAATGTCACAGGGGGTAGGGAGGGTCAAAAAGTGGTCTGTTTTAGGTCACGTGGTACAGTAAAACCTCGGATAACGCTAAAACTTGGTTCCACAAGTCTTGGTGTTATTCGATTTTTAGTGTTATCCGATCCATGTTAAAATCCTATGGGATGGATCGGATAACGTTAAAGCTCCATAGAGATACATTGTAACCGCACAGGCTTTAGCGGTTGTTATCCCATAGGACCTTAACGTTATTCGATGCAATTCTCCACCCACCCCAGATTACTTAACGTTATGCAATTTTAGTGTTATCCAAGGTAAACGTTATCCGAGGTATTACTGTATTTGAAAGGCCCCTAACCCACAAAAACAAATTCAGTACCATCTATCATTCCCCATCATATATGGCGCTAGCATCAGCTGTAGTGACACTGCTGCCTGACTAAAATATATGTACTGAGGCAAAACTCAACAGCTCGCAAGCTGTTCTGTATGTTTTTAGTAGTGGAAACAGTCTCTCGTTAATAAAATGGGAGTGACTTTGATGGTGAACCACTTTTCTGGTTACAGACTTGGAGTGGCAAATTGGTGGTGAAGAAGCACACAACACCCCAGAGCTACTCTGTACAGACATGTTAGGAATTAAGTCCCCCTTCCCATTCTCTGAGCTGGCATTTTGGGGCCAAACCAGATGTGATGCTAAAAGATTTCATCACTTGAAAGTGACCTGATAAGAACTGTAATATCTGGTCTCATGTAAGGGAGACATTTCCAAGAAAACTAGCTGGCATGATGGGGTGCCTGACCTTTCTCTCCCTCTTTGACAGATACTAATCTCCAGAGTGCCTGCTAGTTGTGTCACAAAGAATAAGTCCATCTTTTCAGTGGGAATTTCAGGTGCTAGTAGCAGCCATGGGGAAGGAGTGTATGTGATGTTTCCTGTTAATTGTGTGACGAAAGTGTTAAATTGTTTAAAAGCACACCTGGTAACCAGTTAAAAAGTGAGGTATAAACTGATAAATAGCTACCGTATATAAGCCGACCTGAATATAAGCCAAGGTACCTAATTTTGACCTGAAAACCCAGGAAAATAGATTGACCCGGTTGTTAGCTGAGGGTGGGAAATGCAGCAGCTGCTAGTGAGTTTCAATAATCAAAATACATGACAATATGGCAAAAATAATTAAATTGTTAGCACATCTCAAACCAACCCAGCCTTGGGACCCTCATGGTCATTGACCCAAGTATAAGCCGAGTCCCCTTTTGGGGGCTCATTTTTGGGGCTAAAAAACTTGGCTTACTGTCGAGTATGTACGGTATTCCTCCTTGCATGCAACAATCTTGCTGGACGTCATCCATTTTATTACTTACCCTCTATTAGCTTGTTTTTTTTTAAAGTTAGCTTCAAATAAGGTTCATTTGGCTCTTTGGCACCTTCTAAAAGCAAATATTTGAGAAGTGCTTGCGAAGGATGGAGAGGAGGGTGGAATCTTCCTCTCTGATCCAGAATGTGGTTTGGAGAAAGGGAAGGGAAATAAACTTTTGAAGAAGAGCCTGGGACAGGACAAAGAGAAGGGTGGCCCAAGAAGGAGAAGGACTACAGTCCCGGGCCCAAAATTATCACTCCATTCTGTATGTGAAACTTGTCACACTTATGAATAAAATAATAACAGTGATTAAGGTGGGTCTCTAGGATGCTGATTTGGCTGTTTCATTTCATGTCCAAGCAAATGATTCTGACCCTATTTCTTCCTTGCCTCTTGGAGGAAAAAGTGGGCAGAAAGCAACCCAGAATATCAAGGGAAATGACCACAGGGAATACGAGTTGATGTACCATCAACACTGGGCAATGCACTAACTAGGTTAGAGTGGTTTTGTCCTCATCAGATCCAGGGCTCATTCTTTTTACTGGCAGAAATCATTTACAGGGACACTTTAGGTTTTCTTGAAATTGGTTTTTGCTTGACTTACGACTCAAGGCCAGAAACAAATTCAGAGATAACCCTAGCCTGGAAGGGAGGATTCTTAACTGATGTGAGCATCTGAATGTCATAGCATATGCTTTTTGGCTTTCAGGTTATGCAAGTTAGCTTTCTTACGTTGGTGACTAGGACTTAAGTAGAGGGTTCCTTTGAAGTCTGATTTCACAAACAGGAAAGACTGCCTCAGTCAACACTTTGCAGTGTTAACATGCTTTCAGCTCTAATAATGGGTTGTCCCTAAACATTGTTCCTGTCCTTCAACTACTGTATATGCTTTTAAAGTCAAAGCTTTGTGAATCTAGAGGCCATTAATTTCAGTTTCTCATTTTTCAGCCAAGTAGTAGTAATGTAGTATGTTTTTAAACCTACATTTGGAATGTGCTTCTCTCTCTCTCTCTCTCCTTTAATGTTACAAGTAGCTGTGAAAGAGGAGAATAGGAAAGAGGTTGCTCAAAATATAAACCCTGGCTCTCCAGGAAAAATTAGTAACTAGAATGTCCCCAAAGCAAAAATGCAGTCTATAGTATCAATGTAACCATATGGATCTGTAGCCACATTGGACCTTCTGGATTTCAGTTCATTTCTTTTCTGATCCTGCTGTTGGCAGAACAGCAAATTCATTGCCAAATTCCACTCCATCTCAAGAATGCCATGGCATTTCTATTGTTTACTTTTTGCTGCTACTGTATGAATTGTTTATTTGCTTCAGCCTATTGGGAATATCTACATACATTATAAACCCAATTTCATCTGTCATCCATTTGACTGTCTTCAATTTTTGATGTCTTTCAAAGATTTACATGTACAGTAATACCTCAGATAACATTAGTATTGAATAACACTAAAATCGCATAACATTAAGCAATCTGGGGGGAAGAATTGCATCGGATAACATTAAGATCCTATGGGATGCATCAGATAACAACCGCTAAAGCCTGTGTGGTTACAATGTATCTCTATGGATCCCATAGGATTTTAACATGCATCGGATAACACTAAAAATCGTATAACACCAAGACTTGTGGAACCAGGTTTTAGTGTTATCTGAGGTTTTACTGTATAAGAATTCTCCAACCTCCTCCTCTCACCTTCTTAGAGATCTCTGTTAGAGACCTCACAAACACAAAGAAGAGGAGGATGTCCTCCTAAAACGACTTAAGACCATCTGGAGATGTTTCCACCGTCTCAGTTTCCCCACTCTGGCTTTGAAATGTGTGTGGCTTTTGGAGAACTCCAGTAGGGTGATACAATTTTGGTTTACATTGAAGCCACGATTCACATGGGTTACACGCGATGCTTGCATGTAATAGGAGTTTGTGTTGGCTGATTCAGTGCTAAGATTTCACTTTTCCAGACAGGTTTTTCAGTTTCTTCCCGATTGGCAATTTATTTAAACCAGCAGTTTTGCATACACTTTTAATGCACTGATGTGTCTGCTAAACCTTTAATTAAAAAGAGTATGAATTGTGCACCCCCTGGTGGCCAACAGAAATATTGTGGTGGTTTTTTACTTCATAAAACCATATTAAAGAGAATAATTTGAAAAAAGTATTAATACACACACACACACACACAAGTAGAATGGTTAAGAGATTGGATGTATTGAAGTGATTAATTTGTATCAATTTTCTTTTTATGTATTATTGTTATTTTTTCTCATTATTATGTTTATGTAACTTTTTTATTTATTATTATTATTATTTTCCTGTTTAAAAAATTAAGGATCTGTAAGCAGAATTCAGCTGATCACAATTGTATGTGACCTGCACCCTCATCCTCATTTTGTTTAACACTGAAAAGTGCTAATCATCCCTCCTTCATCAACAGTGCAGTATAGGAGGAGGCATTCATCAGATATGTACACCACAAGTCATTTAAGACTTTAGTAGCAACCCCTTCAGTTGAGAAAGCATCATTCTGAACTACCCCATGGTTTTTAAGTTTTCTAACCAAGATTGCATACTTATGGTCAGTCTTCTTTGTCTTCTTCATCGTCTCCTCCTCCTCCTTCTCCATCAGGTGTTGAGGGAGATGCAAGGTTCTTGTTATGGGACTTTTAGTGGCCTCCACCAGTGTTATTTGGTGTTCTTGTAATATTTCTCTAATGCTATCTCTCCACCTTCCTCTGGGTCTGAGTCGTGGTCATTCTTCTTCTCCCCTTTCTACATATGCCTTGTAAAGTATGGAATTCCAAGACATTCTCTCCAAATGGGCAAACCACTTTATTTGTTGTCTCTGTATGTAATGCAAGATTGCTTCTGTTCCAATTCTTTCCCTTATAACCTCATTCCTGACTTTATCCCTTCTAGTCACTCCAACAGCCTTCCTCAGACATCTCATTTCCATGGTGACCAACATTTGCTCATGTTTTGTTGTAAGTGTCAATGTTTGGCACTGATAACATAAGGTGGGAATGAATATGCTTTGTATGAGGTGTTTCTTTGTGTTGATTGGTATTGCCTTGTAAAAGCAGAGCTAACTGTCCTAAGATTGGTTTAACTTACTGCACCATAATCTCTTCGTTCATTTTGCCATTTTCAGTACTGTATATGTTGTTCCAAGGTATGTGAACTTTGCCCTTTGTTTTACACATGTTCCCTCAATCTCGATATCTACAGTACACTGTATCCTTCCAATTGCCATTATCTCAGTCTTCTATTTTTGCTGTTGTTCAGTCGCACAGTCATTCCGACCCTTTGTGACCCCATGGACCACTGTCCACCAGGCACTCCTGTCCTCCACCATCCCCCTCAACTCACTCAGCATTGCACCCATCGCATCCACAATACCATCTAGCCATCTCATTTTTGGCCACCCCCTTCTTCTTTAGCCCTCAACCTTTCCAAGCATCAAGGCTTTCTCAAGTGAGTCTTCTCTTCTCATTTGATGTCCAAAGTATCTTAGCTTCATCTTTACTATTTGACCTTCTAAGGAGCAGTCAGGGTTGATTTTCTTCTAAGATTGACCTATTTGTTCTCCTTGCTGTCCAGGGGACTCTCAAAACTCTCCTCCAACACCACATCTCAAAGGTCTCTATTCTTCTGCGCTTAGCTTTCCTAATGGTCCAGCTCTCACAACCATACATTGCCACAGGGAATACCATTGCTCTGACTTACGAATTTTTGTTTTCAATGCGATGTCTCTGCTTTTCACTATGCCCCCCAGGTTTCTCATCACTTCTCTCCCAAGAATCAGTCGCCTTTTTATTTCGTGGCTGCAATCACCATCTGCACTGAGCTTTGATCCTAAGAAAGTAAAATCTGTCACTGCTTCTACTTCTTCCCCATCTATTTTCCAGGGACTGATAGGCCCTATTGAGTCTCAAACCAGCTTTTTCACTTTCTTCTTTCAACCTAATCAGCAGCTTTTTAAAGTCCTCCTCACTTTCTGCCATTAGGGTGGTATCATCTGCATATCTCAAATTGTTGATGTTTCTCCCAGCAATTTTGATCCCAAATTGTGATTCCTCCATCCCTGCATTGCGCATTATGTGCTCTGTGTATAAGTTGAATAAGCAGGGTGACAAAATGCTCATATTTATTTTACATTCTTGGTTCATGGATATAAGGTGTTGCCGTAGTTCCTTAGCTGTACTTGCCATCAATGCCTGATCATCTGCAAAAAGTAATTCATCAACATTGTTTCCTTATGATCTTTAAGCAATTAAAATGCAGCTGCTTTGTATTCAGAACTGCTTTGGTAGATGAGTTCAATTTCTACTTTATCTATTTTCTTTTCAAGAATCGCAAAACTAGGCTGCTCAGGAAGAAATTGCCATCTACTCTCTGCTTGACACTGTCTGCAATATGAGAACATTGCCACTCTCCTATCTTACAGCACAGTCCAATGCAGAATTAAACCTTGTCTTGTCCTGGGGTCTTTCATGAGAACATCTTCTGTATTTCCATAATTGTATAGAGAATGAATGTACATGCATGAATGCTTGTGAAAACCCAGGCATTTCTGAGTCAGCCTTTACTCTTTTGGCAGGGGTACATGGATACCGGGTAGTTATTTTTAGGATGCTTGTGGGAGATGAGTTTGAGCAAGATTTTTTTTTTGAGGCACTGAAAGAGATATGGATATTTGAATGGATGTTAAGCGCCCCAGTGGCACCGTGTTCAAACTTCTGTACTGCAGCCAGCACTGTACTGAGTTCAATCCTGTCAGGGATCAAAGTTGACTCAGCCTTCCATCCTTCTGAGTTTGGTAAAATGAGTAACTAGCATGTTGGGGGCAAAATGCTAATCAACTTGTGAACTGCCCAGAGAGTGCACTAGCACTATGAGACAGTATATCTGTGTTATTGCTATTGCTGAATGCATAAATCCTATGTCTCCAGTTGTCCTCTATGAGCATTGAATGTGTAAACACCAGCTTGTACCCATTGTCTTTCCTAGCGTGTGACCGGCTGCATCCTTTCCAATGTGAACACACCTTCCTTGACCCCAGTGATTGGACAGCCCCAGAATGAGACCCCACAGCCTATCTATCAGAACAGCAATCTCTCGAACAAGCCTACGGCAGGTAACCACCAAATTTTCTCACAACGTCCCTGGTTGAGGCTATAGAAGCTGCAAGATCTACAAGCAGAAACCATGGGGGGGGGGGAATAATAATAGATGAGATAGTCTGATATCAGCACACAGAGAGTCTCCACATTGCAGAATAATAATCCAAAATAGTTTGGAGGGGGTAATGAATTCTGAGCAGGCAACTGGAAGAGCTGGAAACAAATTTGGAACGGAAGGAAAATTTCTTCTACTTTTTGGTCACTTACAAGTTCATAAGAGCATCATTAAGGACTGCGGCGGCTTAGGAGTTAAGATGCTGAATCTGATGACTGGAAGGTTGGCAGGTCAGCAGTTCGAGACCCAAGTACTGCAGGATAGAATGAGCTCTCGTCTCTGTCCCAGCTCCTGGCAATCTAATAGTTCGAAAGCAAGAAATTGCAAGTAGATAAATTGCTATCACTTCGGTGGGAAAGGTGACAGTGTTCCGTGCACTCCGGTGTCTAGTCATGCCCACCACAAGTCCAAGGAAACATCTGCAGATGCAGACAGCTCTGGCTCTTTGGCTATAAACGGAGATGAGCACTGCACCCTAGAGTCGGATATGGCTGGATTTTGAGCAACTGTGACCTAAGAGCATCATTGCCTATAGCAGGGGTGCCCAAACTATGGCCTGAGGGCCAACTCTAGCCCCCAGTGCCAATTCATCTGGCCCACAAAGCCCTTGTTGCTTCTGGAACCACGCGACTGGCCCACGGCCCAAAAAGATTTGGCATCCCTGGCCTATAGGATGAGACCAAGGCTCTTTTTAGCTGAGTATTGAGATTTCAGCACTGTCTTCCCTTCATCTTGCTCTCACTGGCATTCTGCTGCTGAACATTTGCTTTATTGATGACCTGTTTTAGTCATCTTTCCAGACAGGCTATAATGTGAAAATAAATCAGATCAACACATTAAATGACAATCAATAGCTTAAGAATGTCCCTCTTCAAATGCAGCTCAGAACTGCTATAATGCAGCAAGGGAAGTCCATGAAAAGTAGCCTTACCATATTTGCAGTGGGTACCTCCAGGTGCATAGCCTCTGATTGTCATCTGGCTGGACGTGGCTTTTGATGCCTTAAGGATGGAGATGACTAACCTTAGGAAGTGGCAGAACTGTGTGATCACTTGGAGAATAATTATGGAACAGAAATGGGCAAGGTTGCCCCAAAAACCCTAAACCAGCCAATGAGATTTCTCTTCCTAAATGTGAGGAAGGAAGGGGGCACAATGAGGAAAGAAGAACCACATCCAGAAGTACTTCCATTTTCCAGATCGTATAAACACTGTACCTGCTTGTGTATACACTGAGGTTTGTAACAAGGCCCACTGTTCTGCTCTGGATGTCACTTCATTTGGGTGTCCCCTAAATATCATTTCAACCCAGAGTAATCTGACATGAAAACACGCACACTGGATGTCATGAACGATATGCTCATCTAGCTGCTGTCAATTCCTAATGACAAAGATTACATCTGGATTAAGATTAAATAGTGCCCAAATGATGTACGTACCAAATAAACAAAACTGCACTCCTAAATAGGCACAGCATCAGTCTCTAAAGCAGGAGTTGTCAACCTTTAAAAGCCGGGGGCCGGGTCACGTTCCCTCAAACAGCTTCAGGGGCCAGACAGCTATTTTACCCTTCCTCCACCACATGGCACTTCCCGGTGTGGTGGAGGTGGTGGTGGGCCACATGAAATGGTGCTGTGGCCCGCATCCAGACCACTGGCTGCAGTTTGAGAATCCCTGCTCTAAAGAGCAGTGTTTCCCAATCTTTGGTTTTTGGACTTCAATTCCCAGAAGCCTCAGTCAATTCCCCAAAGCACTGATCAGCCAATGTACAGACTTAGGCTTCTGGGAATTAAAGTCCCCCTGTAGGGCAGGGCTTTGGAGTATATGACTAGGACCCAGCATTTTCTAAAGCTCGGGTTTAAAAGGCTAGAAGCATGAGTGGCAGTGTTGAGAGTGATGAATTCTTTCTCACTGGCTATGGTTCTGTTCAAACTCGTCTCCCTAGCAGCTTTCCCCCTCTGCAAAACTCAAAACACATACTTTACGAGGCTGAAGTGGCTAAGACACTGACTGGGCGTTTGAAAGTCAGCAGTTCAATTCCCGAGTACTGCAGGACAGAATAAGCTCCCGTCTTTATCCCAGCTCCTGTCAACATAGCAGTCCGAAAGCAAGAAATTGCAAGTAGATAAATAAGGGACCACTTCGGTGGGAAGGTAACAGAGTTCCGTGCACTCTGGTGTCTACTCATGCCTGCCACATGACGACGGAAACGTCTGCAGAAGCAAACAGCGCTGGCTCTTCGGCTTTGAAACAGAGATGACCACTGAACCCTAGAGTTGGATACAACTTGCTTTTGAGCAAGGGAAACCTTTGCCTTTACTATTAGGCCTCATAGGCTTCCAAGTGATGAATATCTATCTAGAAGTAGATGTAGCCAGAACTGGTGTCCTTCTCTTCCAAAAATTAATAAAATAAGTAAATGCAGCTAGAGTTAGCCTGCGACTCTGCATGTATACAGTTGTTCATGTTGAAATATCTCAGTGAAACTTGCTTTCTGTGACTTTTTTTCTAAATATCAGGAATATATTTTTCTGTCTTTATGATGGAAGTCGGTTCTAAAATGGTGGTGGTGATGATAACCATTGTGCTGGATTGGCAAAACAACAACAACAAAACCTGACAACAAAGAAACAAAAGTATGTTAGATATTTTAGAATTTTTTATTGTTCAGTTGCACAGTCGATTCCGACCCTCTGCGACCCCATGGACCACTGTCCACCAGGCACTCCTGTCCTCCACCATCCCCCTCAACTCGCTCAGCTCTGTGCCCATTGTCTCTACAATACCATCTAGCCATCTCATCTTGGGCCGTCCCCTTCTTACAGTATTCTACATCTTTAAAGCATGGTAAACAAAAGGGTCTTATTTTTCTAAGCACAAGACATTTTGTCCTAGCTGCTGACCTCTCTCCACTATTTTCTGTCTCTCTTTTTTTTCAGTAAAGCTTTTGGGGAAGGTAGGAGAAAGCCTCAGCAGGATTTGCTGTGTCCGTCCATCGATGGAGCGTTTCACCTTTGTGGGTATGTTACGGAAATATAACGGGTTATGTGTAACTAAAGTGTAACTTAGCTCTTATCTTGGAGGTGAAGCATATAAATTAGTATAGGATCAGTCCCTGGATCTTCCCCAATGTATAGCAGTTGATGGCAGGTGGTGGAGGGTCTGGACCAACTACAGGACAGTCCTGGGCGTACACCAGGATTCTGTTTCAAGGTGCTGTACAGCTGTTAATTAGTGGAAATGTTATTCAGGATAGGTAAGATTTCTTTGATTTATTGGAAGGAAAAAGAAATCACCTACATGGACATCTGAATTACATTTGACATGGTTTCAGTTGGACCCATTTTGGTCTTTTAGCTTACCTTGGGTGCCGAAGTCCACAGGGGAGGGTGACAGTCCCCAAGTGAATTAAATCCCACTTGAATCTATCTTGATGGAGGACAGTGCTTCATCAACAATGACTTAGGGCTGAGGAGGACTTTATGTGCCAAAAGGATTCAGGACCAGAAAGTGACTCGCAGAACTGGGACAGTGGTATGGGTGTCATGCTCTGATGCAGAAGGCAGATGAAAGGCCACTGCATTATATTCTCAGGACAGTGTTCATGGCTGATCGACATGATGATCGCCAATATTCGGATTCGAATATAGCAGAAGAAGAAGCTGAACCTGAAATGGGCCATGTTTTTCCAGATCTGTACAGTTTGATAAGAAGTCTGGTGTTACCTTCTGGCTTAGGGAATTCAAAGGATTTCAATACCAAAGACTTCCAGTCTCTGCCCTGTTTATAAATACTCTTTCCCCAAAAGGAGCATGTGCGTATACAGAGCCAATTTTAATGTCACTGTTTTTAGACCATATGCTTATATATGGTAGGTTATCAATAAATAATTATTGATAACCCACCATACATAAGGGCTAATCTGAGAAAGTGGGGTTTCCCTGTAGATGGAAGCCTGTGTGAATGCGGAGAAGAACAAACTATCGCCCATATGATACAATGCACACAAGGCCCCTCAACGTGCACTGAGGAGGACCTTATGTTGGCAAGAGGAAATGCTGTTGATGTGGCCTGATATTGGGCGGATGTCATCTACCCCTTTTAATTCCATTTTGTTTTAGATATGTTAATTTTAGCTTTGTATGTTATTATATGCTAGTGGTGCCTCTGACACAAATAAAGAAAGAATAAATAATTGCCTACTTATGACTTAGACCCATGATCAGGGGCGTAGCTACCACCATATCTGCCATATCAATTATACGGGGCCCCCGGGCCACGGGGGCCCCCAACGTGCGTAAGCAAAAGGCAAGGAGAGTGTATATTTAATTTGAATTGTTTGTAAAAATTTTGGAAAAAGTGACAGATAGATAATTATGATGAATAAATATTTCTTTTAATTTTATGCAATTTTTTTTTCTTTTGTGAGAAATCTTTACCCTTCCTAAGGGCCCCCAAACAATTTTTTATACGGGGCCCTGCCAAGGCACGCTACGCTTCTGCCCATGATAGTGAAACTTGGCACTCCAGGTGTTCTTGGACTTCAATTACCAGAAGCCCAAGTCAGCACTCCTACTGATTAGGGGGCTTCTGGGAATTGAAGTTCAAGAACTAGTTGGAGTGCCAAGGTTTACCACCACTGACTTAGGTTAACCATTTGGCTCACGGTTTTAATACTGGCCTAATGGGCACATCTGTCACTGATAGTCTTTTTGATATTTTCCATGATTTTTCTCTTCTTCTCTCACCTCCCCCACCTTCTGTGTCTAGATGAAAATGCAAATTTGGGGACAGTGATGAGGTATGAAGAGATTGGTAAGTAATCTCTGTCCACGGACTCAGGTTATAGAGTGTCTGCATTTCTCAGAGAAGGGAAGGCCAGGTCACTGCATTGGTCGTAACAACACTGTTCATTCCAAGAGTGCCATGTCAATGTCATGCACACATGTATGCACACACACACACAAAGATGCATATGATGTGAGACTCCTATGTCTGTAATTTCGGACCTATTTACAAAAAGTGGCTGAGAAAAGGTGACAATTAGATAAGACAAAGGACTAATCTACTCCGTGGTCATCCTGATCTAACTCCCCAATTCCTGATATTAACTACAGAAAACCAATTTAAGGCCTTTGTAGGTTTTCCTACTGTGGTTTGGGATTCTTTGAGAGTGGAGAGATTTAAGACAAGAACACAGTGCAGAAGCAACTTGTTTTCTGTAAAATAAAAAAGTGTCAAGAATGCAATTAGCAGATTCATATATCATGTGAACCTTGAACCTATAAGATGAGGCTTCTAAATAACAAATGGCTTATTTCCCCTTGGTAAGGAAAGAAAAGTGTCTTCAGCCAACAATTAAAAAGCTTGTACAGTATCCTTAAAAAGAGAGCTAGAATTTTTAATTATTTCAGGTTTTTGGTGGACTGTGGGCTGTTAATATAGGTATGGTAGACCTGCAAGGTTGGTTTGGACTGCATTACAAGTTGTAGATGCAATAGACTTTGTGGCCAAATGAACTTCAACAAGGAAACATTCTTGTGAGTAATCACAAAACAGTTTCGTTGTTGAAGTTCATTTGGTTCACATTATAAAGTGAACTGAGCAGATCTCCACTTTCTGAACCAGTCAGGGAACTGAAAGCTAATTATGTAATGGCATTTGCACATCTCCAAATCTTGTAATGTATTATTCCTGTTAAAAAGAAACAAACCAATCTATAAATCTGCATGTGTTTTGAATGTGTGTGTGTGTGTGTGTGTGTGTGTGTGTGTGTGTGTGTGTGTGTGTGTGTGTGTGTGTGTGTGTGTGTTAGGGGAAATAAGGTGCCAAAATACATTATCTTAACAGTGATTATTTCTAAACTGAGCATTTTAGGCAATATTTCATAGGAAGCGAATATATTAGGAAAAATACACATGGAAATGTGTACAGATTTCATGTAGGTTTTAGAAAAATTACAGCTGTTATTTTAGCCAAATAGAATAACCTAATATAAAAAGGAAGCAAAACAGACTGATTCCATTCTTACCTTTGTGTTAAATTGACAATGCCCCTCCCTAAATAGTATTGAGTCAAAGTATACAGAAACTTGGAATATCAAATTAATCATATCTTAGTCAGAAATAATTGCATGTATGTCCATTAGTTTTGTGTGGTCAAACATACACACTGGGTAAAACCAGCCAGACATATAAAAATCTTATACTAAGGGCCAAATCCTGTTGGCATGTGCCAGAATGTCAGGACTAGTGAAATGCTCTGTGCATGCCAGAAAACACCCCTTGTACAAACATTATGTTCCACTTCTAACATGCATATGCTTTAGCTCTCTGGACTGCCCAGTGGTTTAGCTATCTGGCTGCAGAGCCAGTGGTCAGGAGTTGAGTTCCCCACTGTGCTTCCTGGGTGAAAGGCCAGCGTGTGTGGCCTTGGGCAAGCTGCACAGTCCCAGGACACCCCCAGAAGTAGGAAATAGTAAACCACTTCTGAGTACTTGCTACCTGGAAAATGGGGAAAGGGTCACCAAAAGTCAGACTTCGCTTGACAGTATGCAATTATTATTATTATATAAGGAAATTCACATTAGATTAGAATGTGCTAGAATGATGTTCTGACCCAAGGGCTAGACTGCCATCTTAGACTTAGAGAAGTTCTTGGCACTTCCATGCTGACAGTGGGCTACAGCTCAAAGGGAGGCACGGTCACTCCTTCTCTTACACATGCATTAAGATGGATACATTCTTACACATAGAGAGGTAACTAATACAACTTTAACTCTTCCTGCCCTCAGTTGATCTTCTGCTCACTTTGTGAGGACTCCCTCCATCTCACTTTACATCACAACTCTCAACATTCAATTGTGCCTCCCAGCACCATTCTCCACAGAGCATGGGGGTGGGCTGAAGGGACTGTTGAGTTGGGAAATCTGTTCCCCTCAACCTAGTTGCATATGCTTGAAGGTGGATCCAGCACTTGGTATATAAAACCCTGAAAGCTACAGCCCACCATTGAAATACCAGAGCGATATAATTTAGGAGACACTGTTTGACAGTAGTTACATCTCCTTCCTTACCGCTGGTAGGTAAACCAGCAAGGCAAAGATGTTTCATTCCCACATAATACTGGAAAAGCAAAGTGCTATATATGCCCTCTAAATTCAAGGGATCCCTTTTGTCATGTTCTAACCTGAGGGGCTGGGAAACAGAATTTTAATTGTATAATCAGAATTGTGTAGCTCTAGCTAAATAATTAAAAAAACTAAAAAGCAAAAAAAAAAAAAGTTACCCAGCATAGTGAAACCTCAGTTATCAAACGGCTTGGTTAACATAAAAATCCATAACAAAATAAAATAGTGGCTCGGTCTACAGAATTTTTTTTCTGAACGGATCAATTGGTTTTCAGTGCATTCTTATGGGAAACTGTGTTTTGGTTAAAAGTATTTTGGTTTTCAATGCATTCCTATGGGAAATTGCACTTAATACTGTACATTCCTATGGGAAATCCGATTAAAGTAATTTTCACTGTATGAAATGTCCCAGAGAATGCATTAATTACGTTAACCGAGGTTCAACTGTACTACGGATGTTGTGGGAAATATATACCGTAGCTAAAGTTATGCAGAGCACCCAAGAACACATCCGTCCTTTGGAGAATGGAATGGATGTTCTAGTCATGGAAGACATCTAAGAAATCCTGGATGCATGTGTATGCCCATAGGCTAAATGAAACAAGAAATGTTCCAGGAGGATATTGCAGTGATTTAACAAGGAGAGTGTGTGGTCCTTTCCAGCTGCTTCTAGACTTCAATTCCCATCATTCCTCTTTTTATCAAGGTATGATGGGAGTGGCAATCTGGTCCTATTTGGAATGGCACATGATCTCAAGCCTTGCCTTGATGGCTCAGAAGACAATTACAGAAGAATATAGGAGAGGCTATATGCACGCTCTATCAGTTTGAACGTGAGGGTGGAAATCTTTTGGAGAAGGAAGCCTTCCTTTGGGCTATGGGGAACTTCCTTCAGGATTACTTCCTACATGTTGTTTTTGCAGAATTTGAATTACTCCTCTAAGTTACTGCTTGCCGAGCACAAAACCTTTCCTGTCAGAACAGGCCCATGAACAGACCTCCTTTCAGGAACTGGCAGTACATGCCACCCGCTTCCTGAACAGATTGTTGAGCTGCAGGACTCCCGGGAAGTTCATAAATCAACCCAGGAGCCTCTTACAATAACCATGCATTGACACGAGATGTTGCCCCAGAAGCAGGAGATGCTTGTGCCAAGGCAGCCAGGCTTGAAAACAAAACCTGACAACAGTTCTGTGTTAAAGTCTCACTCTTCCTCCACCCCCATTATTTTTCTTTACTCAACCCTCTGTCTTTCTGTCCAGGTCATTGGGTCATGGGAAAGAGATTAATGTGAGACTGTTGTGCAGGGAATTGGTTCTCTTATCTGAATATCTTTTTTCCTGCAGAGCTCCGAATCTTGCTGCTGTGCGGAAGTGACTTACTGGAGTCCTTCTGTATCCCAGGCTTGTGGAATGAAGCGGATGTGAGTAGATGCAAGGAAATGGCCAATGTTGTATTCTGCTGCTCTTCTCTCTCTCTCTCTCTCTTTTCAAGGATGCTCAATTTTCAATTCAAATGGCTCTGTTAAGTTAGTTAAGGACTGTCCATCTGTGTCCCCTTCCTTTGCACGATGCACCCATTTCTAATTTATTTATTTTTATTTATTTTCGATATATATCCCACCTTACTCAGTAAAAACCAACTCTGGGCGACTCACAACAACAAAACAATCAATAATATGATATGATATAATACAGTAAAATATAACAAAAGAAACAACAATGCAATGGGACGAGCAATACAATATAGCAACACAATCAAGCAATACAAAGGAGCAAAGCAATTGAGCAATACAATGTAGCAATACAAGAAAACGGTACAATGATACAACCAAGCAATACAATGTAGCAATAAATTGAAAAATACAATGTAGCAATACAACGAAGTAATACAATTAATCAAGTATCATACGTAATTCAAAGTAGAGGGATCAAATCAATAGAAGGATCTATTTCTAAGAATGATGTTGGAAGAGGAATTTTCAGCAGGTAACATATTGTCACGTAAGCAACAATCAACCTGTTCAGGTTTGAAGTCTACTTTTAGACTTAATGGAATGGGAAAATGCAGCAGGTTTTGAGAAACAAAATGCTATGCTTGTGTACTTTATATCTCATAATGAAGTAAATGTGATCGACCATACATGAAATTGCCTTATGCCTGGAAGTGCCTTTTAGTGGCCACAGATGGTGCATTAGTTTCTAACAGAGGTAACTTGTCCACTGTGGCCATTGTGTAGATAATGTAGGAACTGGATTACTGCAATGCGTTCTATATGGAGCTGCTTCAGAGCTGTATTTAGGTAGTAAGAGTGCAGCAATTAAGCTGTTCAAGATAGGGACCCTACTGTGGGCATAAGAGTTAGTGAGACACCACACTGGCTTTCAGTATATGACCATATCAGATATAAAGTTTTGTTAGTAGTTTGTAGAGTCCCAAAAGATTTGTCTGCCATACTCTTTTCCCAAGGGTCAATCTAGATTGTATCATTTTTTAAAAGTGCTCCCTAACTAAATTTGGAAAATCATTAGGCTTCTGAGTTGCATTTTATTAGTAGTTCTCAAAATCTAAGCCTCTAATATAAGATGGGAAAGATTTTGTACCTGTTATTATGGATACAGTCTGCTGAGTGTATTTTTAAAAATATCTTTATTTCATGCCTTGGCGTGGAAACATTTCTTGCCATATTAGGCCCGATGAGGCTGTCCCTGCCCACAGGCTATATTTAGGGCTAAAGTTATGGGACCATGTCTTCCTTGATGCAGCAGTTTGGGATGAAGCCCTGCAAAAGATATCCCCTAGGGTCAGCAGTGACTTTGCTTCCAAGATGCGGCTGCCACTCAACTTCCACAGCAAGGAAAGAATGGCAAGATCAAGTGGAGAAATTGTTGGAATGGTGGATTAAGTAGAAGTGGTTATATTTAGAATGCAAGCTCATTGGGGCAGAGGCAGTAGGGACTGGGCCTTTCTCTTGGGTTATGGTTATTAAAATAAATTGTTTCAAACACAAGCATGGATGTGGGTGGGTGGAGACAATTTTTTCTCACTGGGAAAGCTCCCACAGTGGCTTGCAGAGGTTAGCAATAATGTAGTTCCGGTCATCAAACTTGCAGTGTAAAAAACAGGACACAAAAGAAAAAGAGGTTGGGAGTGGAAAGGGCAAAAGGGATTTTTATCGTTGCTTCTGTTACTCTGTAAAGTGCCATGTTCAGCAACACACACTATAGACAGAACAAGTACACTCGTGCCCTAACCAAAGGATAATCTCCACAGACCTGGGGACAGCCCCATGAATCCCTTCCCTGGCTGTTGGAGGCTCTCTCAACCCCCCCCCCCAAAAAAAAACAATTCTTACAAAAATTAGGGGTGCAAATTGAAAAAGTTGCCTTGAATGCTTTAGTTGGTCAAATATTTGAAAAAGTTAATTGGGTTGAGATTGATGGCTACCCTTGCAAAACATGGGAAAGATTGATTGATTGATTGATTGATTGATTGATTGATTGATTGATTGATTGATTGATTGATTGATTGATTGATTGATTGGTAACCTGCCCAGTTGGTGCAAACACAACTCTGGGCAGCCCCTTGCTTGATAGCCAGTCATATCTGACTCCAGGGCTCAGGGCTCTTCTCCATTTATAGCCAAAGAACCAGCACTTTCTGTTCTGCAGATGTTTCCATGAACATGTTTCCATGAACATGTTTCCACAGGAGTGCACAGAACATTGTTTACCTTCCCACCAAATTGGTCCCCATTTATCTACAGTACTTGCAATTTCTTGCTTTTGAACTGCTAGGTTGGCAGGAGCAGGGACAGAGATGGGTGTTCACTCAGTCATGCAGCACTCAAGTCTCAAACTGCTGACCTTCTGACCATTAAGTTCAGTGTCTTAACCACTAAGCTACTGCAGTCCCACCACTAAACATCCCCCCTCCCCAACCCTTAGCTATATCTTGCCCACCTCTGGTTTAGGGTCTCCCACCTGCAAAAATCTAGGCAGCTTTCATAGAATACTGTACTTTTAAATATAAAACAGGAAAGGGGATTTGCAGCAGCTTTTTTCACCTTTTGCTTGCCTCGGTGTCTTTTAACGAAGGTTAAAATGGAAACCCCCTTTACCCTAGAATACCAGTTAGCCTGCTGTTTGGCACAGTGCAGTGCGGCTTCTACAAAATCAGTGGCCATTGACCTGAGCCAGTGATGGTGAACCTTGGGCACTCTAGGTGTTCTTGGACTTCAATTCCCAGAAGCCCTGATCTGCAGGAGTGCTGACTTGGGCTTCTGGGAATTGAAGTCCAAGAACACCTGGAGTGCCAAGGTTCGCCATCACGGACCTAAGGCAAAGTCAACAGACTATTGATATAACACATTCTTGATGCATAACAAATCCGCATGAAAGGCACAAACCTAAATGAACGAGGGAACTCAAATGTGCAATGTGCTGTTGCTGAGGGACTTTCAAACAATCGCTTTGGTACCTAAAAATTTCCAACCCTTTCCTAATTTAATTTAAAATTGTAAATTGGTTTTTCTCAACTTGGTCACTGGGCTGTGCATTAAAGTCAAGCCCTTCCTGTGTTTATTCCTATGGGATAAC
This sequence comes from Furcifer pardalis, assembly GCA_030440675.1. Taxonomy (NCBI): domain Eukaryota; kingdom Metazoa; phylum Chordata; class Lepidosauria; order Squamata; family Chamaeleonidae; genus Furcifer; species Furcifer pardalis. The sequence goes on along the minus strand of CP126891.1, from coordinate 160,815,070 downwards.
TGTAGCCCCCCATCCCACCCCGGCGTGAGACTGGGAGTATTCTGTGCACCCATCCATTCAGTGTGGGCACAGCTTGGCATGGTCAAACCTAACTCAGGAACTTTTTCATTTATTTTGCAGCACTTCTGTAGTGTGTTATCTTGCCAGACATCCACAGGAGTGTACAAGATAAAATGATACCGCTCAGAAACAAGATTAAAGCCTTAAGCAATTCATAATAAATACACTCTCCCATCTGTCACTCCTAAATGTGGGCGCCATCAACAGAGAGGAAATGGCTGCTTAGAAAATACATTTTCAGCATATGAGCCACAGTTTGGTTGTCAGTTAGGTGTCCTTTTCCCCTGAACTGCATGTCTCATATATTCTGAAATAAACATTAAAATGGAAATTACAACCAGGGTTGGACGGGGAAAAAAGGGAGTTGCGCTCTTCAATCAAAAATAAATTATACCGCTGTATTCTGAATTAAATAAAATGTGTTTTAAATCAATCAAATCCTAGCTCCTGAATTGTTTTGCACTGCATTTTTTTAACCAAATATGAAATTATTTAGCAAAGAACAATATGATAAATAGAGCTACAGCTCAAGGGGCCATTTGTTCCTTCTTTATTTTTAAAATATTACACCAAAAATGAAAACTTTAAATTTTGAATGTAATAAAGATTTATGAAGCACATATATTGCACTGCCAAGAGTGTTAGAGAACCAGAGGGACTGCATTGTCTTAATGTCTATACACTGTGTGGCAGCCCTACGTTTGATATACCACAGGTGAAATGGCCTTAAATCAGGGGTGCCTAAACTTGTCGTGCCGTGGCCCGGTCATGTGGTTCCGGGAGCAACAAGGGCTATGTGGGCCAGATGAATTGGCATTGGGGGCCAGATCCGGCCCCAAAGCCATAGTTTGGGCACCCCTGCCTTAAATATTGAGTTAGAAGGTGTTTTAGTAGTGCAGTAGAAGAACGTGACCAGAAGACAGTCACAGATGGGCACCACACTCAGTAAAAAAAAAAAAAAGATTATTTCCCTGAACATTTGGAACCATGCAACTGAGAAACCTTAAAAAGCACCAACTACTTTAAAATACTCCAGGAAATTATGGGTTTTTATTCCCATTTAATCTCCCCTATGGAAAGTTCTCAGTTGAACATGGAAGAATAGCACCTTTCTTCTGTGCTCTCACTCCTATTGCATGGAAGTGGCTATTTGAATAATGCTGTTGCCAAAGTACAATGGATTTAATTACTGTTTGACATATTCAGGTGCTTCAGGGTAAGGCACCACCATCCACCTTCATTGTCTGACCTTGCCTGTCCCGTGTAAGAGAACCTCCCTGGCCTTCTGGTGGAGGTGGGCCAGTATCCTCAGCAACAGCTAAGGGCAACAATGCAGCTCCAGTTTTTGAAATGGGAGCCGTGTTAGTCTGTGCAAATATATCAGACAGTAAATAAAAGAAAAATAGACAAAAACATTGTGGCACCCCAAAGACTAACTAGTATGATTTAATGTTAGCTGTCATGGGTCAACTCTTCAGCAGATTAAAGGCAGTTCCAAGTGCCCACTGCTTTGACCTCCAAGACACTTCCTTCCTCCCTACTTCTGCTGTCCTTCCTCCTTACCTCTGCTGTTTGAGGATGTTCCCTTATGTTGTCGAATGGGGGAAAGCAAGCCCTGTCCTGTTCTTTCGAGCAGTCTTTCTCCTGCTGCCTTAGATCCCAGTTTTCATGTTTTCTGGTCATGCAGTTGAATCTTGATCTCAAGGCATATTGATGCACTACCTATCTTAGCTTTAGATTATCTTCTCACATGTGCCTACAAGTGCCCCATAGCTTGTTGTATTGGGAAGCATTCCTGCTTTCTAGACATCATCATGGTGAACATGAGGAGAGAATATACCATGCGGAATATGCATATTAAGGGAAGAGTGAATTTCCTTGGACTGGAAAGATAAACCAAGTGAAGCAAGACTGGAATGGGATTCCTTGAACAGGTTTAACATTCTAGGGTAAACCGAGTGATGGGATGTAACAGGTTCTCACCAGTTTGCCAGAACCGGTAGTAACTTTTTCCAGTGTCCCGGAGAACCGGTAGCAGCTTTTGGGGGGAACCACCTTCGAGGCTTACTTTTTCACTGGTTCCCCCACTGTGCATGTGTGCCAAGCACTTGGTGTGCATGCACGCCTACAGTGCTTGGTGCGTATGCACAGCCTCCTTGCTGTCCTCCCAAGTGGGGAGGAGGAAGAGAAGCTGCTAGCCTGAAGCTCCCTATAGCCTGCTCCCCAGGGTGACTCATTTTTGGATGTGGAGTGTCTGTGTGTATTTTAATGTGTATTTAATACCTTTACCTATATTGACGTACTACCACAGTTCCTAAAAAGGCCTGGCGGCCTGGCTTGGGGTTTTTAAGCAAAGTCTTGGAGTTACCTCATCAATAAGCTACACCTGTGCTGTTCCAATTGCTGTTCCAATTGGAGAACCCTTAAGGAGGTACAGCTGTTTTACGTTTACATTAAGGCATATTATCCTAGAGAACCGGTACGATGACCATATCCATCTTGCAACATGGTGCTGCCCAGGCACTTATACTAACAGGTAAGTGACGGGTTTGCGTTTGGTGTGTGTGTGTGTGTGTATTTTAATGTAATTTTTATTTTATTTTATTTTATTTTATTTATTTATTTATTTATTTAATTTATTTACAGGTTTGTGTTGTGGGTGGGTGGGTGGGTTGAAGTGTGTGTGTGTGTGTGTGTGTGTGTGTGTGTGTGTGTGTGTGTGTGTGTGTGTGTGTGTGTGTGTGTGTGTGCGTGCTTATTTTTATTTTATTTTATTATTTTTAAATTTTTCTTTGGCCCCACCCACATCATGATGTCATGATGTTAGCTCCACCCACACTGTGATGACATCACAGTGGGGTAGTAAAATTTTTGACATCCCACCACTGGGTAAACCTGCTGAGAATGATAAGGAACAGAACCCACACAAAGCCTCCTGATTTGAAAAAGAAAACCTTGACTTCTTGTGGGAATGTTGGTGCTTTTCAGCCTATTTGTTGTATCCTTTAGGCGGAGATTATACAAGAAGATAATCTCTTGGGCTGAAGCACTCGTCAAAACCTTTCCTTTTTACATCTTAACAAACCCTAAAGATTCTGTAACTTAATTCATATCACATTGCTTGCCTGCAAACCAATAGTGGCAGTAAGTCCACAGAAGAGAATCACCAGGCATTCTGCGAAAGTACAGCCATTGCTGTAGGAATTTTCCATTTCTGTTGCATTCTAAGATCAACCTTGTCTTCTGCTCTGTATCATTTTTCCTGTATCTACCAGCCAGGGGCTTTTCACACTCAGTCTTAAGTAAGGAACAGAACCTGGTCACTATGGGGATGTGCAGAGGAAAGGGAAGAACAATGGGCAGAGGACCCTATTTTCAGCATCTCCAGTTTATTTACAACAGGGGTGCCCAAAATATGCCCCAGGGGCTAGATCTGGCCCCCAATGCCAATTCATCTGGCCCACAAAGCCCTCGTTGCTCCCAGAAGCAGAAGTAAAACATGCCCATATGGGCGCATTTTACTTCCGCTTCAGAGAGCAACGAGGGCTTCGTGGGCTGGATGAATTGGTGTCAGGGCCAGATCCGTCCCTCTGTGCACCCTGAACCACATGACCTGCCCATGGCCCAAAATTTTTGGGCACTATGGATTAACAAGCTAAAGGGACTTTAATTTGGGCCACAGTCAAGGGGGGGTCTACCCCACCCAGGGTATAGTGTGTAACCAGTGGTGGGCTCAATTTTTTTTACTACCACACTGTGGGTGTGGTATGGTGGGCATGGCCAGGGGGAAAGCCCTGCGTTGCACCTGAATTAGGACTACTCTATTTCAAAACTTGGACGGGCCAGAATTTCTGCTACCCGTTCTAGCGAACTGGTGCGAACCTGCTGATGCCCACCACTGTGTGTAACCTTTCTGAGGTTTTGTGTGTACCATTTACTTTAGCATGGGGAAATCTTTGGGCTTCCAGCTATTTTTTGCTGCAGCTCTATCAGTGCTAGCCGTTGCAGTCAGTGGTGCTGAATGATGGAAGTATTAGTTGAGCAACAGTAAGGGAGACATCCTTTATTCACTCCCAAATGTGAATGACTTCTTTCCTTTCTGATCAGGATAAGTATATATTTGAACTTGGAACCATTTTGTGATGAAGCGAATGCCTGGCCTCTACCTCTAATGCTGGTTAAATTAACCAGTGCTCAACAGGGTCTCCCTAAAGTTCTACACAAAGCACAGAACCTCCCTGAGACATCCTTTGTCATTTGTAGAATCAAGCCATGTGCTAGTTATTCTTCTTTTGTGTCCTGATCAAAACCTGGACTGCCGAAATGAAGCCACTTTCTTGGCCTTGTTGTTGGCCAAACTTAAGTCCTCATCAGTACATGTTTCTGCCAGGAATCGGCAGACCAGTAAATGAGCCAGATTCTGTCTCTCTCCACATCCACACAACACATTGTTGTCCACCAGCAGCCCCCACTTGAGCATGTTGGACTTCCATTTAGGGACTCCAACCCTCATCCTATTTGGAGTTCTCCAAGTGACATAGGAGAGGTTGAATTCCTCAGCTATATCCTTCTTTAATGCTGTTCCTTCCTCCATCTTTTAATGGAAGTATGCTAGTTAAAAATACAAGTTGGTTAGAGACCTGTTGAGACTGCATCATCTTCATTGTAGATTTTATTTTTAACTCAAGACTTTCGAAAGATTTGATTCTGTTCCTCTGTTTTTACCTGTGTTTGGAACTGGGATTGAGAAGAGCAGAGTTGGACTGGATAACCTCCATCCTTTTCCAGCTTATCAGGGTGTAAGCTCCCCAGAAACATATTAGTTTCCGTGGAGTTAGAATTGTCATTTCTTTTGCCAAAGGATTTGGAAACTTAGAGATCTATTGAATCCCATAGCTCCCCTTGCAAATCTACAGTTCCCAGGGTTCCTCGGGGGAAATTGTGCAAACGTTCAACCAGAACGAAGATTATTAGATATCCTTTTAGATTCTGTAATGCTCCCTTTAAGAGTATTTTTGAAAAAGAGATGGTGAATTCAGATTAGAATGTAGATGGATCCAAAGATAACTGAGCATGTGAAAGACAAGTTGACCCAAGTTTTGAGGAATGCAAGCAAGCTTTTTCTCTCTCCTGGTTTTAAATAGTGCTCTTTTTGTCTTGTGACAGATGGAAGTGATCGTAGGGGACTTTGGCATTGTTGTTGTGCCACGTGATGGTGCCGACACAGACCGGATCATGAACCACTCATCAGTACTTCGCAAGTACAAAGTAAGCCCCTCGCAGAATTGCAGGGATAGACAGCTGCTTTGCTTGGATTCCATAATGCCTTTCTTGTCTGTCATCATGCACTGATTTCCACTTACTGTTCGATCTCATCTTGGGCATCTTGTGGGCCTGACCCCTGTTTAAGCCAGATGTTGGCAACTGTGGCCCTCTAGATGTTTTGGAACTGCAGCCCCTGTAAGTCTCACCACTGACTATGTGCCAGTTAATGCTGACAGGAGCTGTAGGCTAAAAACACACCCAGAGAGCCATCATTTCCCACACCACTTTTAAACAGTGTGTGAACTGCTGCAACCATGGTAACAGCTGGCTTATGTTATTGTTGCAAACTTTTTGACTGACAAAAGAGAAGAGATGTGCCACAGTATTTGTTAAATGTATACAGGGGTGGGGTATTTTTTTACATCAGAAATGCTTCTCTCTTGCTTGCTTTTCTGTGTGAATAGTAACCAGAGTAGCTAAAGAGCCATCCCATAATAATCATGTACATCCTTGTCTCCATGTCAGATTTCAGGTTGAGCATGTCAGAAGGCACAAGGGCTAAGATTAAGTCATGACTGGATCCTGCAAATTGATCTGTCATGGTGGAACCTGCTGAGATCCTGAGGGCAATACTTTCTTTAACCATTTACGGAAGCCTCTGGAATGGTGACAAATCCACTCCCAAAAATCTGCCTCCTGTGCTGCTGGTGGAGGATGGTGCAGCCTGGATATCTTGTACCTCCCCTCGCCCCCTTGGGATCCTCCATCAAGTAGTGTCTGGCTTCAGGCCACTCTGTCCATTGGCATATCTAAGTGGAAGAATAATCTCACTGCCTGAAGCTTGGGAACAAGAAGTAAAATGAAATTGCTAAACAATTCTTCGGTTAACATTGCATTCCCACAACCCAATAAGAGATGACACAGTGTTATGGGTTTATAATTGGCCACTCTATTTTAGAATCGTAGCATAATCTATAACTGTCCACAGCCTGTGCTGCGGTGGTAGCACGAGAAAGTACCTTCTTAGTATTTCCTAACCCTGTTAGCCTAGTTAAGCTACCCCCCCCCCCTCTTTTGGTTGCTTAACACTTTCAAACTATTCCTTCACCAAACCGGCAGGCTTTAGTGAGGCTACTGGCTGTATCGGTTAGTCAGGCCTACCATATTTCCCCCTTTGGGCTGGCCTGAGGACTGAATTTACCTGAGGATAGCCATCCTCTTCTTTGTCCTTCTACCCTTTCTCGTGCTACCTGCCCAAAGCGACCGAAGAAATGACGAACAAGACTACCACTAAACAAGAATACTGCCGGTGTGGGAGGGGTGAAAAACACCAGGACCCCAGCGAGCCAAATCAGGAATCCCAGCCAAAAATTCCCGTCCGGCCCTTAATAAAGCGACCCATAGACACACTGGAGATAGGGAGGGTGGGAGGGCGAGCTAGGTTTTCGGAGCCAGAATGGCGATCCGGGGCCTGGGCCAGCCCTTTTATAAGGGCTGTCCCCGCCCCCGGACATCATTGCTGTACGTCCGGGCTGGGCACTGCAAAGCGCGCGCCAGAGGCATTCGCCTCTGACGCGCGTTCCTTTGCTTTCCTGCCTAAGCTCACCAGTAGGTGTGGTGGTGCTGCTGCATGCGCAGAACTGCAAATAGTGCCTCCCTTCCGGGTCACCCAATCAAGCTACATGGTCTCCAAAGCTGGCCATTTTTTTGTGGCACATCAGACAGAGAATACCACAAGTATTCATCTATGGCAGTGGTGGCGAACTTTGGCACTCCAGGTGTTCTCGGACTTCAATTCCCAGAAGCCCAAGTCAGCACTCCTGCTGATCAGGGCTTCTGGGAATTGAAGTCCACAAACATCTGGAGTCCCAAGGCCCACCATCACTGATCTATGGCAATAAAAATACAATAATTACAAAGTTAACTAACTAACTAACTGTTCACTCTCCTCTCACAAGACCCAGGTTTGCCCTCACTCTAATGAGAAGACCAGCACATGTGCAGTAATTTGCTTCTTAATGAAAATGTTCTTTATTTAGAATGCAAGTGTTCAGACAGTTACTGTTCTATTTAGGTTACTGGCTAGCCCTGTGCTGTTAGTACTGTACAATATTATGTTTCACTTTGCCTGAAAAATAAACACAGGAGACAGTAGAGGCAACCAACCAACAGATTTAGGGGTTGATTGGGACAATTTCCCCCTATAATCCTTGATTTATGATTGACTCATACCCACTCAGCGAGAGAAAGTTCAGTCTATTTCCTTTTAATAACTATTTTATTTATTTATTTATTTATTCACATTTCTATTCCATCAAATGGACTAAGAGAGTATTCAGAGAAGCTTACAACATTATCCTCCAAACCTGTAAAGTAAACATTTTATTAAAAGCATGTATAAGAGAATAGATCAAATTAATGTAAAACTGTGTAATCTTATTTGCAGCAGAAGAATTTCAAAAGTAACCTTTTCTGCTTTCTCCTCAAATGTCCAATTGTCGCAATTTCCTTAAAACTAAAGGAGGAAGAGGAGAGAGGGGGTATCTACTTGGTTAAGGTTGTCACATTGGAAAGCGGCTTACAATTTATATAAAAAATAGCAACATAACAATTACAAATTACATAACACCAAAATAATTATCACTGGACAATATTATCATTGGATACTAGTCATGCACATCAAGATTCAGAAACGGTATAGCACTGAATACTAATTTCTGGGGGGGAAATGATTGGAGAAAACTATTGCCTTCACACTTTTCCTATGGGCTTCCCTTATTCCTGCTTAACTCAGGAAATCCGCCAAGAGGTCCATGACCATGAGTCTCCCCACAAGACAGGACTGAGAGCTGGGCCCGCCTGTCGCGTGCTCCTGTCCCCCCTTGTTAAGCTGATCTTAGATACAGATATGGTGTTTCAGTGTAGGGTATCACTTGATCATCTTATCCTGGTATACGGAAAGGGTCCTCTCACTTTTTCTAATCATGGTTTCCTCCACAGAACAATATCCTGGTTGTGAAGGATGATGTGAATCACCCCATGTCTGTTGTGAGTTCTACCAAAAGCAGGTGAGTGAGACGGGGCTGTGAGTGGGGAAGGATTGTTGAGTAAGAAAGGACCAGTGATGAGCAACAACAAGTTTGCACCCCCCTGGCAGGGAGTATTCAAAATTGGGTGGCCTTTGGGCAGGGGGGTGGCAAAATTGGGTGGCCACGGCCACCTCCCTGACCTGCCCCATAAAGTTTTGTCCCTGCAAGTGGTTCAAGGTCTCCCTTGCTCAAAAGTCAGTCATATCTGACTCTAAGGTGCAGTGCTCATCTCCATTTACAGCCAAAGAGCCAGTGCTGCCTGTGTTTGCAGATGTATACATGGTCATATGACAGGCATGACTCGATCGCCCATGACATAGGCTCTGCCCATAACGTAGGCTCTGCCCTCGATGTAGGCTCCACCCACAGTGTGGTAGCATTTTTTTGGCTTCCCACCACTGAGTGGTGGGCATCAGCAGGTTAGCACCTGTTCGCCAGAACCAGTAGCAGAAATTCTGGCTGGCCTCGCCCATCCAAGTTTTGAAATAAAGTACCGTAGTCCTAATTCAGGTGCAAGGCAGGGCTTTCCCCCTGGCCACGCCGACCATACTACACCCACAGTGTGATAGTAACAATTTTTGGAGCCCACCACTGGTTGAGAAAGCTTTGGCCTTCCAGACCTTTTGGCCCTCTGTCTGGAGGGTTAAAGATTCTCTAGCACAACTGACAAAAAGAAGTCTAGTTTCCTTTCCTATTCAATCCTAGATGCTTGGCTGGGGCTAAGACAAGACCATGAGCAGACTAAGGATACTTGTTATTCTTAGAGATGCCCTTCTTCTTTGCACTTTTCACATTCTTTCCTTCCACCCTCTTCTTCAATTCCTCCTTTCCCAGAATTGAGTCATCCACCCAAACGGCGATTCACCATTTCAGCATCAGTCTTTAATGTCAACTGGGCTTTAATGTCAACTGACTATTTCCTTCTCTCCCTGCTTCTGTTTCTTCTGCAGGCTGGCTCTCCAGCACGGTGATGGGCATGTTGTGGATTACCTGTGCCAGCCAGTCATTGACTACGTCCTCAAGAGCCAACTGTACCTGAATGCCTCCGGTTAAAGCGCCTCTGGCATTGCAGCAAAGCAGACCTATCGCTACAATTTCCTACAGTTGTTCATTACAATCCTTGTTCTCACTCTCTCTTTTTTGCTGTCTCTTGCGTGCATCTGCCTGTTTTACCTTCATGTTCCCACCTCACCCAAACCCACTTAAGTGCAGAGTAGTGCTGCATACAACCACAACTACACCCTCACCAAGCAATCCTTTCCCCCCTCATTAGTAGGGAAACAGGAAAGACCATTGGGTGCCATGAGCCAAGAGGGAGCAGACTCAATGTCTATCTTCCCGTATACAGCAGGGAACACGACATCATCTTCCTTCTCAGTATGCTTTGGACCCATACAACCATTTTATGGTCATGTCCCCTCATAATGTGTCAGCTAATTGAATCTCAGTGGGTCTTTTTCTTTTAATATTTTTGGTACTTTTGATGGGGGTTGTTAACTTTTTATTAGTGTAATCTACAATTACAGTGTAGTTGGCAGGAGGAGAATCTGACCTACTTGGTAAAAAGCTCAGATTTTTAGGTTAAGAATTGAAGAGCCTTGAGTTGAGGGAAGAAGCTTGAGGCTATTTATGTTGGCGAAGAACAAGCAATGGTTTCTGGCACAAAAAGAGCAGAAAGAAGGCTTATTTAATATGTAGATGTTCTTCATTCCTATTGTAAATAGGATGTTTATAGAAAGGGAGGGAAGTTCTAATGGGGTTTCTAATGTGCTTCAAATCTCTTTTTAAACAGGGTACACACAGTCTTGGGGTGCCATGAGCATTTTGTTTTGTCAACAGCTGCTTTGTAATGAGATCTAGGATTAACTACTCCTTGCTCAATTTAAACCTCTCTTCCTCTTGAAATTTATCCAAAATATAACCATTCATTGTGTATCCAACCATCTCCTTTCTAGTTTTACTAGCTTTGTTGGGTTAAATTCACAGTTATTTCACTTTGCCAACAACTCTCTCTCTTTCTCTCATACACAACCCTACCTGTAGGCAACTGCATGGGTATCCACACTCAGGTACCACTGCTGCTTCCCCACATTCCTCTAAACACTCTTCAGAAAGAAGCTCCCGCTTCTGTTTCCCCTGAGAAGATGATCTCAAAAACATATGCCAACACACACACACACACAGGAAGTGACCAACAAATAAACACAAGCAGAATTATGATGGCAGAAAGTAGCTTCAGATAGGCAACAGTGCCTTGAAATTTGTCCCTGAAGTTGTCACAAGAATTTCTCTCATGAACTCATACCTTTGTGTAAGGTAAAGGTTTCCCTTGCTCAAAAGCCAGTCGTATCGAACTCTAGGGTTCAGTGCTCATCTCTGTTTCAAAGTTGAAGAGCCAGCGCTGTCTGCTTCTGCAGACATTTCTCTGGTCATGGGGCAGGCATGACTAGACACCAGAGAGCACGGAACGCTGTTACCTTCCCACGGAAGTAGTCCCTTATTTATCTACTTGCAATTTCTTGCTTTCAAACTGCTAGTTTGGCAGGAGCTGGGACAAAGATGGAAACTCATTCTGTCCTACAGCACTTGGGAATCAAACTGCTGACCTTCTGCCTCCCAGTCAGTGTCTTAGCCACTTCAGCCACTGCAGAAAAGTGTTAAAAACCAGTGGGCTTGTGACGGCAGGTACACTCTAGGTTAAGGCCTTCAGAAGATTATCAAGTTTGGAGGTCTGCAAGGATAACACTGTTTTACATGTAAAGAAACTGAAGTCCAGAGAGGAAATTAACAAAGTTATGTGGTTCAGAAATATTAGTTTGTTACAAATTGAATGGCAAAGCCTAGTGAGCTGAGCTAAATTAGATACGGCACTCAAGCAGTTGCGATAAATGTTATGGATTTGCTGTTGTTGTTTACTCTGAGGCTCCTCTACTGGTATTTTAGGGTGATTCAGTCTGAGGCAGTTAGGGACATGTGGCATTTCCACAACTCTAATTTAGCTGTTACTAGTTGGGGTAACTGGAGTGCTTCAGCAGATCGGATGCAGTGATGGGATGTTACCGGTTCGGACCGGTTCTCCTGAATGGTAGCACCCCATCAGGAGGGGCCGCCGGTGTGTGTGTGAACTCCAGGCGACCGGTTCGTTTGCCTCTCCGGCTCCCTCCAAAAATGTATTTCCAGGCAGCCAAAATGGCTGCCCGGAACTGCGCATACGTCAAACCTCCGTTTGATGCATGTGCAGCTATTTTTTTTTGTGCATGCGTCAAATAGAGGTTTGATGCATGTGCACTAGAAAAAGAACTGCGCATGCGTCAAACGGAGGTTTGACGCATGCACAGATATTTTTTAATTTTAAAAAATTTTTTTGCTCCGCCCACGATGTCATGATGTCAGCTACATCCACGATATCCATGACGTAGTGGGTGGGGTAGCGGGAATTTTGACAACCCACCACTGGTGGGATGTTTGTATTTCATACCATTCTGATCTCTTCAGACGTGGCTTGGTCACTCAAAAGGAAGTCCTAGAGCTGCCCATGGGGAGAAAAGCAATGCTTAGATTTTGATTCAGAATCTCAGGCTGCTTCGAGATAAGCACCTCCTAATGCTTATAAAGCAATTGGTCTTTTGCTGAAACCTGCAAGAATTGCAATTGAGTTCCTATACTAATGAGAATATAACACTTATCTCTTGTGTTCAGTAGGCTTTACTCCAGGCAGCCAGTAGACATAGCATAGTTACTATCATGTGTGGGTAAGGTCCAGCTCACTTGAGGATTTAGGTTTTCCTTAAAAAAAGAAAATCGAATGCTATGTCCTTATTCATCTAAGCATGATTGGCCATTATAAGTATGAGACATTATTTTAAAGTGTAATATTTGTTTTGAATCAGAAGTAATCAGACTGGAATAGTTAAGTGGGAAGGAGAGATGACTATATTGCTAAAATGGTAACTGGAAAGGTGTTTTTTTATTCTTAAGTCATTGTAACTGTGCTTTCATGGAATTTTAACAGTTTTTTATAATATTTTAATTTTAAGAGGTTTGGATTAGCAGTATAGATTAGAAGTTTTTAAATAAGAACAAGAGGGGATCAAAATTATCATTACTGTGTTACTGGCTATAATACTACAGTGAAACACCATTGTAAGTGAACAATTGTGACTTCTGGTGGGGGGGGATTGCAAACCCCGATTTACTTGTTAAGCAAGTTTTTGGTTGGATTTAGTTGTTAAGCGAGGCGACCATTCAGAGAAAACTCTGCTCTTTAAGCGAGTTACTCTCTAAGCGAGGCGCTCTGTAGGCAAGGTTTTACTGTTTTTCACTGAAGTTGTATATTGCTAATATTTTAAATATATATTTGAAACAGCACTAGTTAGCCAGATGTTTTGGGCTCTGGGCCAGTCATGTGATTGAGCAGGCCAGTCACATGGTTCCTCCCACCAGAAGCAGAAGTAAAATGCACCCATACATGCACAAAACACTGCCATAAATGTACCCACGACTGTCGGAAATGCATTTACAACAGCCGCGGGTGCATTTATGGCAGCATTTTTCACATGCATGGGAGCATTTTACTTCTGCTTCTGGGAGCGGTGAGGGTATTGTGGGCCAGATTATTAGGTGCCACATGCCGGATCTGTCCCACAGGCCGTAGTTTGAGTACCCCTGAGTTAGAAGATCGGTGAGAAATAAGTTTATGAAATGATGCTGAGTGCAGCAGCAAAAGAAAGTTCACCTGTTTTATGTGTCACAGTCCCAATTTTTGTAAAGTATATTTAAAAAGAATAATATTATGGTGTCGAATATCATAAACAGAAACGAGGAATCGAGGAATATTATAGATTTCTGTACTCAAAGACTGCAGTTTTATTCCCTCCAGTCAGAGCTTAAATGGCAAGAAGAAGAAGCGGTAAAACACAAGATGTTAACAAAATGATGACTGTTAAATGGAAAGCTTCATAAAATACAAGCCAACCCAGGAGGGCCATTTCATACTCAATGCTTTGTGTGGGAGCAGCTTCTCTTTCACTTATTGTCATTCCCAGAGCATTCAGCACCCGTGGACACTCCCTGTTGTCACAGGCTGCTGTACAAAAGAGACAGTTTCCTTTGATGGAGAAGGCTTAGATGTCCTACAACTGTTTTAAGAAAAATATTCTCTCTCGCTGCCCTGTTGCGCATTACCAACTACTGTTTCCAAAGCACTCTCTCTTTTCACAAGCCTCTCTGCCAGTGAGAGTAGATACAACTTCTTGCTGCAATCTACTATATGTCTCAGTCTCAAGCTGCATAGCAAATGACATATACAGCTGTATGCGTGTGGCAGTTAAAAGCAGCCTTCCAGAAAAGCTGGAAGGACAGTTTAGTGATGGAAACAACTGACAGAGACAGCAAAGGAGATGAAAGGGCGAACTTTCTGTAATTCTTGAACAAAAGATGGATAATCAGACCATTTTCCAACTTCATCCACTTTAGGACAGCATGCCTTAGGAACATAGCATTGTGGTCCAGACTATGTATATAATGTCTTACTAGTCTTATAATTGCCTTCATATGCTCAGTTATGCTTATGGATGAGGGGGGCGGGGTAAGGGACATTGTAATGTACGTTTAGAGGGCATTGGTGGGGTTGGTTTGGAAAGAGTTGGAGTAAATGCCAGACTCTCACTTATGTAACAAGAGATTTCAGAAGTGGGTTTTAGCTGCACAGGGTGGGCCTGGGGTGGGAAGGAAGGCAATGATTACTTTTCCATTTCTGAACTTGCAACTTTGAACTTAAAATTTGCTTTATTTTAAAAAAAAGTTTTAAAAGAAAAAAAACATTTGATGAGGTTAGTTTCTCACTAATGAAAGATGTTGGACTTAGATCTCTGTTGTGAAAATGTTCATGACCACAGACAAGACTTGTTTAAAATAATGGCAAGATGTTTAAAAGGACATAATAAAGAAAACTTGCGCTAATGAAATTTTTGTCAACATTCACAGTTCTTTGCTGAAACATCTCTTTGGCACTCTGCATTACAACACTGTTTTCTGCCCTTTCGGGAACAGGTTACTTCTGAAAACAAGATCCAAATAATCACATAACGTCTCTGGGCAATTACCTAAAACAATACAAACCATCACTTTTTAATGTAAAAACTGCACTCTCTACTAGCAATTAAAGTAAAGTCTACAGGGAAGGGTGATAGTCCCCAAACAGATTAAATCCCACTTGAATCCATCTTAATGGAGGGCAGCAGCTTCATCAAGATTGGCCTGGGGCTGAGGAGGACTTTGCGTGCCAAGAGGGCTCAGGACCAGAAAGTGACTTTGTGGAACTGGAACAGAGGTACGGATGTTCTGCTGTGATGCAGAAGGCAAATGGAAGACCACTGCATTATATTGTTCCCAGGACAATTTTCACAGCTGATTGTCGTGAGGATTGCCAATATTCGGAATCGGGTACAGAACTTGAAGAATAAATGAGTCCTGGCTGATGGGGTCAAAAAGTTCAGATTGCCCATGAATACAGCTGATTTCCCCTTTGAAAACGTATGTCTCAAAAATCTTGAGAGAATGTTTAGCGAAAGTTCTAGAACAAAACATAAATACTGTATTATACTTTCTAAGGCAAAGAGACATTATTAGAATATGCCTAACAAAATTGTTTACTATTTCCCTGAAGTTACAGGCAAAATGTTCCCCTTTTTGGAGGGCTCTCACTCCAACTTGTGTGTTTTACTCTAGAAAGAAAAACATATATTTTGAATCTGTTTCTGTGATTTTCAATCCAAACATCTCCCTCTCCAACATATGAATTTGTACAATGTTTGATTTTGCGAAGCTCCTGTAGGCAAGCCTGTACAACACATGTCATGATTAGTATAGAACAAAATCTGTTTTTCCCTTTTGAAAGGCCTTTTTTCAGGATCAGTATTTCAGCCCCTGCAGCATCAGTTCTTTCCAAATGAGGTGAAAGTGGATGAGACTAACCACTCTCTTTCGAGATAAGTAAGCTTGGTCTTTTCATTATATCTGAGCAATTTTAAATCTGGAGTCATCTAGGGTTACCTGTTTCTGAACAGAGTGTAAAACAGTTTTACTTTTTAAACATCGTAACTTAAAAACCTTTTCTCCAAACTTCGCTCAATTTGACACAGAGCAAGAACACACTGTCTGCTACAAATATGCCAAATTCAGTGCTCATCTCTATTTCAAAGTTATATATTTTTTTGCTTCATTTGCCCAAACAGATGTTCATTTGCTCTGCAGGCATAAGATCGTTGCTGCACAATAACTAATAGTTCCTTTTCTATAACATACATAAGGTTGTTTCTTAAATTGCTTTTATTTACTACTTTTTTTGGGGGGGGGGGGACTTTTTTTTGCTATCTTTACCTAAAGCAAAGTTGACTGGTCATAGCACTGTGGGATAGTGAATAGAGTAGCAGACTAGGACGCATGAGACATGGGTTTGAATCCTTGTTTGGACAGGGAAATTCACTGTGGGGAGGTGGGGTATAACTAGTCCTTTAATATCTCACTTATCTTGAAAGCATTGCTATAAGTCAGAGGTAACAACATTAGCATTTTTAAATGAGTCAGCATATAAAAACACGGCCAGTATATGTAAACGGTCTAATTGTAAAATTCCAACTGTAGCTAAATTGTGAGATCTGGTGACTGTGGAAAACTGGATTAGCCTTCATCCCTGTAACACTTTAACTAAGAATTTCATAGTTATAATTTCTTCTCCCATTGACATTCATCAGAAATTTTATTCAGAAATCTATGTAAGAAGCTTGTAAGCATGGGCCCATTGCATGTAATAAAGAACAGGGCAAGAGACTGACCACAAAGTACCTATGAAGCCTGACCTGTGGTCCCATAGCAATCACAGATTACTAACCAACCCTTTGACTACTGAGCATGTTTATATTGAGAAGTGATTTTCTTCCCTCTCAGGTTTTGTGTATTGCAAGTAGAGGGCAAGAAGTCTCCAAGATAAGTAATAAAGTAAAAAGAACATAGAAACAGATATATCTTCATGTTGTTTGTGCTTCTTAAATAGCCCAGCGTATATATACATGCTACATGTGTGTGTGTTGAAGCATGGGCACATTGAATCATCACTACAGAGAAAAGCTGATTTATATAAACAATTGCTTTTATATAAATAACTATCAATTTCCCCTTCCCCAGATACAGTTGTACGTAACTGACCAATTGTGATTTGGGGGGGGGGGATTGTGGACCCCGATGTATTTGTTAAGTGAGTTTTTGGTTGGTTTTATTTCTTAAGCGAAGCGAACATTCAGAGAAAATTCTGCTCTTTAAGCGAGTTACTCTTTAAGCGAGGCACTCTTTATGCAAGGTTTGACTGTATTGGAAATTGCAGTTTGATATACACATGGGTACCCATTTCCACAGTTCCCCCCCAATTCCTGGGGATGAGGTAATAACTATTAAACCAATTTAGGTCTCCAGTATAAATATGTTTTCAGAGTCCCAAACAGATCCTATCTTTGAAGTTAGCAACTTTTAAAAGTATTATGTAAGGCTTTCTGAGGGGAAAAAGCAACTTCAGGAATGCTGAGGGGAGAAGCAAAAGTCAAAAGGAATTTATAGTAATAAATAGTTAGTGACAAGATAGTTATAAGTATAACACCAGCCCTTGCTCCATTAATTCAGTCTGGGAGAAAGGATGGCAAAGGCAGAAGAAAGAGGAGAGAGACCAGATTCAGCAGGTGGCTCCTAGCTTTGAAACCAGTCCACACATTAAGGCAGGCTTTCCTCCTGCTGTCCAGTAATGGAATAACTGGAAGAGTTACTGCTTCCAGTATGGACACAATCAAAAGATAACAATTCCATCACAATCTACAGGGAACATCCAACTTGAAAATGATGTTCATGCAGCCAGTCCAAGGAGGGATTGGTCTCTTCGATCATCTCAGACTCTGCCTAACTCTGATACTTGGTTCGAAATCTGGCCAATTTGTGGAATCTGCTTCCTTCTGAGGCTGAGCTCCAAATGCTTTCAAGGTCTTTCAATGGGCTGCACATTGTAACATTTTGGAGGAAGGTTATCTCGAATCTCCTCCAGGTTCTTGATATCTGCAAGGATGTCTGTAATGCTACTCTTCAGTGTCTGGATCCGAAGTGTCTGATGCCTGGCTGTTTGCTCCATCTGTGACAGCTGCTCTTTCAACTGGTTGTTTGTTTTTCTGGCCTTGGCGAGGTTTGCTTCTAACATGTTCACACCTTGCTCATCCTGAGCCCCAGGTTGATCTAGTGTGATTGGAAGAAAGAGGAAGCTCATTATCAAAGCATCCATCCTTCATAACAACTTGCTATCTAACTACTTGCCCCACTGCCCATTTCTAATAGTCCTTCCTGACACTCAAGCTCTTTCTCACTAGCTGCTTCCAGGTTTCCAAGGCAAGCCAGGGTAGATCCTTCTCTGCTACCCTTCTGTCAGTAGGCAAAGAAATTTTAATGGAGACAAGCTACAGTTGTACCTCGCTTAAAGAGCATAATGCGTTCCACAGGATTGCTCTTTAAGCGAGTTTGCTCTTTAAGCGAAACACCATTGTAAGTGACTAGTTGTGTGGGGGATTGCGAACCCCGATTTATTTGTTAAGCGAGTTGTTGATTGGTTTTATTTGTTAAGCGAAGCGAACATTCAGAGAAAATTCTGCTCTTTAAGAGAGTTACTCTAAGCGAAATGCTCTTTATGTGAGATTTGACTGTATTAGCATCCCAGCCGATCCATGGCTGAAATGGAAAAAAATAGCAGCATGCAACAGGTTATTACTGTGAGGTTTTCTTATGGGGCTAAAACTCACCAAGGAGTCCTCCGTCGGATCCCTTGGCCAAGTTGAAAGCAGAGGGCACACATCATAGTCTGCCTAGCCAGAGGGTGATGTGATATCTAAATGGCTAAAAAGTCACATGCAAATGGACTTTATTTCTCATTTGCATGTGTGGAATGTCATCACAGAGACATCTACCAATGCACGGACTCCTCACTGAATAACGACACCAAGGTATCCAAGGATCTATTTATTTATTTATTTATTTATTCAGATTTACATTGCTGCCCACTCGCCGAGGCGACTTAGGTTCTTACTGGATATTTTATTTACCAGACTTTTGTTCTTCCTGATTTTTATTTTAGTCATCCTGAGCACTTTTTTAAAGGCACTTAAAAGATTAATAAATAAATCTGTCAGTTGGAATCTAAGCGTTAGCTGGAACACTTCTGGAGCAACACTACATGTTACCACAGCAAAGATGTCTCCAAACCAATACCTACGGTAATAATATGGAGGTGAGATGGTAGTGGGATTAGTAGGGTTGCGTTGTAGTAATACAGGGATGGGGACTGTGCAGTCTGCTTCTTGTGGTCTTGGGGTGTGAAGTTGTTGTTGTTGTTGTTTGGACTTTTATAATGTTCTGAGCTTCTACCAACCCTGCCCCCCCCCAAAAAAAAAATGGCCACTAGAGAAGCCTTTTCAGTTTTAAAAAAAATCCCCCATATTTGTAAGAAAATATTGGAAAGTGTGATGGGTCACAGGAACAATGTGAGTGAGGCTATCCACGTTCCAGCAATGGATCTGTGACCCTAAGAGATTTTTATAGGTTACTTCATCTTTTGTGTCCCAATCAAATCCTGGACTGCCAAAATGAAACCATTTTCTTCACTTTGTTGTTGGCCAAACTCAAGTCCTAATCAGTACATGTTTCCGGCAGCAATAAACAGACCAGCAGATGAGCCGGATTCTGTATCTCTCCACATTCACACAGCGTGTTGTTGTCTACCAGCAGCCCCCACTTGAGCATGTTGGTCTTGCATTTGGGGATTTCAACCCTCAGCCTATTCAAGGTCCTATTATAGGTTACTATATTATTATATATGTCTATTGGTCCATAGGGTCACAAAGGGTCGGAATCGACTGTGCCAACTGAAGAACAACAATGTATATTCTGGGCCCTTGTTAGATTATGAGACAAATGCAGTGTTTAAGGACTCTTGTCTAAAAATATGTAGATCACCCTTAGAATGCACAACATATTAGGAAGGGGGGGGGAGCCAGAAATAGAAAGTTTGCCTTCCATTTTAATTTTAATACTTAACACTTTCCCTTCTCTATTATAACTAGCTCATGCTGATTTAGTAACAAAAGCATTCTATGCATACTCTGTAAATTAAACCAAAGCATGCTTGTTGTCATAATAGGAAATATAATTGTCTCTCACCCATTAGGCGCAGAATATCTTCTAGTGCACTGAGAACGTCTTGGACGGAGCTAGCAGCACTTCCAGCTTCTGCCTTGGCTCTCTGGGACATCTTCACAGCCTGAATAGATCATGATAATCCAAAGTGTTAGCAGGCCTTCTTGCCTAAACAGGTTCTCTAGAAGTCCCTTCCATTGAAAAGTTAACCAACTCACTTCCTGTGCCATGGTAGCATCCATATCAATCTCCATTGCCTTTCTTTCCAGCTTCCCATCCATCTCTCTGGCCTCGTTCCGCAGAGCCATGATTTCCCTCTCCAGAGCTAGTGCTTCATCTGCTGTCCTGTTGGCTTCCAAGGTCAGCCTTCCTGTCTCCTGGGGGAACAAATGCAGCAAACAGTAGAAACATTAAGGAGGCAAGGAGGTCCAAAAACTAGCGACAAACATCACTGTTATCAAATAGAACAGGCTTGTTGGCTTCATGAGCATCACCACCTGCAAGAGGTAGAATTCGAGAAGTCTCACAAATCAAAACTACTGAGAATACCAGCAAGCAAAAATATCCAGTGATATTAGAATGACAGAGACATCTCTTTTGATGATTCCTGTCTCCTCTCCTTGTTGTCTGTCTCACCATGTTTCTTCTTCTGCCATATCTGAATCCGAATATTAGTGATCCTCAAGGCAATCACCCATGAAGAATGTCCTGAGAATATAATGCAGTGGCCTTTGATCTGCCTTCCGCATCATAGCATAACACCCGTACCATTGATCCAGTTCCATGAGTCACTTTCTGGTCCTAAGCCCTTTTGACATGCAAAGTCCTCATCAGCCCTAGGCTGATGAAGCTGCTGCCCTCCATCCAGATGGAATCAGGTGGGAATTAATTCACTTGAGAATTATCACACTTTCCTGTGGACTTCAGCACCCAAGGCTGTTAGTCCTTAGGGTTCTCAGGTTAGTTAACTGCCGCCTGACATTCAGCGTTGAGTCACTGGCAGTATGGTCTACTCTGTTACCATAGCAGGATAACCTGGCCAGACTTTCACCCTGTTTCTAGCCATCATTTATTATACATTTAATTGTTATTACAGGCTCAAACTTCATATTCATTTTCAACTCTGTATAATAATAGAGGCTGCAGAGTGTATCTGGATAATCACACAGAAGCACTGAAGTTGGTGTTTTTCATTTTTCACAGATTGGCCAATAAGGATGAAATCAGAATCCTGAGCCATGAAATTACTAATTT
Organism: Furcifer pardalis; assembly: GCA_030440675.1. Classification (NCBI taxonomy): domain Eukaryota; kingdom Metazoa; phylum Chordata; class Lepidosauria; order Squamata; family Chamaeleonidae; genus Furcifer; species Furcifer pardalis. The sequence goes on along the minus strand of CP126891.1, from coordinate 160,794,185 downwards.
AAATCTTGTTTCCAGAAGGGTGGTATCAGGCAGCGTCACTCTTTCTTAACCTCAACCCTGTTTTCCACAATATTCAGGCAATTATACTAAGTTAATGACTGCGGTAATAATTAAGACAGATAATATATGTGAAGTAGTAAAAAAAAAAAACTGGAGTGTGAACACCAATGGTATTGCTATTCAGAGTCCTGTCTTCCTGTGATTGAAGAAAGAGTTTTGAACACCAAACTAGAGTCTCCAGCTTAGGGTAAAATACATGTCCAACTTCAGAATGCCAAATCCAAAGTGTGCCTTTGTCAGTCTCCTTCAAGCATATGAATTCCTCCATTTCCCAGAAGCTCCACCCACACCAAATTTTCAGTTCCCCTATACCTGATTGATGCCTCCAGCAATCTCCTTTGCTTCTCCAGCCAGTTTCCGGGCAGTCTCAGCTTCTGCTACAGCTGTGCCCAAGGCTTCTTCTGCACGTCTTGTCTTTTCATTGGCACTAGCAACTGTGTTGCTGATAACAGGAAGCTTTTGCATGGCCTCCTTGGCTTCGAGTTCTTTGTCACCTACTTGAAGATCAAACTCTACAAGAAGAAGAGGAGAAAACCAAGTTAAAACAGCATGGAGAGACACCCCTTATTTGTGCCTCCACTGAGAAGCAAGGAGAAATCTCAGAGAGTGTAGAAGTCAACAAATCAGTGGCTTCTTTCCACTCAGCATTTCTGGCTCAAAGTACCGGTATATGTCTATTATAGATGATTGATACCATTGGTTCCATTGTTTTGAATCTTGAAATCTATAGTTTAGTGAAAAATTTAAAATTCCCCACTAGAGAACTCTAGTGCTCTACCCCAAAACTTAACAGGGACTTATAATTATAAATCCCAGGGTTCCACAGGATGGAACCATGACAGTTAAGCCATATCACATTTTCTAGTGGTATAATAGAGACGCACAGTGTGCTGTGAACTCTGAAGTTTGTTCAAAGGCCACAGCTTTTGCAAATGACCAGCTTCATACAATCAGGGATTAAGCAGGATGGATAGAATGTTTGGAGAAGAAGGATACTAGGTAAAGACCAGCAATACCTTCAAGCAGAGGCAGGGCAGCCAACTGGAAGGAGAAGCAGCCGTGCTGGATTTCCCACCCTGAGCAGGGGATTAGACCAAATGGCTTCTAAGAAGGCTCGTCTCCAACTTCCAGCCCCATGTTCTAGCATGCACTCTTTCAAAGCAAATGGCATTTCCCAATTGATTTTATGTATTTATTTATTTACATTTATATCCTCCCCTTTTGGTGCAAGCACCACTCAGGGTGGCTTACAATGTAAGACAGACAGACAGAAGTTTAACATCATCTTGTAATAGCTATGATGTACACTCTACCATGTTGCCCAATGGAACATCACCATAAGTCCACCCCACCCCCCATTTTTAAAAAAATGGAAATTATAGCCTCTGTATACTCATAGCTAAACATCACCCATTCAACCAAAGGGGAAAAAAACCCCAGCTCCAAGTATTTGAATAGCGGCAACCTAATGCTAACCAACACATAACAATTGCCTTTCAGTCCTTGCTCTCTTAATGACTACAGGAATGAAAAATTTTTGACTAGTTTCTAAAAAGTAAAGACGGAATTGACCTGCTGTCATTTGCCTAAGGAGAGGATTTTCCAGAGAAGAGAGAGTGTATGACATTTATTTATTTATTTATTTATTTATCAATTTATCATAGTTATACCCGGCCCATCCAGGAGATTTTCCAAAGTAACAATGTGATATAAATCTCATTGCTACTTTGGGCTCCTAGCAGCTTCTTACCCTTTTAATCATTAGCCTGAAGGATTCCTGTTTTTTTTAGCAACTCACCCCTCAGATTCTTCAGGATGTTATCAACTTCATATAAAGTGGCATTGCCAGCATTCAGTGCCTGCTGAGACATACTCTTGGCAGCATTGACACGAGACAACAGTGGGATGGATGCCTGCACCAAACAAAGAAGCAAATGAAAAACTGTAACCACCACCCTCCTCCTAGAGAGACAGTCCTGTAGCATGTCTGAGAATCGGCCTTTGGTACTTCTCAAGTGAAGCTTAGACCATCATGCATCAGTTGCATGCCCCATTCAGATCTATGGTGCACTGAAGAGATTTTGGATTTGCCTGGCTTGTTCTATACAGCAGGACATGGAATACATCTTGTCATGGCTAACATCTTTGAAAATACAGTATACATTTTTTGATCTCATATATATATATAGAAAAAAGTCTTAAAACATGCTTATAACACCAAGATAGAAATCCATTAGTTATTATTAATGCAGTATTATTATGTACAGTAAAATCCCTACTTACATAAAAAGTCCGTTCTGTAGGCTTTTGACTAAATTGGGTTTTTATGTAACTTGAAGCAAACCCATAGGAAAAATGAAATTTTTATGTAGCTCGAAGCAAACCCATAAGGAAATGAATTTTTACATAACTCAAAGCAAACTCTTAGGAAAATTTTTTTTTATGTAACTCAAAGCAAACCCATAGGAAATCGTGTTATGTAAACTGGGACATTTGCGTAATTCAGGACATGGTTTTAGCACAAAATCATTATATAATTCGAATTTTATGTAACTCGAGGCATATGTAAGTTGGGGTTTTACTGTATTAGCATGAATATACTTTACCAATTTATAATTTTCTCCCTTTTGCAAGAGCTCTTTCATCTCTTCCTCCCAATTCCTGATGTTGCTTTGTACGAGTTTGTACTGTGTCATGTAGACTTCTACAGAGCTTGTTAAAAAGTCTGCCTTCTGCCGAAGTTGATTGGCCTCTTCCTAAAACATAGGGAAGGGGAGACATTTGTTTGATTAAATGCCATCAAGTCAGAACTAACATAGAAATCCTAATAGGGTTTTCAAGGCGAGGTATTTAAAGAGTGGTTTTACCACTTCTACTCCCTTCATGAGTTTCCATGGCTGAGCCAGTGAATCAAACTCAGGTCACCTGTGTCCTAGTCCATTACTCTATCCACTACACCATGCTGTGTATCCACTGTCTGGTTTAGAATGCCTCATGTTCAAAGAATAATGTCTCCACTTCTACAACCATCCCTTTACTGAACAGATGAAGGCAAATTATAATGAAAATGGCGCAAAGCTCCTGTAAATATCTTGAAGCACACATACCCCCCTCACCTGAAATAAGGCGACGTCCACCTTTGGCAAACGAGCCAGAGAGCCAAGCACCAACTGACTGCCTTGATAGGCCCTGTCAGCATCTGCAGTAGCCCTGCCAGCATCCGCCTCCAGTTCAGTTGACAGCAACTTTATCTCTCCGTATCTGGAAAAAAAGGAGCAACTTTCAAGCCAAAAAGTGTGGAAGACCATTTTTCCAGCCAGTCACATCACCTCATCTCTATCAGCTAGGCCAAAGATAACAAGGCAGAGTTAATCCTATTGGATTCTGACTTTTATCTGGTGCCTGTTTCTAGATGCAGTGTCTAAGCATGCCATTATTCTGGCAGACAAACTGCAGGAACTTTGAGCAGCCTAATTTCAGGATCTACCTTGAGGGAAGTAGACAACGGTGCCCAATAACCAATATTGCTTACACTGCAAGGTGACTTAAACTGGAAATAGGGAATGTGAGGGATGTTGTACACCATCAGAGACAGCAAAGTTTGGGGGATTGGCCTTCATTTTCTCTGCTAACAGTAAATTGCAGCCAGGTACTTCTAAGAAATAACTGGACTGAGAGACAGAACAAAGAGCTTTTGCCCAGGACCAAGTTTAGGAAATCTCTGAGCAAGGTGTTCTCAGTGGAAATTGATCCCCCATTCCACCCTGGTCAATCCAATCTCTTTCCAGCTGTCTTGGGAATCCAGTTCTCAAGGGAGAGGTGAGCAGGCCCGTGCTTGCCATTTGGGACACAGGGACTGGCACCCCCCAGAGGTGGGCAGAAGTATGTCACCTGGCAGCTACAATCCATGGCATCATGCAGTATCCCCCATAGGTGCTGTCCCATCCCTCCCTGTCCAGCGCCCTTTTAGCGTAGCCAGAACGCCAGCTCCTGGAGATGAGCAGGGGAGAGCTACTTTCCTTCGCCTTGACACTGGATGGTGCAGCCATCCTAATAACAGGGGTTCCCAACCTAAGGCCTATGGGCCAGATCTGGCCCATGGTGCCATTTTATGTGCCCCTCCAAGAGCATTCAAGAATCAAAATGGCTACCCCTTTGAGGCTGTTGGGACAAAATGGCCATCCGGCCCTCGAGGCTGACTGAGAGACCGTGACCCGGACCCCGCCTTGAAAAGGTTGGAATCCCTGCTAATAAGAACATAGCACAGTATAACACCGGATAACGCTAAAACTTGGTTCCACAAGTCTTGGTGTTATCCGGTTTTTAGTGTTATCCGACGCATGTTAAAATCCTATAGGGTGGATCTGATAACGTTAAAGCTCCATAGAGATATATTGTAACCGCACAGGCTTTAGCGGTTGTTATCCGATCCATCCCATAGGACCATAACGTTATTCGATCCAATTCTCCTCCCCAGATTACTTAACGTTATGCGATTTTAGCGTTATCCGATCCAATTGTTATCCGGTATTTTACTGTATATCCTGGATGAATGCAGCCTATCGCTGTGCATCTTTCCATTAAGAAGTCCTCTCTCGACAAAGAGGATCTCCAACCTAAAGATGGGAATTCGGCTTTAATTATCCTCATCATGGGGTTGTGGCTTGAGGAAGAGGGGGAAGAAGATAATGACCCATGAAGTAACTGGAAGTGGGACAAGTCACCACCCAAGCCTTGACCATGCCTGCCAAGCTACGAGACCTGGGGTGGGATTGGGGTGGGGGATCACATACTTTTGCTGGAGCCCTTTTGCAGAATTTGCGAAGCTGCTTCCCCCACTCAAGGATGACTGCAGCAAGCCCAGCGCCTGTTGGGAGGCATCTTCTGCTGCCCTGGCTGCTTGCTCAATGGCATCTGCCAGCTGTGTGTGCCTGAAAGGCAAAAAAGAAACCGGGGGGGGGGGCAGCAAAAAGAGTGAGATGGGGGCGCCCGGTGACCATCCCTCCCTCTCACTAAGCCCAATTTCAATGGGGAAAAATTGCACACTGGGACAGGGTTTCTCCTTTGCAAATCTAAATCTAAATAAATAAATAAATAAACTTCTCCAGCTGCAACCACTTGTGTCCAAGTTACACCCACTACTGACAATCAAAGGTCCACCTGAAATGGCCTCTAAGGCAATACACTCCAAGGTGCAAGGGTGTGTATGTGTGGCTTTGGAAGTCTGTGGGTGGAGAGCAGAGAGGTTGCGGTGGCTCAGTGCTTAAGAAGCTCGCCTTATTAACTGGAAGGCTGGCAAGTCGGCAGTTCAAGACCCCGGGTACTGCATGACGGTTTGAGTGCCCGTCTCTGTCCCAGCTCCTGCCAACCTAGCAGTTTGAAAACAAGAAATTGCAAGTAGGTAAATAAGGACCACTTTCGTGGGAAAAGATCTTGGGGACATGAAAAGAGCCTTGTTTGGGCATCCCCTGAGTGGAGTTTCTCCAGTAAAAATCCTTTCAACCTAGAATAATTTCTGACACATTATTATTATAGTGAAAATCAAAAGTAGCATTTGGTGTGCTTCTAATCTTTTTAGTTTTAATTTTTAAAATTTAATTTTAACTGTTTTAAGGTTTTTAGGTAGTGTTTGTGTTTTATTGTCATTTTTTTTAGTGTTTGTGTTTTATTGTCATTTTGTTGTTTTTTATTACTTGTAAACCGCCCTGAGTCACTTCGGTGAGAAGGGCGGTGGAGAAATATGAATAAATAAATGAATGAATAAAATCTGAAACTTCCTTCTGCTCATACACACGGGTCCTGTTAGATAGAAGCAAAAAAAAAAAAAAAACAGAAAGAAAGAAAAAGAAAGAAAAAGTTGGAAGAGAAGGAGACTAACATCACTCTTTCCCCCTTTCCACTTTTGTTTTAAGAGTACATTATTTGTTTTGCCATCAGCTGTACAAATGTAGAGATAGAAAATTATAATGCAAATTAAAGCACAGCTGAATAGACCTCAGAAGGCAAGTGTTGATTTCACAGTAAAGAAATGCCCACATTTCATAGCCAGAACACTATTGTACCTGTAACATATTTACTATTGAAGGTGACAGCGATGCTGTTCTGGCAAGCTGATTCTGACTTATGGCTATCCTTACCAGGATTTCTTAAGTACAGTATAGAGAACTCAGAAGTGGTTTACTAGTTCCTTCTGAAGGTCACACTAGGTCTGTGAACCGTGCCCAAGGCTCTTCTTCCAGGAGGAAATGGGAGGAATTAAACTCCAACCGCTGGCACTACAGCCGGGTACCCAACGTACTGAGCTACTATTACAATGTAATAATAATAATAATAATAATAATAATAATAATAATAATAATAATAATAATAATAATAATAATAATAATAATAATAATAATAATAATAATAATAATAATAATAGATGATGATGATGATGATGATGATGATGATGATGATGATGATGATGATGATGATGATGTGCTATCCTGTGAATTTCAGGTTAGGGCAACTCTTTCCACAGCTTTCAACATAGTGAGTATTCAGAAGTACTGTAGATACTCGAGTATAAGCTGATTTTTCTTAGCCCCAAAAAGGGGACACGCCTTATACTCGGGTCAACAACCACAAGGGTCCCAAGACTGTGCTGAATTGAGATGCACCAACAATTGAATTAATTTTACCATGTTTTCATGTATTTTGATTATTGAAACTTGCTAGAAGCTGTTGCATTTCCCACCTTTGGCTTATACTTAGGCCAATCTATTTTCCATGGGTTTTCAGGTCAAAACTAGGTACCTCGGTTTATATTCCGGTTGGCTTATACTCTAGTATATACGGTCGTTTACCGTTCCCTTCTTCTGGGGGTGTTTTGGGACTGTGGAGCTTTCTCAGGACCACACAGTTGACTCTTCTTTTTAGAGACATGGGCAAAAATTACTCTCCCTACTTCTGACTCAACAGATGGGTCCCTCACTTACCAAGCTGTCCAATCATCTGTCTGCCTTGCACAGTTTCTCGAAATAAGATAAAGGAATTGATACCAACTTCTTCATGGGACATAGGTCCTCAAAGCTCAGACCACACAGAGCATCATGCTAAAACAATCACTTCCCTTCTATTTAGGTAGCCATGAAAGGAACCAAGTGAGAAGTTCTGAGACTCAGAGTAATCTCTGCCCTCCCCAACATAAATGATGGGCTAGAGTTGTCTGTGTATCAATTGCAGTCACTTTCCTAGTCCTTTCATGAGTGTCAGTCTATATGCAGGCTGAAAATCTCATACAAAGACTACAAAAAAGGATGAAGAGAGAGGGTGTGTGCCATATTGTGCGTGTGACGTCACACGTAGCAGTTCATGAGTCCTGCCATCCTTCCTTTAAAATCCTTTGCCTGAATAAATAGCAGTAGATAAACAAGAGGCAAAGCACACATGTTATATTTGGGGGCAGGCAGTTGTGTCCAAAGTAGGTTTATTCAAAGATGGTGTCAGAAGAAGCTGGGACCTGGAATAATGAATTAAATCTCTCTTTAAACAAGTATAGATTCATAAGTTTGGATGTTACTGGGAGCTCTGGCTTGTCTACAACTGTCAGGAAATTACATTTTTCCTCATGTTTCCCAAGGCTTGAAATTGCAGTTTTTAGCTAGGCCTCATAAATAGGCCTCATAGAAATCCTTTGTCCTTCTCTGCCTCATAGACTCATGTCACAAGACTGCCTGTTTTCCAGTATTCCTTATCTTTCTAGCTAGCTGAGAAGCATGTTTTCTCTTCACTGATTGCACACGTGTAAAAAACAATCCATTGTTTTGAGAATGTTTCTCTCTGTTACCTGATTGGCTATGAATAACCCACCTGACTGAAAATTCTCCATTTTGCAGAGAAGTTAGTTAGTTCGTTTCTGGATCTCAATGGCTTAAGACCCTGGCTATGGTGTGGGATTTCTCTTTTCTTTTCACTATGATTACCTAATGAACCTGGACTGTTTGTTGGACTGATTCATTGTTATGACCTTCTAATCTACGATTTTTCCATGGACTTTGCTACATGAACCTGAAGAATAATGGGCAGTGTGACCCGGAGCCAAAAAGGGAGGGCCCTTGCGATGGGACAGCTGATGTGTGATAACAACTGGCACCAAACATTTGCTAACAAGAAAAACGAGGAGTTGAGGGAGGAAAGGACAGGTTTGATGCTAGCTGTGGATTGCTTAATCAGGAGGGAAACTATTGCCTTGTAATACTGCAGTCTTCAAATCTCTCAAGTGTTGAAAATTTGTACCAAATACTAGGCACTTTCCCCACAATATCAAGGTAAAATACAGAGAAACCCCACTTTACAGAATTAATCCGTTAAGCAGGGTTTTCCTTACAGTGAAAATTCCTTAAAGCGAAGCATGGTTTCCCCTAGGAATGCATTGAAAACAAGAACAACAAGCTGTTCCAGACTTTTAAAAAAAGCCAAAAAAACCAAACATATTTTTTTCTGTTTCAAATTCTTTATAAAGTGTACTTTGGAATTTTTCGTCATGTTTCCACCACTTTATAAAGAGATTTGAACAAATAAAAGACTCCCCCCCCCACACACACTTTTTTCTGACCCCCAGAAGGGATTTCAATGCATCCCTATGCATTTTCAGCACTTCTGACAGCAGCCTCTAGTGGTCAGGTCTGGCAATGTCCTGACAATCAGTGGTGGCTGCCAAAGCAGGCAAAAAAATGGCGTAATTGCACACATCATGCCAAAAAAAAAAAAAAACCTGTTCATATGGTGAAAAAAACAGTAAGTTGAGGCATCGTTTTCCCAGGATTTCCTTCCGTATTGTGAGTTTATTCCATTTTGCGAGCTGTCCATAAAGCTCAGTTCCACTGTAACTGGAAAGATCAAGGAACTACAAACACCTAACTTGATTCAACTCTGCATCTTGGTAATCTGTCTCCATAGCTGAGAGGAGAAAACTACCAGAATTTGGAAATCTGTTTTTGCTCTTGTTCCTCCAGCGTTCCCTACAGAAAAACTTCCCACCCTGTATTGCTGTTTTCAAGGTCAGGCTTAGTAACAAAAGTAGCATTAGGAACAAGCCTAATGAAAGCAATGATCAACTCACCTATTTGCTAACTTCATGGCTTCTTGGGCCAGGATTAGAAAATCATTTGAACTTCCAGGGATATCTGGAGATGGAATAATCTACATAAGAAAAAGAAAGCCATCAGCATGGTGCGCACTGGATTGTAGCTTAGAATTCTAAATCTTTTATCAGATATGAAGGTTTAACAGCTTCTGACTCATATCTGAAAATTGTACAATAACATACATTTTATGGTCATTATGCTCTGATTTATAATTCTATTCATATCTAAAGCTTCTCTTGAGGAATCATTTTCCCAGCCATGGGAGATACTTGCCAGGCCTCCCAACTTTGCTTTGTTTTGTTCCAAATCCAAGCGAGCTCTCTCAACCAGCCTCTTCGTATCCTGCACCCGGCTCTGGTACTGACTGCCCAAGGTCTGCAGTCTGTTGGCCATCTCATCAATCTCATCCAAGCGACTCTGGTAGGTGAACTCGTGGACTTTCATCTTGGACAAGCGGCTCCCCAAGGCTCTGTCGGAAGCTGAAATAGGGAGATGGGGAAACTTAAGAATTTAAGGGAGCAGGGGAGGAGGTCAAACCAGCCAGCAGGCTGAGGTCGTTGTGCCTCTGGTACCCCAGACCTACCCTGCCAGCCAGGTTTTTACACCCTTGCGAAAGGGCAGCAGCTCTGCCTGGACGGGCAGCTCAGTTGGCAGGAGGTTCCACAGGGCCGGAGCAGACACAGAGAAGGCCCTCCTTCTAGGGCTAGAGAGATGAGCCTCTCTAGCTGATGGCACAACCAGAGAGCCTCTCCGGTCTGCTCAAGTCGGACGGGTAGATGTCCTTGGGATGATGCGGTCTCTTAGGCTAGACCTGAACACAGTGGTGGGCTGCTACCGGTTCGGACCGCCACGCCGCTGCTGTTGCTGCCTGCCTGCCTCCTGCTCCCTGACCTCAGGATAAGTGACTGACTAGGGTTTGTGTTTGGGGTGGGTGGGTGCTGACAGAGTGAGCTCCCGTCTCTGTCCCAGCTCCTGCCAACAGAGCAGTTTGAAAGCAAGAAATTGCAAGGAGATAAATAGCAACCACTTTGGTGGGAAGGTAAACAGCGTTCTGTATGCTCCGGTGTCTAGTCATGCCTGCCACATGACCACAGAAACGTCTGCAGAAGCAGACAGTGCTGGTTCTTTGGCTTTGAAACAGAGATGAGCACTGAACCCTAGAGTCAGATACGACTGGCTTTCGAGCAAGGGAAACCTTTACCTTTACATGTTGGGCACACACCAAAACAGAGTAATCTTTCCTGAATTTAACAACAACAACAACAACAACAACAACCACCGCCACCGCCACCACCACCACCACCACCACCCCTGGCAGGGACCCCTCCCCCCCAAAGGTACAGGAAGGTACACTTAGAGGACCTGCTGGTTTACTCTAACAATTATGTCATCCAATCACTGGTAGAAGCAGCACACAAGCCTGTCCCCACAGTAGACCAAACAGGTAAAGTCTATCAATGTCTGTTTCATCAGTGAAAAAGGTCTATAGACAGCCCATGGGAGACATAGAAATATAAATATGGATTGAACACATAACATTGTTCTTTAAATTAGAACAGAACTGAATATAACACTGTTATCCTGAGTTCTAGATGTGCTGTTGTTTTTTAAAACAAGGGGCTGGGCCAAAGATAGGTGGGGCCAAATGACAAGGGGGAAAAGAGAAAGTCTGTGGTCCCATGATCAACCTTAACAACTCCTACAAGGGTAGCTCACTCTCTTTGCCTCATTCATGGAAACTCGCTTGAAACCAATCCCATTTTCTCTAGTGGCAAGAAGGCACAATAGCGGCAGTCAGCTCCTTACTTTCTTGCTTCCCGCGTCTCACCTGGTCATCTAAAGACTCTGTACGGTTCAGTCATCTCAGAGAATAAACAAAACAAAAAATGTTGTTTTATTTATTCTCTGATAAAGTCAAACCTCGCATAAAGAGTGCCTCCCTTAAAGAGCAACTCACTTAAAGAGCAGAATTTTCTCTGAATGTTTGCTTCGCTTAACAAATAAAGCCAACCAAAAACTCGCTTAACAAATAAATCGGGGTTCGCAATACCCCCCCCACACACACACACAATTGGTCATTTACAATGGTGTTTCGCTTAAAGAGCAAACTCGCTTAAAGAGCAATCCTGTGGAACGCATTATGCTCTTTAAGTGAGGTACAACTGTATTCTTGAATCACTGACTAACACAGCTACTGTTCTAAAAAAAAAAATTCAACAAGTTACCTTGTAAGCTCTGGGCTTCTCTAAGGATTTGCTGGAGCATCTCCTTAGCCTCTCTCAGGTTTCTTTCTACCTCTGCATTGTCTCCTGGCTTTCCAGTGCTGTGTATCTGATGGATGAGTATTTCAAGTCCCTGCAGTTGCTGGAGGTATTGATCTGCCTGAAAATAAGAGATGACATGGCACCTATGTTAGCAAACAATGCCTAGCCATACAAGAAGTTATAGCAGCTTCAGAGCCAGAGAAACCCAAACTCTGAGGCTTAATGGGATTCAGAGCTGATATTTAAGTAATTCTGCCCTACCAATTATTTATCAGGAAGATACTTTTCTTTTTCTCAACAGAACTCAGGGCAGTTTCCATTTCAGTCTCTTACACGGCCTCTCTGGCTTCTAGTTATTTGTCATTTGGTTGGCTTAACTTTGAAACAAAATGCATTTAAAATAAAAAAATTATTCGTTTATAAAGGCTGTAATATTTTGCTGTCCAGTTACTAACCCAATTAAAACTTTTAGACTGATTAAAGATGACTCTAAGTAGAGAACAGATCAGAAAACATATTTTGTCATTGTTAGAAAAACAGCACCATTTTAGAAGAGATATTCCAAGACCAATCCTTTACAGGAATATAAAATGCTTATTTTAAGATGAGTCTCCTATTCAGCTTATGTCCTCCGCTTAGTAAAAGAAAGGTTCCCTTTCTGCTGAACCCCTTCTTTGCCTGTGTGCAGATCTGAGCCAATTTTATATTACCATATATACTTGAGTATAAGCCAAGCTTTTAGCTCCAAAAATGAGCCCCAAAAAGGGGACTCGGCTTATACTCGGGTCAATGACCATGAGGGCTCCAGAACCATGCTGAATTGAGATGTGCCAACAATTTACAGTCATACCTCGCTTAAAGAGCATAATGCGTTCCAGAGGATTGCTCTTTAAACAAGTTTGCTCTTTAAGCAAAACACCATTGTAAGTGACCAATGGGGGGGGGGATTGTGAACCCCGATTTATTTGTTAAGCGAGTTTTTGGTTGGTTTTATTTGTTAAGCGAAGCGAACATTCAGAAAAAATTCTGCTCTTTAAGTGAGTTACTCTAAGCGAGGCGCTCTTTATGCGAGGTTTGACTGTAATTAGTTTAATCATATTTTCATGTATTTTGATTATAGAAACTCACTAGCAGCTGCTGCATTTCCCATCCTCGGCTTATACTCGGGTCAATCTTTTTTCCTGGGTTTTCATGTCAAAATTAGGTACCTTGGCTTATATTGAGGTCGGCTTATACTCAAGTATATACGGTAATTCACTTAATGCATAATTGAGTGTCATTAGCAGAATGATCCAAGGACCTGTCTAGACCAGTGTTTCCCAAATGCTGGTGTTTGGACTTCAGTTCCCAGAAACCGAAGCCAGTATATTGACTGATCAGTGCTTTGGGGAATTGACTTAAGCTTCTGGGAATTGAAGTCCAAACACCAGCATATGGGAAACACTGATCTAGACCAGTGTTTCCAAACCTTTGGTTTTCAGATTTCAATTCCCAGAAGGCTTAGTCAGTACACTGGCTGATCGGTAGCTTTGGGAATTGACTTAGGCTTTGGGGAATTGAAGTCCAAAAGCCAAAGTTTGGGAAACACTGGTCTCTCTAGACCCATCTCATGAGAGAGAGAGAGAAAATGTTAATCAGTGTGGACAGAGGGATTATTCTTGCAAGACCTAAACTAGATCACACTAAAGATAAGAGCCTTCTAAGCATGAACCAGACCACTGGCCAATTATAGGTCTATGTATGTATGTTTGTTTTATAGTGAATAATAAACAGCAGGTACCATGCTGTCTCTTTCTCTCTGCTGCTACTTGCCAAGGCCTGCACAACTAATTACACATCAGTGGTTAGAGGCAGGAGAATTTTAGAGAACATGGACTTAGTTGATGAGCAGGTATGTCACTATTTCCCAACAGAAGCATCTTCCCCAATTTAGGCGAGACTACATTGGGGAGGGGGGATCTGCTGTGATTTGCACCTATGAGGAATCACTGTAGCCATCTAGGCAACATTTTGGAAGAGTCAGGAGGGCAGAGGCAGAGAGAACTTGGTTTGCAGGGAACTTCAACGGCAAAAGCTGCCTTTAAAGTGCTAACAAGGTGCTAACTGGCAAATGTGACCTTCCTTTCCTGTTTTAGTTCCAGTGAAACTATTCCTGTCTTGAGTTGAAATCTTTTTTGTAAGGAAACAATTTGAAGACTAAGGGCTGCCAGTTGAGGAGATCTGACACTCCCACAAACAACCCTTTGAATCAGATCCAGAAAACGTTTGGAGAAAATGGACAAAAGTTTGTCGATGCAGTGAGAACAAATGTAAACCACGCCTGCCAGCTGAACAAAAAAAAGGACAAATTCCCACTCAAATAAGATGATTCCACAACAGTCTTTCCCACATTGAGCTTCACATTATGTAGCCACTGAGTGTTAACTTGAATTCTTCAATGCCAGTCTGATCAAAATTGTGGAGTAAATGGACAAAGTACCGGTTGCTTCTTCCTTAATTCTATATAAGTGCAGAGTGAGAAAATCATGTTCTTTGTATCCCATAGAGTAATTTTAAAGCATGGCTGCTCAGCAAATGAATAAGAGACTGCTTTAAGCTGCTGCCGCCTTGTCTATTCTGTTGCATGAAATGATACAGGTAAAAAGAGAAGAACCTCTTCTGTCTGTGGAAGATTTTCATATGAGAGAGAACATGGGGAAATCAAGATTTTGCATGGAGAGCCTTCAGGAGTGGAGAAAGCTCTCTTATTTAGACTTATAGCGTTTTGTTTGAACATAGCAACAAGGTGGGGACTCCCTAGAGTTCCTCCTCTTTACGGGTTGAGTAAACACGCCTATGAGTGAACTGAATAGGACTTCTCCCTGACAGGAAGAAAGGGCTGAAGTCAGTTAAATCCTTGCAATGGAAGCATGATCTTTCAACTCTCAGAAAGAGAAGTTGTGGGTTAGGTGGGAAAGGTTGAAGGAATGATCAATATAAATTGGTTACGGTAGCAAAATTGAACAGCCCTACTATTAGAGTTAGGCTGCAGTGGCTTAATGGTTAAGATGGCAGGTCAGCAGTTTGAGACCAGAATGCTGCACAATGGAGTGAGCTCCTGTCTCTGTCCCAGTTCCTGCCAACCTAGCAATTTGAAAACAAGAAATTGCAAGTAGATAAATAGGAACCACTTTGGTGGGAAAGTAAACAGCATTCCGTGCTCTCCGGTGTCTAGGCATGCCCGCCAAATGTCAACAGAAACATCTGCAAATGCAGACAGCACTGGCTCTCTGTCTATAAACAGAGATAAGCACTGAACCCTAGAGTCAGATATGACTGGCTTGTGAACAAGAGCGACCTTTACATTACTATTAGAGTTAGTTAGTTCTTTTGGAAATATAGGAATAATAACTCTAGTTGTTTGGTACTCAAGGAATAGAAGGAAGTTTCTCAGTTGATGGAGCTAGGTTTGAGCAAGAGCCTAAAGAAAAAGCCAACCTGATTCTTCACTTGACTGTAGCAGGCTGGACAACGGGTATGTTCACAGCTTCGCCCTTCAAATCCAGGCTTACAGATGCAGCTCCCGTCACTCTCACACCGCAAGGGCTCAGCACCCACTGAATTGCAATTGCAAGCTGCACCAGTAAGAGAAAACAAAGTGTTCTCACATGAAATACTGGCATGTCACAGACACTATCCAGCCATAGGAGACAAGTTCATTGTGTACCAAATTGGGAGGGACAAAAATGCAGATGGGAGCCACAGCAGCAAATAACGACTTTTCCGGCCACTCTGATCTGATGGGTTTTTTTTGCATGTTATAGGCTCCCAAAAGCAGATCTTGTTTCTTATTCCAGGACCATGTTAAGACATTTCCATTGCCTCAGGCAAAAGACGTAAGAGCACATGCAAACACATACACTGCAGTCCATGTGCAGAAAAATCTTACTTTGACTTTAGAATGGAAGCAACATTCTGCACTGCATCTAGGAAACTCTCCTTTTATTTTGTTGCTGTCCTCTACCCATCCTTCCAGAATCTGCTACCTGGGACATAGTGGCGTAGTGTGGGTTTCAGCCACCTGGGCAGGATGTGGGTTGCAGCCACCCAGGGTGTAAGCCAAATTTGCCACCCCCTGGGCAGGGCCCAAGACGCCAGAGCCCATCCCCGCAGCTGCCTCTAGGGTTTCTGGGAATTGAAGTCCAAGAACACCCATATGCCCAAGTGACATTTTGCTGCCCCCCAAACTGCCACCCAGGGTGGATCGTCCCCCACCCCCATACAACAACATTGCTGGGACAGCTGTCTCAGCCTGCCTAATAGTAGGGTTGGCCATGATCTTTCTTAAATTGATGGAATGTTTGACTCTTCCATTGACACATGAACATCCATCTATCTAGAGGCAACTTTGTAGTTCAAAGGACTGGGAGAGATCTAGTCATACTGTTCCTACCCAGTCAAAGCATTTGGATGACATGAAGGAGTGACTAACATGCCATTTTTGTACAGAAAGAAAAAATATATAATTATCATTTATCTCCATATTGCTTAAGTGCATGGCTCATTCAATATCTTTAAGGGTTAAAATCAGCGGTGGGCATCATCAGGTTCGCACCAGTTCACCAGAACCAGTAGCAGAAATTCTGGCTCCCCCCCCCCCCATGCAAGTTTTGAAATAAAGTAGTCCTAATTCGGGTACAATGCAGTGCTTTCCCCTGGCCACGCCCATCATACCACGCCCACAGTGTGGTAGTAATTTTTTTTGAGCCCACCACTGGTCGAAATCCTGTTGCTTGGCATGATAAGTTGCAACTAGAGCTGGCCCATTTAATCAGTTTACATTTGGGGGAGGTCACCAAATTCCCCTGATTCAATGGGCCTTCTCTAGTTATTATTTAGTTATACTGAGCAGCAGGATATCAGCCACAATGTAATTTCAGCACACATCCATGGAATAATGCCCTGGAAGTGAATTTTTTATTGCCACAAAATCATAACGTACCTTGGCATTTATCTGCTGGGTTGGGAGATAAAGGATTTCCAAAGTAGCCATCCTTGCAATGGCATTCCCCTGTCAAACGGTTGCAAGTCAAGGAAGCATTTGGATCATTGTCTCTACACTGGCATGGTTGGCAATGCCGAACTAGGCCTTTCTCACCCAAAGGATCTCCAAAATAGCCATAAGCACACATCTCACAGCGAGTTCCTAGGAAGAAGAGAAATACCACAAAGTGAGATCTTGAACCAGCAGTGTATGAATTGCCTCTGAACATCTTGATCCTAATACAACTCAGCACAAGGGGCCCTGGTTTTGTTTTGGTTTTAACTTGTGTATTAACTAGATGAGATAAGCAGAATTTAGAAATAGAACTCCTTGAAGGGCTAAAAACATTGGATTGTCTAGGCAAGATCTTTTCACAGCTCCACATTTTGGAAATCAGTTTGCTTCATTTTATCATTGGTCAATGGGAGGTAAACACAGGCCTAATCTATGAGTCTGGTGGCTCATTTACAAAACTCTGAAGGAATCACATTGCTAGGAGGAAAATTTGTGATTACTTCCTTTTTTATAAGCTCATTCTCACGTTTGGTAGTCCTTACTCTGGTCCCAGCTACTGCTTTGTCCCTGAATTCTGCTTCCTGGCACATTTCTTGGCTGCTGGTTTGCAGCTCCTTTTAGATCATCACTTCAACTTGGGCCTGAATTTGGCTACATGTAACTACGGTCAGGAGGTCGGATTTATGAATTTTATTAAGACCTCTTTCTTCAGACTGCAAGGATAGTTTCACATGCCTGAATGATTCTGTTAGGGCAGCAAATTCATTTGTGCTATTATTTGACTTCAAGACCAAAAATACTGACTGTTCACATTACATATCGGCACCATAGTAAGAAGATAGGTACAGTAGTTGGTGAGGTCAGCAGTACTGCTGCTGACACACATATATTAATCAAACTTATTCGGGGCAATGATTCATACTCAGAAATGCTTGCACATGTTCTGTTTAACAAAGTTGTGCCTAGGACAGAAGCCCTATTATGTCATTCCGCCTTTGCATTATCCTTTATTTTTGCAATCCCTTTCCCCCCCAAAAATGCAATGAATCTTAACTTCTGAGGGAAAATCCAGTCTTCACCCTAGCTGTTTTGCTCTACAGAGGAAAATACCAGAGACTTCTCTAAATTAAGAAAGTAGGGAGACATAGGGCTTGGGTTTTTGTTTACCAATGTCTGGCCAGGATGTCCTGCTATGGTAATAGAATAGATGCTATTGCCAGTGACTCAATGCTGATTGTCAACCCTGAAAACTAATGGCCTTGAGTCAAAGTCCACAGGGAAGAGTGATGGTCCCCAAGTGGATTAAATCCCACTTGAAACCATCTTGATGGAGGGCAGAAGCTTCATCAATAATGGCCTGGGACTGATGAGGACTTTGTGTGCCAAAAAGACTCAGGACCAGAAAGTGACCCACAGAACTGGATCAGTGGTACTATGGGTGTCACACTGTATTATAGAAGGCAAATGGAAGGCCACTGCATTATATTCTCATATATATGTATGTCAAGCAACTCTATTTGGTCATCCTCCTTTAAGAAAAGCAAAGTAAAGAAAATCTCCTTCCTAGCCTCCTCCTGTCTCTTCTCATTAAAAGATCCAGAGCATCACCCATCTCCTAATTGCCTTAAAACAATCCCTTCCTTCGCTTCATGGAGGACAGAAGAATGAAGTTTTTAATTTCCCAGCTTCCAAATTTTATAAATGCTAATCTATCTGTTTAAGCCACAGGTACAGTGTTTCCTAACCTTTGGTTTTTTGGGGGACTTCAATTCCCCAAAGCACTATTCCGCCAATGGACTGATTTAGGCTTCTGGGAATTGAAGCCTTCGGGTGAGGTTTGGGCCCCACATTGGGAACCACTGCTCTAGTGAGATTAGAAAATTAAACCAGCTGGGAAATTTTAAAGTAGGAAGCTGTACTTTGGTTTGATCCCTCTGACTGAACTTGCTGGTAAAGAACCAAAATCGAGTGGTTCTACCTATACATAAAAAAGAGTTGCCCATGCAGGAACCTAGAAATGAATGGGCAGGCAACACTCCCTGGTTCTCTCTAGCAATTACATAATCTGATTACCAGCAAAAGGTGAGAACCAGATCAATCACACAGCAACCAAATAGTGGAGCAAATGCCCATACAGTCACTTCTTCACTCTAAAGTCTGGAAAATAGATTTCAGCCACACCTTATTATTATTTCTTCCCTATCCCTACTAGTTATTTTCCTCTAACAAGACTTAGGAAATTCACTGCCTCCCTTTCATATTTCTCCTCCCTACAACATGTCATCACTAGAGCTGTTTCCATAACATGTTAAGACCCGTTACCACCAAGTGTCTAGTATGGTCTTCATTAATGATGTATTTTCACAACTCATATTCTGTCTCTGTTTCACAGACATTTTACGAAGCTCCAATCATTCACAGAAAGTAATGCTGGGCTTGGAGAAGAAGAAAAAAACCTAATATATATCAGAATTTGGGCATTACCTTCTGTTCCAGGAAGACACTTATTGCAAACAACTTCCTCTGTGTTGTGGAGCACTGAGCAGCCATAGCCATTTGGACATGGGCATCGCCGGCAGCTCTGTGGGCTCCGTGGTAGGCTGTAGAAACCATCTGGGCAGGCAGCAGGTGTGGGCAGCATGATCTCATCACCAGAATAACAATCCCCTGAACGGAGAAGCAGGAGAAAAAGAATAGTTGATTAGAGCAGGATTCACAGTTTGAATGTGGCCTGGATAGTCCTTTGCTGCGATACTATTAAACACACACACACACACACACACACACACACAGAGAGAGAAGAGTAGGTTTTAGCAGAAGTAATGTGACACCTGCACAAGTCTCATTAAACCTCACTCTTGATTTAAAATTTTGAATCTGGCCAGGTTATTCTGTAGGACAGGGGTGGCCAAATTACAGTCCGTGGACCAGACTCTGCCCACAGTGCCAAATCATCCAGCCTGCGCTGCTCTCACCATTACCGGAAGCCAAAGTAAAATTCACCTGTGTGTGCACAAAAGCTACCGGAAGCGGAAGTAAAATGTGCCCACACATGTGCAAATGCTGCCATAAATACACCTGTTGCTTTTGTAAATGCATTTACAACAGCTGCAGATGCATTTTATGGTGGGAGGAACCACATGACCAGCCCGCTCAACCACGTGATGGGCATGCAGCATGAAAAGTTTGGGAACCTTTGTGCTAGGGTAATAAGAGTAGACCAGTGATGGCAAACCTTGTCACTCCAGGTGTTCTTGGACTTCAATTCCCAAAAGCCCTGATCAGCAGAAGTGCTGATTTGGGCTTCTGGTAATTGAAGTCCAAGAACACCTGGAGTGACAAGGTTCACCCTCACGGAAGTAGACCATACTGCCAGCAACTCAATGGCGATTAACTAACCTGACAACCCTGAGGACTAATGGCTTTGGGTGGCAAAGTCCACAGGGAAAGGTGATGGTTCCCAAGTGGATTAAATCCCACTTGAATCCAACTTGATGGAGGGCAGCAGCTTCATCAATACTGGCCCGGGGCTGATGTGCAGAACTGGATAAGTGTCACACTATGGGTGTCACACTTATGGGTATCATGCTGTGATGCAGAAGGCATCTGCATTATATTGCTCCCAGGACAATTTTCATGGCTGATCGCCATGAGGCTAGCCAGTATTTGGAATCAGATATGGCACTTAAAGAAAGGATAAGCTTAGAGCAGATAACCACCAAAGCCCTGGGAGCTGCAGATCCCCACATCTCAGTTTTGTATTGTATTGTTCGACTTTTATGCCACCCCACTCACTTATAGCAACTCTGGGTGGCTCACAGCAAAACAATGTTTCATAAACTACAAATATTACATCACAAAATATCACATATCAAAAACATATCAAAGTATCACATACCAAAAACATTACAAGAAATCCCCCATCACGATTACAAAATTAAGACATCATAAACATTTTAAAAACACATCAAAAACACTTTGAACAGTTCACAAAAATCTCGAACTCTACCTCACTCACTAAGTCCACTAAGTCCATTTCCCTGCTACTTCTTTCCCCTCAGCCGAACTTGGCTGAGAGAGCGTCCAAATTGGTGGTGGAGGGAAAAAGACCCACACAGCTGTCCCCGCTCTCCCCAGTCCGAGGCCGGGCGAGAGCAGCGTCAAGGTCCGGTGGTGGTGGTGGGCAGCGGTTCTTCTTAAAGCCGCCAGCCCCGGACGCAGCTGCCCTCACTCTCCCTGATCCAGTTTTGGAGGACAACCCATTTGCAACCTTTACTCTTAACACTCTTTCTTACAAAAATTTGGATTTTAAAAAAATGGAAAATGCTCCCTTGTACCCTGTAGTGGTAAAAGAAAATACTGTACAGTAAAACCTCTCATAAAGAGCACCTCACTTAGAGAGTAACTTGCTTAAAGAGCAGAATTTTCTCTGAATGGTTGCTTTGCTTAACAAATAAAACGAACAAAAAACTCGCTTAACAAATAAATCGGGGTTTGCCTTCCCCCCCGCCAGAAGTCACAATTGGTGGCCTTATGGTGGCCTTAGGTGTGAGAGCTTTCTTCCAAAGGGATTGTTATAGGAATCATAATAATAGATGTCTGTCGGGGCAGGTGATCACAATTCTCACTGCCCCAGTACAATCGCGACTTTGTACCTGCAGCAATGGAAACGGTGCTCTTCTGCCCAACATGACATCACAGAATCAAATCCTCGCCATGAACACCAGGTAAACAGGACATGAGTGAGCCCGCCGTTTTTCATGTTTAGAACCTGAATGTTGCTCATATGAATAAAGACAATCCTGCCACAATGAAAGAGCCTTTGTGGGGTTTTGTACCTGTATCTGGATCGCAGAGCCCACCTCCTTGACAATTGCACAGCACACAGTTGCCAAGAGCCCCATGTTGGGCAGGGTCTTCTCGCTTGTACCCCAGAGCACATTTCTCACAGAACTGGCCCTGGTATCCAGCTGGACATGAACATTGTTCCACCCACAAGGCTGGAGTGCCAGGAGTTGATTGCGCTGACACTAAAACAACATTACTGAGGTATCCTGTGCCTAAATGGACAGAAAACAGGTTGTAGTGAATTCACCTTCAGAAGATAATGTGACAAATACCATGCATCCCAAAATCCCAACTGGGCAATGCCTAGCACAAAAATGGGCATATGTCTGTCAAAGAGGGCTAGGGTCAAATTTCTGGCCCATGTCAGTTTCATACAGTCTTTCCTTAGTCTGCTCTTCCCTATTTCTGCATTAATCTTTTTTGTATAATTTGTATTAAAAGTAATATTTAACTGTGCATTTTGAAATATTTTTTCACAGCTTATGCATTTAGATCAATTTGCTAAATATATTATAAAATATTCCCTATATATGCTTATAGGTATGATTTTTTCAGTTTTAAAAAATAAGGAAATATGACATCTAAATAAGAACTGAGTTCTCACTGTGGAATATGTCCGGGAATGGTATCCTAGAGACGTGATGGTGAACCTTGGCACTCCAGATGTTCTTGGACTTCAATTCCCAGAAGCCCAAGCATCCTGTGAATCCACACGAATGAGTTTACTGCTATTTATCTGGCCCGTGCTGCCCTCCTTGCTCCAGGAAGCAGAAGTAAAACACACCCAGACTGGCATGTTTTACTTCCGCTTCCGGGAGCGACGAGGGCAGTGCAGGCCGGATGAATAGCCATTAACCCATTTGTGTGGATTCATGGAGGCTTGGGCTTCTGGGAATTGAAGTCCAAGAACATCCGGAGTGCCAAGGTTCACCATCACGGTCCTAGAGTATAGCTATGCCAGCGTTTGCAAATGCCCATAGGAGAGGTAGTTCTGTTGGGGGCTGTCTTTATAAAACCTAATTGGGACTTATCTTCTCATAGACCTTGGACAGTTGCAGATTTCGTAAGACCTCTCACAGTTCGGGAGAGGGTGTGTTTTTTTTTAACTGTTCAAAGAAGCAGTTGCACAGAAACAGCATGAAGGTAAAAAGAGCTGTTGTAACTCCTTCTGCTTTGCAGGCTTTTACTCCATAATTCTGCTGGCAGGTTCTGGGTGAATTATGGGAATCTCTCTTTCTGTCTATGTTCTGTGCTAAGCACATTGGACTACAAGTGTCTTCCCCAATGTTTGGGCTACAGCCACAGTTTCCACATCCTTCCACTCAAGGTTGATGCTTCATAGGTCATCTTGGAAAGTTTGGTCCAGGTCTTCTTTGGTTTTCCTTTCTTCCTCCATTCACCCAATTATATCCAATTAACTAAAATCCTGACACAGTGTTGTTTCCCCATGCGGAGCCCATGTCCAGCAAAGTGCATTCTTCATTCTGTTACCATCTCAGAAAGTCTTAGGGAACCACAACTTTGTAATATTTCCTAATTTGTAATATGATCCCAACATTTAATATGGAGAATCTTTCTAACACGACATTGCTGGAAGACATTAATCGTCTGAGACTTCCAGATTTCATTGGCATAGATGGTAATTGGTACAACAATGGCATTAAATAATCTGCTCTTAAGTGTAGTATCTATAGAGAATGATGTCCAAACTGAGCACATTTGTTGGAAAGCAACAGTTGCTTTGCCTCTTCTGCATTTCACATCGGCTTGTTCCCCCATCTGCATTCATGATGCTACCAAAATAATTAAACTGCTCCACAAATGTGAGGGCCTGACCTCCTACACTTTCTATGGTATTATCTTGAGCACTACAAATTTGCATTAGCTTGGTCTTATCCTCACGGATTCTTAAACCCACTTGCCTCTGTATCTAGTGCCAATGTCATTTCTCTCAGTTATGTCTTAATACTTGCATTATGGGAATGGAAGCCCTAAAATTCTGAAAGTTTCATTCCTATTTACAATAGATAGAAAAGGCCGCATGCTCGAGATGCTCCTCGGAGTGCGCGCGTTGCTGGCACACCCAGGAGGAGACGTAGAACTGCTCCTGTCTGGGTGTTGTCTGGGAGGGGCCGAGCCTTTATAAGCGCTCGGCTCCTTTCTGTTTCTCTCTTTTTTGGTGATAATTTCCCCACCCACCTTTCCCCTATCTGTCAGTGTGGCTTTTACTGGTTGCCATTTTCTGGGGCTGAACGGGAATTTTATCCTCGGGACCCGATTTGCCTGGGTTTCATGGTTTTTCGCCTGTCCTGCACTGACGTTGCTCTGCTTCACATACATTTGTTCTTGGTCACTTGGCAGTAAGCACGGACTAGGAGATAGCCATGAAGGGTTAATGTAAACCGATCTACACAAGTATAACATCTTAGGAAGCGTATCAGGTACTAAGCAGGATTGCGTCCAGCTGGACAGCTTGGACATCAGTGGGCTCCTGATGGAGTGGGCGGAATTTACCTTTAATAAGTTGTGAACATCTGGCTATCCTAGTCTGCGCTTCCAATCCTGCCATGCAGTTTAGTTCAGTTGGTTAATGTTGATAACAAAATAAAAGTGGCCCAATGTTTAAACCAAAGAGTTGCCCGTCTCTTCACTCTGGGTTGCGCCGGCAATGTTATGTGTCATGAAAAGGAAACTATACAGCCTACTAAGATTAGACCAAATTACACCATTCCAACTCACTGTCTCCATATGTAGCTCTAATCCGAAGAGCTGTCAGGTTTCCAATTAAATGGTGATAGTCAGCTCGGCTTAATCTAGGGCTCCAGTTATTACTTGGGTGTTCATCCAACCTGCAGATTATAGGTGATGCAAGAAATTGAAGTTCTACTTTTTATATAAAAAAATCTGAGCACCACACAAATATACAAAAGGTAAATTAGCAAAGATGTCTTGGAATGAATAAAACCAAAGAAGACAATGACACATTGCTGTCATACTCCCGACAAAGAGAAATGGCTAGAACTGTTAATAAGAAAACAACAGTGCTGTCACAGGCCAGAATCCAGTTGGGTTTTGCCACACACAGAAGGGCAGTCATGTAAGCAGCTTCTATATCATGATACACTAGTTCCAGGATCTGCAAACTTGGCTCTCCAGGTGTTCTTGGACTTCAATTACCAGAAGCCCAAGTCAGCACACCTGCTGATCAGGGCTTCTGGGAACTGAAGTCCAAGAACATCTGGAGAGCCAAGTTTGCAGACCCTTGCACTAGTTGATTGGGCAAGCAGGGGCATGACTGGGCACATACTGGACCTCTGGCAAAATAGCCAGGATAACTTGCATAAATGCCTTTTCACAAATGTGGAAACCAATAAGATACTGGCCATAGAATCCAGATCCCCATGATTCACAGAGTATCACATAAATACAAATTTCAGTTGTCTACATCCCCATTCAACATTCCTCAGTATTCTGGGAGGAGAGCTAGGCTTCCTTATCACCATTTTTTATCATTTTAATTTTTTTGCCATCAATACTCAACACACCCTGAGCAACCATAAATGTGGTTCATAAAAACTAGTGTGCATAAGGTAAAACTGGTGAAGTTTATAGGTAAAAACAACAAAGCACTGTGCATTTTCAACATATTTCCTTGCAGTTTATGTATTTCTGAACTTATTTTATTTTGAAGAACAATTTGCTAAATATATTGTATCATAAAATATTCCCTATACATGCAGATAGCTATGTTTAGACATAATATGCCAGTCTAAAAAAAAAGTGCTTTTACTTATACAATAAACTATTAGTGAGTTCATTTGCAAATGTATCTAAATCACCAGATTCTTCATTCTCTGATTTGGATGCTTGCTAACTGGCAGCTGAATCTGCATTGAAAACATTAGTGAGGAGATGTTGGATCTTCTGTTTGTGACACTGATCCACAATCGCTCATTCATACTTATCTTGCTTGATACAGTAAGTAAGCAACAGATAACAGTGAATGTATGAACCTGTCTTTGTTGCATCATCACTGAGGAGGTTACATTTCAGTGTTTTACATACTTTGCTGAAAATCATAAGCAATTTACCTGAATGTGTATGTTTTGCCAGTTTGACAAGGTAGCATTCTTCCATTAGGCATAAGTGGAGCAGTGACTTTTAAACCACCTCCTTCCAAGACTACATCTTGCTGAGAAGGGCGACGTTCAGGTCGGTTCACACGATAATGAAAAGACAACGTCTGCCCATAGCTGAGTTGCTGGTTCCCAAGGAACCTGGCTACAAAGGAGGCACAAAGTCAAAGAATGAGGTTTAGAAAGAAAAATGTTCCATTGAGAAGACTGGTTCAGCAGGATCAACATTGGATAATATGGTTGCGTTAGGATGAGGAAGGATTTCAAAGGAATCTTATAATGTAGTCTTTATTGTCCAGAATGTTCAAACTATTTTATGTTGTTTTGACTGGCTGCATTTCATGTTTTATTGCATAACATTGTTTTACTCTACAAACAGCCTTGGGAATGCTTTGTCTCAAAAGGTGACATTGTAATAATAAATGCAAGAATGATGAGTGAATTGGTGTCCTCCACAAGTAGGGATGATATGTGTTGTACCAGGGAGGAGAAAACACATGGACTTCCATTATGTTATTGGACTTCAGCTTCCACATAGCTTCAATATGAGCAATGCTAAATAGGGCAGATGGGAGTTTCAATCCAATAACCTCTAAAGGGTCATGTGCTCCTCATACAGAGCCAGCCTCTTCTGGGTGTGATGGAGCAACAGACAAGAATAACAGAGAATAAACATCACAACAAAAAAGACAAAAAAATTGTGGCATCTTAAAGGCCAACACCTGGATTTAAATGTGAGCTTTCGTGGATCAGATCCACTTCCTCAAACATAAGAGTGAGACTTCATGGATCAATTTATATACATCAGGTACAGAGACACATGAAGAACAAGTGATCATAATTATCAATAAGGAATATATTAAATAAAAGGAGTACTGTACTGAAATGCCCTCTGGGGCACTGCTCCTATCCATTTTATGATATGGGCAAACATACCTGGAGCCACAAAATAGATGGGATCTGGCCGTCTTGCTGCTACATAAACTTCTTTATGATGAGGAGACCAATGAAGCTGCAAAGGGGATCCCCTTTCTTGAGCTTGCCAGCCCTCTTCACCTAGAAGAGAAGAAAATCAGATCCCATTGAAAGGAGCTAGAAATCAACTACAAACATTCTGGGAAGAAGACTCAGCAGCTCTCCTTATGTTATGTATTCTAGTAGAACCAACATTTTTGAGTTTTGAAATTATCTGTCTGAAAATGCTTTACTCTATTTCTATTTGGCTTATTCACACTGTATTACAATGTTTGAATGTGGCATTTCTTGTTCTGGTTTTAAGCTTGTGTTGATTTATACTTCTCCTATTCTGGATTTCATTTATATGTGTCATGGAACCCTGAACATTCCTTCTTTTCCTTTGCTTATCCCCAGCTACCCATGCTGTTGGCCTTCCTTCACCAGTGCTATTCATGATTGTCTTTTTATCTCCATCTTCCAGAACCAGCTCATGTTCCATTTTGGCTTGTTTTGATATAGGGTTTTTGAGGTGTAAAATATTCAGAAGTGGTTTCTTACTTCTTTCTTCTGTGTAGTACTAGCAAAATTTCTAACAAGAACTAGCTTAAGTGTCACTGTTGAGGTCCGCTAGCACTGCTGTCCAGTACCTGTCCATCAAGAATTTCTCCATCTGCCTCTCCATTGGAATTTTTAATTCTCTTCTGCTGATGAAATCATCAATTCCCCAAAAGGATAGACATATCTCAAGCTGGTGTCTCAACTTCAATATTTTTAGCTTGGGTGGTCCTACTAGGAAGGCACACTTGTAACAAAGTCTAGTGTTTTGACAGCATTTCTCTCAGCTTCCTTGATACACTCAGATCCCCTCACCATATTAAAATGTGCATCTAACTTCATCTTATGATTATACATTTTGTGGTTGAAAGCCCAGAAAGCAAGTTGTGTTCCTTTTGTCTAGTTTCCTGCCCCTTCCAGTTTAAAGACACTTTTGCCTGGTACTTAATTATCTGGCATTAGTTCTCAATCTTTCATCCTACACATGTTTTGGATTTCAATCTTTTTAACCTCTGGCCATTTGCCATGCTAGCTGAGGTTCTGGAAGTTGAACTCCCAAGTAACTAGATAGCCAAAGGCTGAGAGCCGCTGCCATCAACTAGTGGATAATAAAAGGGTCTTTTTGAAAGCAATCTTTTGAAACAAATCTTGGACAATTTTGCCTTACAGATAGTAAACTTTGCCACTGGGCTACCAACCCTGCTACCTTTATTTTGAGTTTGTGGACCAAATTCACTATTTCTATAAAACAGATAAAATCGTCTTGCATCACCAGATACATAACATTTGCAAGCTAAGCATAAAATGTGCCTTGCAGAGCAGCAGAACAATGGTATTAGAAGAACCCATGAGCAGCTTTCTTCCAGGGTGGTGTAGTAGATAGAGGCTTTCAGGTGGATGGGACTGAGAAGATCCAGTTTAAGTCCACGGGACATATGAAAGTCACTAGGTAACATTGGTTAGGCACCCTTCCTTGGTATGATCTACCACAAAACATTGTTGTAAAGAAAAAGGAGAGAGAAGGAGGCTATGTACACCACCATGAATTGATGAAAGGAAGGCATGCATGATGAAAGGAAGGCATGCAGTATGAACATCAGCACAATGTCTTTTTAGATTTCTGTGATCCTTATATGAAACTTCTAGGCTGATGCGTTTTTCTTTCCTTTTCTTGATTAGGGCCAGACAAGAATTGAGGGCAGGAGCAATTTCAATGGAACCATGAGTGGTTTTTCTAAACAATTCTCTGTTCCCAGTAACTCCAATGCACTAATCAAAACAGCCCCATCCATGTAAAATCTGTATAAAGCCATTCCAAAATTCTGTTGTTCTGCTTTAAAGAAATCACGATGATTGACAGTCTGCGTTGCTTGCCAGGTGAATGCGTCTAAAAATCATGGGGAGCCTTGAAAATGCATCTGGACCTTGAAGAGCACTTCAGTAAAATGCAAATAAATAACAGCAGGTAGTGTTATGTGAAAAATGTGGATGGAATTAAAATGTTAACAGATTCACTGCCTGAATGCAAAATAATAATAATAATCTTCTAATACTAAACTTCACTGAAGGCCTAGTTCAAGATTTGTATGCTTGACATTGATAAACAGAACTGCAACAGAATTCAAGGTAAGGGCTCATTCAAATACCATGTGACCATTGGGGGGGAGGGGGTCGACCAAAAGTCATGGAAAATCGGGGGGGGGGGTTCGGCGTGAAGTCACATGACTCCAAAATTATCATTTGCTTTTCACATCCAGCTGGTCATAGATCTATCTTCAAACCATGTGGTTTAAGGGAGGGTGTCAGTCAAAGGTCACAGAAAGTCACAGAGGGTGGTCAAAAAGTGGCCTATTTTAAGTCATGTGGTATTTGAAAGAGCCCTAACATGAAAGGTGTTTATCATACAAACAAAAGAAAGCAAACTACAGTGCCATGTTTACCTTCCTGGAAAGTTGAAGTGATTTTATGAATGCTGTAATTTTCTGCACTTGAACATTTAGTCGAGTGTCCAGAACAGAAGCATGGAGAACAACCCTCTGGATTTCCAGCATCGAGGTTATAAAAGCCTTGTTTGCAACTGCAAAATAAAGTGGGGGGGGGGAGCATGGGGGGATAATCAACATATCACTTGAATGCTTTCTTCTGCACTCATACTTGCACATTAAAGTAATCGAATGTCTCATTTCTTCTCAGGACATTCTGCACCAAATATTACAATAGGATAGCCGGATACCTATCGTGAGAATCATCCACTCCAGCCATCTGAAATATGTAGATATAAAGTTAGTCATTATTATGTAACCTAGGATTTTATAGAGAAGAAGCCTATTTCTGTAATCACATCATGACAGAAGAGCTGTCACTCACCGTACCCAGAAGCAATTTTGTGACTGCTCCAGTATGTATGGAAATTGGATTTTCATCTATGCTAAAATTTGCTTAGAACTTGATTTGATTAGTCATGTGCTAAAGTTAGTCAATCTCTTTATGTTTAAATTTGGTGTGTGAAACTCCAATTTTGATTCAAATAGAAATATCACTCAGGGCTATCTTAAGATTGGAACGATAAGACATCTAAATTCAGAGTGGGGTTTAATGAGACTTGTGCAGGTTTCAAATGATTTCTGCCAAAGCCTACTGAAGAAAACTCTTCTCTCTCTCAATCTTCCTCTCTCGATTTTGATCATATTTTCTTTACCAATGGCAATTTTTGAGTCACACTGAGCTGCTATCCAGGTTATTTTATTATTATTATTATTAACTCACATTTACTACCCCGCCCCAATCGGGCAAACCCGACTCTGGGCGGCCTACAACATGAATTTAAAATCACAAGTAAATCTATATAGTAATAGTATTTAAAATCTCAAAACCTTAAAATTTATAAAAGATTAAAATGGTGCAGCAAATAAAACAAAAGCATGAGGGGTGGCTGTCCCTTAAATAAGCCAACCTATGTGGGATCCCGTGTTACTAGGCCCCCATACATGCTCTGCCAGCCAGGTCTTTAAGCCTTTTCGGAAAGGTAAGAGCTCTGCCTGTAGGCGCAGTTCCATTGGGAGAAGGTTCCACAGGGCCAGGGCAAACACAGAGAAGGCCCTCTTCCTAGTGCTAGAGAGATGAGCCTCCCTAGCCGATGGGATAACAAGAGAGCCCCTCCGATCCGCCCTGGTGGGACGGACAGACGTTCTTAGGGTG
Organism: Furcifer pardalis; assembly: GCA_030440675.1. Classification (NCBI taxonomy): domain Eukaryota; kingdom Metazoa; phylum Chordata; class Lepidosauria; order Squamata; family Chamaeleonidae; genus Furcifer; species Furcifer pardalis. Next base: position 160,764,001 of record CP126891.1, on the reverse strand, counting down.
ACGCGGTCTCTTAAGTATCCTGGCCCACTACCATATAGGGCTTTAAAGGTAATGACCAGCACCTTGAATTGCACCCGGAGACATACTGGTAACCAATGCAGCTCCCGGAGCAGTGGTGTGGCACGAGCATAACGCCCGCACCCCATCACTACCCGGGCCGCCGCATTTTGGACCAGCTGCAGTCTCCGGATGGTCACCAAGGGCAGCCCCATGTAGAGCGCATTACAGTAATCAAGTCTGGAGGTGACCAAAGCATGTGTGACCATGAGCAAGGCGTCCCGGTCTAGGAGGGGGCGTAACTGGCGTATTACACGAAGTTGTGCAAAAGCCCTCCTGGCCACGGCTGCCACCTGTTCTTCGAACAGTAGTCATGAGTCCAGGAGGACCCCCAGATTACGCACCGGGTCTGTCTGGGGCAGAGCTGCCCCATCCAGAACCAAAGCTGGTAACTCCCGAGATAACACAGGGCCCCTCACCCATAGCCACTCAGTCTTGCCGGGATTCAGCTGTAGCCCGTTGTCCCCCATCCAGATCCTAACAGCCTCCAGGCACCTGGAAAGGACTTCCACCGCACCGCTTGGGTCCCCACGGGCCGAGATGTAGCATGCTAAATCCTAAACATCATTCTTACCACAATCAAATATCAACGAAAGTGCTTTGAACAGTGAACAAATACATCCATTCACTGATGTATTGATATGGCAAAGTCCATATTAAAAGGGCAACCTATTTCATTAATTCACCATCGAGTGAAGCTGTTTTGTAGAACCAGCATGCAGTCCTTTAGCTTGCCCAGTTGTAGTGTAGTAAAACAGAGTGAGCAAACTGTAGACCTCCAGATGTTGCTAAGGCTGACAAGAACTGCAATACAATAACTTCTGGAGTGCTACAAGTTCCTCTTACCCATGCTAGAAACTGGGTCCTTCACTAGCCCACATCTCTACTCAATCATGAAGTTGCTAGGATGATTTTTGATCAATGATTCTAAATCTCCCTCCCAAGGTTCTTACAAGGATGAAAGGGGAGACTGCCTGCTGCTTTCAGATTCCATCAAATGAAATATGAAATTTCTGTATAATAAAAATCAACAGATGTTTCTTATCAGCAGCACACATTTCTGTTTATAACTACTGTATATGCTGGCGTATAAGACTACTTTTTCCCTCTGAAAAACATGCCTCCAAGTGTGTGTGGGGGGTGTCATCTTATACGCCAGGTGCCCTTCAGTTGGGATAGACATAGCTGCCCATAGTGGCCTCCCGATGCTTGCCCAGTGCCCATAGTGGCCTCCCGATGCCCACCCACCTCATTCTACATACCATCCAGTATCGCGCGGTATCCAGCATGGCTGCAGCGAGCATCAGCAGCGAGACAGGGGTGCCAGCCTTTTCGGCATGACTGGCCTATTCTGCTCGGTGGGAAACAGCAGTGCTCCACCCCGCCCCTTGTCTACGCAGAGCTCGCACATGTGCACTTGCGCACTAGTGCCGGCCACAGAGAGATGTTGAAATCAAATCTGATGTTCTTTTATGTTTTATTTGGTGTGTGGAAGGTGTGCGGAAGAGGGGGTAGTCTTATATGGTGAGTATATAACAAACTCAATATTTTGAGTGGAAATGTTGGGGGGTCGTCTTATATGCCCAGTCGTCTTATACGCTGGCATGTATGGTAGATATCTCACATCTTTTATTCTCCAAAAGTAACAACATGAGTGTGTTGGTTAGTGCTGGTCATCTGGGAAAATAATCTGACAATCTGGACCTTTCTATTTGAGTCCATAAAGTCTGAGGGTCTTCTGGTGTTTACTAGGTAGAAGGTCTCCTGAAAATCTAAGAAATGCAGATTTTGTATTTTGACTTCTAGGATGTTCTGAGATCTTCTTTTTTGCCTAGAATAAAATAATTCTCCAGTGCGATTCAGGTTTTCAAAATATTTGGAGGTGCATTTTAAACTTTTCCTTAATATTCAGTAAACCTATGTTCTTAGTTTTTTAAATTCCAGGACAAAGACATGCTTTCCTTTTTGTTTTTGGGTTAGCAGAAAGACAAAGGAAAGGAAGGAAAGAAAGAGAAGGAAATATGTGGTAGAAGCACACAGTGAAAAACATTTAGTAATGGGGGCACAAAGTCAGGATATTGTGTCAGAATTCACAACTCTTTTTGGCCCCTGGAAGGTCTGCCCTGCCCAAATAGACATTATAGAATCAGCTATCAAAATATTTGGAAATCTGAATCTCAGCATCCAGATTCTCAATAATACATAGAAGATTCTATCCATGCTCAGAGAATGTAATTCACATTCAGTGAGAATGCTACATTTTTTCTGTCACTTTGAATGATGAGAGAAAGAATTACTGTGCTTGATCCACTGTGTGTCCTTTGAGGATAAGATCTCTTTTGCCATATAAAACCTTTCGCCATACAAAGTTTCTGCATTCACCTCTCACACTGATCTCCTTCAACTGCTGCTTTGCAGACACAGCGTCCTGAACGGCACTCCCCTGTACTTCCAGCTGAATTACAATTACACCAGGAATTCCTAAATTGGGGGGGGGGGGGGGGGAGAGAGAGAGAAATTCGCTCCAAATTAAATTTCATGACAACATGTAAGCATTTCAATACATCTGGAGCCAGTAATGGCTGACCTATTGGGTCATCCCTGTATACTATCCAAAGACAAGAGTGGATGGTACCTTTATTAGACCTCAAAAAAGAACTCCACAAACAAAAGTAAGTTTTGACTCCATACCATTCTTCACCAGAGCTGGAGACAATGCAGAAGAAATAGAAAACTTCCAAAATCCATGACCAGATGTGCACTCATCCTGATGAAGCGCCATGTAGAAACACAAGTTAACTTACGTTTGTGGGTTTTTTAATGGTCTAATAAATGCGTCCATAGCCTTTGTTTTCAGAACGTATACAATAATCACATGCGGTTTTTCTGCCCCTCTTTTTGTTGGACTATGAGTAGGGGGCACTTGACTCTATTGCAAGGGATCATCTTTTGGAGAAACTGATAAATCTTAACATAGAGCTCAGGTTGCTCGAGAGAATTAAAGATCTGTACACTGACTCTTCTTTAAAGGTCAGAGTTGGCAATTGTCTGATATAATTAAAATCTTAGTAACTGTGCCATTTATTTTACTTTTTTTAATCTACATACTCCAGTATGGTAAAGGGCAATGAAACAGAGCAGGAATGTGCAAGTATTATTCTCTCTTCCACCCACCCCCTTTTTTAGCCAACAAGTGCATTGCAACATTCAGGGAAGCACAAAATCTAGGGGCAAGTTATGTTCTAATCTGCACTGTAGTCCAGGAGGGCCAGATCCGGTGACTTCATATCCAAGTGTTCCAGATCTGAATGCTCCTTACAGAAAGAAAAAATTGGCACCAGACCTAAACCAAATCAAGCAGATACAAAACAAAACAGAATCTAACAATGCTGGCTAGCTTGAGAGGATCCTAAACAGCTTTGTTCTGGGGAGATTTTGTTTTGCTTGAGTTTATTTGTTGTTCTAAATTGGAAGATTTCAAATATACAATCTAGCAAGAAGTAGTACTGTTCAGTAACAAAATTCCTCAGACACCATACCCTCTTGACAACTGTTGTGGGAACAGCAAGATTGAACTACTATTCCCAGCAGCATTGTGTGGGTTTCAGCTGCCTGGGGTGTAGGCCAAATTTGCCACCCCCTGGGCGGAGCCAGGGAGGATCCCATGGGTGGGTCCCAGGGGTGGGGGCTAGGATGCAGGCGGTGGTGGAGGGTCCAGCACCCATCCCCGCAGTGGCCTCTTCGCCCTGGATGCTAGGAAGTCCAAGGGGTGCCGAAGTCCTATTTATTGTGAAATTTTGCCACGCAAAAAAAGTGCCGCCCTGAGTGCCGCCGCCCGTCCCCCCGTTACGCCACTGACTCTTCCATTCAAAAATATCTCCCTGTTCATACCCTGATTTCTTCTTGACTTACTGAAACAAATTTGACATCCTACAAAGAGGCCCAACCATCAGTGACTAAAAGACCTACCATACCAATGGCACTTACTGTATTTGCCCAGCAGCTGTGCAACCTGCCTCGGAAAAGGAATGGAAATTATCCTGGCATCTGTCGCATTTATCTCCTGTCACCCCAGGTTTGCAGTGGCACCGTCCATGGTTATCACACTGTACACTCACAGAACCTATGAATTGAAAATGGTAGAAATAGGCAGGAAAGCCAAATTGGGTTACTGTGGAAAACATGATTGAGGATTCCCCTTAAGCTTAAAATACTCTGATAGAAAATCAGGAAGAGTTACTATAGCACTACTCCAGCTTCATACAGCACAGGTTCTTCCATGTAGCATTTTTGCATTTATTTATTTATTTATTTATTTATTTATTTATTTATTTATTTATTTATTTATTTATTTACTCATATTTACTATCCCGCCCCAATCAGGTAAACCCGACTCTGGGCGGCTTACAACATAGATTAAAATCATAGGTTAGGCCTATGATCATATTAGTGTTAAAACTTTAAAAGTTCAAGAAATTAAAACAGCGCATAAGAGTGCCTGTCCCTTAGACCAGCCACCCTACATGGGGTCTCACGTTCCTGGGTCCCCACACTTGCCCTGCCAGCCAGGTTTTTAAGCCCCTCCGAATGCAAGATGCACCATTTTTTTAAACATTTTGCATGTATTATATGATGGTACTCCCTTCTTTAATACTAAGGGCCCCTTCTTAGTTTGCTATGGCTCATGTACTAATGAAGATGCTCTTTACCTTGAAAGCTATCTAAAGTAGATAGGCAGGACTATCTGCTCTCCCATTATGTTGTCCTATTGAGTCTCAGTGAGTTACCTGTTGCCCAGGGGTCCTTAAGCTTGGCTCTCCAGGTGTTCTTACCAGAAGCCCATGTCAGCACACCTGCTAATCAGGGCTTGTGGGAATTGAAGTCCAAGAACATTTGGGGAGCCAAATTTGAGGACCCCTGCTCTAGCCATTTCCTCTTTTCTTCAGCTGGGGGCTGAACTAGAAAACCCATGGAGTCTCTTCCAGCTCCACAATTTTATGGTTCTATGGTTCTGTGTTACTTACTGATTCCAGGAAGGATCTATGTCTGATCAGTGACTAATTAAAACACAGGGAGTGACACATCTGAAAGTGAGCAACTTCTCTTGCCCAAAAGTAAACCATTAATGGTTTTCAGAGTGAAGTGTGCCATCAATTTTAACTCAATTTTCCTGAGAAGGAAACAATGGCCCTAAAATCATTATGTGAAACAAGATGAGAAGTATTAGAAGTTGCATAATCAGTTACAAAGGAAGGCAAGAATACATGGAACCTTGAACTGAGCATTGTTTAAAAATACAGCCAGTCTTGTGGATCTTGCAGCATCATCTATGGATGTTTTTTCTTACCCAACTTCTGTGAAACAGGTCAGGTGCGTAAGATCAAAAGAACAATCCAGGCAGGTCCTTCAGCTAAATAAACTACCAGCACTACATTATAGAAACACTCCTTTTAAAACTATATTTTATGTACCCTCATTTTAACTTCTGTTCTTTTTTTTTCTGTACTAGACTGGTCTTGGATTATAATAAAGTTTGATTGAGGTCATGCTGATGAACAGCAACTTACCCAGTATCATCAAATGACATGAATTTGGGCATGAATGATCACATCTAATGTCTAACATTCAAATTATAATTGCACCACACTTTCTCACAAAACATACAACAGGGTCATCTTGTTATTGTGTTTTACAACCAGTGGAAGAACAAAGAGGTGGAGACTAGGTTCTTCATTCTTTGGATATATTAGGTGGATCACATCCGTACTTCCCTTGAAGGGGTTCCAGAACATTTAGCTCTGATTAATAAGAACTTTCCTTGCAGAAAGCCAATGTATTTCTTGGTCTTTTGCTAAGAGGAGATTCAGGAGAATTACACATGAGGAGTGGAGTAGCAATCCATGATTTTAAAATACCACATTCAGTGAAATAACACACATGTGCAAGTTTGGTGGCAGCTGAGTCAGGCAAGTAAGGTGGGCTGAGGGGAGTTGAAGTAGCAAATAGAAATTTTTTTTATTGCTTCTTGAATTTCTCTGTCTCCTCAACAAAACATTAAAGACCAGCTTAAAGAGAAGTGCATGAATACTATGTCTCCTCACCACCACCTTTTTCAATAATAACACTGAAGATAATGTTGACTTTTCTCAGAGTACCTACATCATCAAAATGGGTTGAGATAATTAGCAGTGGTGAAGATGATAATAACACTATGGGTACACTGCATATTTATGACTACATCTTCTCATTGCTTCAGAGTGGTTATTTCGTGTCCAGATCTAACGATAAACTGGCAAAATGAAACCACCTTCTTGGCTTTGTTTCAAAGTGATAAGGGAATAACATTAGCAGCAAGCATTATTTGCCTCATTTCTAAATTAAAGACAGTCATCACCTTTACTCAGGGTACAAATCATAGAATCATAGAATTACTGAGTTGGAAGGGACCTTCCAGACCATTGAGTCCAACCCTCTGCTCAATGCAGGAATCCAAATCTAAGCAGATATGACAGATGGCTGTCCAATTCTCTCTTGAATGCTTCACTCACCACCTCTGGAGGCAGTTGGTCCCACTGTCATATTGCTCTAACTGTTAAGAGGTTTTCCCTAGTATTCAGCTGATATTTGGCTTCCTGTAGTTTCAGCCCATTCTTACGCATCCTGCACTCTGGGATGACCAATAACAGATCCCGCCCCAACACTTTCTGATTATCTTTCAGGTATTTGAAGAGTGCTATCATAATCCCTCTCTGTCTCCTTTTCTCAAGGTTAAACATAGCCAATTCCTTCAGTCTTTCCTTATATTGCTTGGTTTCCAGTCCTCTGATCATCATTGCTGCCCTTCTCTGTACCTGATCTAATTTGTTTGCATCTTTCTTAAAGTGTGGTGTCCAGAATTGGACACAGTATTCTAGATGTAGTATAACTAGTGCTGAATAGAGGGTGATACAAGACATGCAGGTGGACAAGGAGGAACCCAAAAGAGCACTAGGTGGGACAGAGAAGGAGAGTCAAAGAAGCAAATGAGCATCTCCCTCCCTCCCTAGCAAAATGTAGTCAACAGGAGTGTTTTCCACTCTCATCTTTAGTAAAGTAACCCAAACAAAAACTGCTTGCTTGAATTAACACATTTTGGCCTATAGGCTGCTCAGGGTGGTGAACATGCAAGTGACAACTAGATAGAACTGTATGAAGACAATTAAAATGCAAACATTTAAAATGCAGGCAAAATAAGCAAATTAAAACATAACCAATTAGAGAACAGAACAGGCTGTATATAAACCAATCAAAACATTATGGGTGTCAGGCAAGACAGCAGAATATCACAAAATTCCTCTCTGAGTTGTTTGGCCTTAACAGTGGAGTGAGAGTAGCAGGCAGATGTGGACTAGAATGACATTCCTGATTGTGGAGGCCACTCCCACAAAGGCCCAGTTCCTTGTAGCAACCTTCCTGGCCTCCCTCGGGGGGGGGGGCACCTAAAGCCCTAATGCCTGGGATGACCAGATGGTCTGGGTCTGGGATGAATTTAATTGGAAGAGATGCTCCACTAGAAACAGAGGTCCCAATTCATGTAGGGCTTTGTATGTTAATACCAGAACCTTGAATTGGGCATGGAGGTTGATAGATAACCAATTCAAGTGGAGCAAGAGCAGGTTGAACTTTTGACCAGGGCCATAGCCAGGGGTTTTTAAACCCTCCTGAGCTAACAGCCCCCCCCCCAAACCACACCTGTAGTGCCAAAGTTATATATGTGAGTGTGACAATGTTGCCCCTCCTGAAATTTTTTTGCCCTTCCTTTAAAAAATTCACACATACACACACCAAATCTAGAATCCTGGCTATGGCCCTGCTTTTGACTATCCTTCACCCACCTGGATGCCATATTTTGCACCTTCCACCAGTGCATATTGCTTCACTCAACCTATTAGTATAGCCAACCCTATTGGGGACCTCCCACATACACACACTAAACACAACTGTATCTCATATAGCAGCAGCAAGCTGGTACTCTTTTCTCTAAGTGTGTAGAAAACAGCCTCCATGCCTTTCAACCTCAGTATTATTTTCAATCCCATCCACTAACTTTTGTATCAATTTCCTATATTTTTATGATACCCAGCCTTCCTTCAGCTCTGGCATTTTCAGAATTATTTTATGAGAAAGCCTGATGTCTCCTTATGATGACTTCTTCTTCTTCTTCTTCTTCTTCTTCTTCATCATCATCATCATCATCTTCTTCTTCTTCTTCTTCTTCTTCTTCTTCCTCCTCCTCCTCCTCCTCCTCCATGTCTAGGCCAGATGTGAAACTGCCAGAATGAAGGCACCTTTTGGTGAATCCATTCTGCAGTTCCTTTCGCCTGACCTAGTGTGAGAAAGATTAGCTGACAACACAAGGTTGCCCTTACCAAGGTATGTCTGATTGTGGTTCAAGAAGACAACAGTCTTCAAGGAAGCTCTTTATGTGTACACCCCTCCTTATGACAGATATGGAGGAAATAAGCCAAGTAACCTGAAGGCTGTTATTTCCAGTTTTTCTTTTTGCCATCCTGCAGCCTTATGTCTAGCCAACATGACTGGACTTCCCCTGTGGAAAATGCCAAAATGAAGCTGTTAAGGCTCGTCTGCAACAAATGGGATTGTTTGTACCATCCAGGTCCAGGCTTGCTTAACTTTTCCAAGCAGAGAGATTTGGGAATGCTTCAACCTTTGAGACAACAGTGCCCTTGGGCCTGAGCACCTCAGATTGCTCCTGGGTGTAGAATGCTGCAGATGTTCAGATACAGGCTTAAACAAAGCAGGGCAGTTCATCTGCAATTCGTTTTGCACGTCTCATAGCTTCAGGGTCAGTTTAAAAGAAGGTCTTCTGCTAAGGTCCTCTGCTAAGGTCTTCTGCTAAGGTCTTGCAAATCTTAAACTGCTTCCTTGGTATATAACCCTCCTGAACTATGTAGTGTGTATTACTGTCTGCTTTTTGACTCTGCCTTAGTACAATGCAGAGGAAGAAGCTCTCTCATTGTGCCATGTCTGAAATGGCACAGCATTTCTTGTAACAAGGGCTAAAAGCAGTGGTGGGCTCAAAAAAAAAATACTACCACACCACGGGCGTGGTATGGTAGCTGTGGCCAGGGGGAAGCCCTGTGTTGCACCTGAATTAGGATTATTTTATTTCAAAACTTGGCCAGCCAGAATTTCTGCTACTGGTTCTCGTGAACCTGCTGATGCCCACCACTGGCTAAAAGTGGTACAGAGGGTAGAACGGGGGCTTAGGGGCAGGAAGAACTACTGAGGTTCACAGCAACACAGTCTGTTGTGTATGTCACCCAGTTTCTGATGGGAAAAGATGTGACCGAAGTACCACAGGAATTAAAAGCAGTATTGTGTCGTGGTCAAAATGCAGCAGAACTGTCTTCAACTGAGCTTCAGCTAGGATAGATCTGATACTCATATAGTTGTGTGCTATAAGGTTGATTGCAATTTATGGTGACCCTTGCCAGGGTCTCCTAGGTATAAACTACTCAGATATTGTTTGCTTTTCCCTTCTTCTGGGATTGTTCTAAGACTGTGTAGCTTGCTCAAGATCACACAAGCTGACTCCTCTCCCAGTAGACACAAGACAAAATTGAACTCCTGAGCTCCACAACCACGTATTCCCAATTCACTGAGCTGTCCAAGCAATTTCTGATCCCCATATGAAATTTAATAAATCCACATATAAAGCATATTTTAAAGAAAAGTAAAGAGGTTTTCTATTTTATTCTTTTACACAACATTTGCACTAGTTTGCTGCCTAAAAGGGGTATTGGCAGAAGTAAAACATCCCTAAAACAGATGAAGGGGGAAAGTCTTCTTTGCTCACACACATGGTGAGGTTACTGTTTACCAAGGGACAGCACAGCTTTGTTATAGATTTTGCCATCATTATAGAAGGGGGGGGATATGTTTGTTAGTGGCTTTAAACAAGGGGAAGACAATTAAATTAGTGGTAACTAAGCATAGGCTTAGTAATAGTTGCAATTGATCTATGTACTAATTGATTTATTTTAAGTACAGTACACTCATTTTAACTTCTGTTCCCTTTTCTGTTCTAGGCTGGTCTTGGATCATAATAAAGATTTGATATGATTTGAATTAAATTAATGGTATGGTATGTTCTCCTCCAAAGAATATCTGAAAGTGCCAAAAGCTTTGTTTCAGTTACCATTTTACAGTTACTTTTTAAAGCTCCCATTAAAAGGTCCACTACTCTAAAAACAATTCTATCATATATCACAAGAACATGACTGTATAGAAACTGGTAACCAAACTCCTTCAAACATCTTTCTTAAAAGAAAAGAACAAAGAAGAAGAGTTTCAAGCAGGAAGAGGCATACAGTGTATTGATCCAACACAAATTTAAGGTTAAGATAATGTAATTTAATGACTGCAGTGGTTTGGTGGTTAAGATGCTGAACTTGATGACTGGAAGCTCAGCAAGTCAGAAGTTCAAGACCTGGGTGCTGCCTGATGGAGTGAGCTCCTGTCTCTGTTCCAGTTCCTGTAAACCTAGCAGTTTGAAAGCAAGAAATTGCAAGTAGATAAATAGGGACCACATTGGGGGGAAGATGCACTCTGGTGTCTAGTTATGCTTGCCACATGTCCACGGAAACATCTGCAGATGCAGACAACTCTGGCTCTTTGGCTATAAATGGAGATGAGCACCGAATCCTAGAGCCGGATGTGACTGGCTTTTGATCAAGGACAACCTTTACCTTTACCTAATGTATTTTAAAATTTTGTAGTAAGCTTGTTTCTAGTAGTATAGTGCTATATTTGGAGTATAAATGCTCATCATACGTCTCTGCATCCAGTCTCTCCCTTAGTGCGGGCAACTGGATTGAGTCATATCACCTGCTGAGAACCAGGTCTTTCAAAAAGTAAATACTGTAGCTTGTAATTACTTATTCAAGACAAAATTGGCCTGAAATACTTTGTGTTATAACAGAGGTAGTTTTGAACAATATTGTGTTTCTTGCAAAATCAGTTTTTTCCCCCAGCTACCTTGAAGATTGTAGGTAAACTGAGAGTGTACAGGACAGTCTGAGGGGAGTGGCAGGTGACGCTTCAAACCTATGAGCCTTTATTCTACTATACCTCTCTCTTCTTCCCTCTCTCTTTCAGAGTGGACTTAGTTTGAGAACCAGTTAAACTATAGCGGAAGAGATGAAGGGAAGAAAATCTGGGTCTATTGATCCCCTTCCTCGAATGTAAATAGCAGCAAGAGGATTACTCAGAACCCAGTGAGTAAAATTTTAGTGTACAAAAATATTCTCTACAAATGGCTTGGTCTATTGAGGACAAACTACTCTCTGTTGCTATAGCAAGATCTAGGATCATGACCACTTTCCCCTGCTCTCCCCAGTGTCTTGCTGAAAATCTACCCCAAGACTTGGTCCATCACTACCTTTTCCTAAGGCAGTAGACCTGGTCATCTGGTCAAAAACCAATAAATTTGACTCATGCACACATTACGTTAGGTGGATGTCTTAAAATATAATTTATGAACTGAGCCTTAGTTATGCAGTAAGTAGCACATTAGTTAGACACATAACAGCAAGTTAGATAGCAATTGGTGCAATTGGTACAATTCAGTCCGTTTTACCTCTCCCCACCTTATCAGTCCCCATCCTCCCCATACCTGTGGGATTGCAGCAGCAGGCCACACAGCCATTTTGTCGACGTTGGCGATAGAAGCCCTCCTTACACCGCTCACAGTTATTTCCCTCTGTGTTGTCAATACAGTTGAGGCACCGGTATCCGTTTCCTGTTCGTCTGAGTAACTCAACATCAAACATGCACTGTCTGGATTTCCCATTGCAATCGCAGGCTGAAAGACAGAACAAGGAAATTGGCTGTGAGAGGCAATGCACCATGAACCTATTCGCACCAGGGTTACTAGGTCAGGCCCATCCCTTTCTCTGAGATTTCAGAACCAACACCTGAGGCTAGGTGGAAGCTCTTTCCAGTGTCACAAGAGCAAATCATCTGATATCATTGGATGAGTCTTTGCAGTAGCACAGAGAGAAGAACAGGCAAGAGTCAGAAGTATGCAGAACTGATTCGGGGCCAGTTGCGGAGAAAGGGAAAATGCACGTTTACACCCCCTGAATCCAAATAAAACCTGGCTAAACAAGTAATGTTTGGCAGGAGACACAATTTGTGTGTGTCCGTCCTGGAAGATAGGAAATTGTGCCCAGCAGCTGCAGCTTACTAGGGCTTACAACCTGCATGCCCTTACCTATGAGCAAGATTGTCTAATGAAGAGCAACAAAGATCAGAATTTTGGATGAATGTGAGTAAACATATAGTGGTACCTCGAGTTACAAATTTAATGCATTCCAAGTCATTTTTCATGTTATGAAAAATTTGTAACTCAAATTTCCCATAGGAATGCACTGAAAACCAAAATTCATAACCTGAAACATCCCATAGGAATGTATTGAAAACCAATTAATCTGTTCTGGAAAAATTTGTAAATTGATTTTCATTCGTATAGTGAAAATTTTGTAAATCGAACCATTTGTAACTCGAGGTACCCTTTTTCCCAGTTAGTAGCAAGGACTAAGGATATGTTTTTTAAACAAATCAAAGAGGGAAATGTAGTTATTTGGGAGGTTACCTATAGATGCCCAGTGTGATTAGTAGCCAGAGTGACAGATTAAGGCCAGAACTAAATGCTTCATTGAAACCAGTTTGAATGCAAAATTACTTTTATCACTTTCAAATAAGTTAGCCCACTGCCCTTTAAAAGAGTGTAAAGTACATTGGGTGCCATTTTAATTTATTTTAATTTTCACACTTGTATGCCACCCAATCATGGAACCCGACTCAGGGCGGCTCACATAATAATTAAACAATATACACAGTAAATACACAGTAATACAATACACAAAATCCAATTTTAAAGCACAGTAGGGCTTCAGCTGGGTGAAAGAACCTTTTCTCTTCTGCAGGGTTTGCATTATTCTGTGTGCGACTTGATGCTCTCAGCTAGGGAGCATGGTGGCAGGAAAAATAGCAGTAACAGGGATATCTTCAGTGGCTGAGGAGACCAACCACCAATGCTGCTGTTCCTTGGCTGCCACCCAATGGGCATAAAGCCCTGTGGAAAAGGACAGCAGGATCAACACGTCCTTCATATTCAGTGAAAACTAAACAACTAAAACTCATCCCCCTGACCAAAAGCCACTGGGTGGCCAGTGCTGGGACCATTGTTCTTTCCTTGTATGTGACTGTAGCTGCTTCATTCTGGTTTTGCAGATAGCTCACAGTCATGCTTTCAGATAGAACCACTGACCTGACAGCTGCTGTTGCCAGATTTGCCTGGAGGGCTACCAGGGTATGTAGCATTAGGCAAAACCTGCTACAGTGGGGACAGATTAAAAACCAACAATAACTATTTTAATTGTGCACTAGTAATTCTGTTTATATCCTGCTAATGCAATTGGTATCTACTATGTGCATTTTTAGAAAGACATTTTTTCCGTATTTTATAACTACAAGTATAATTTTTAAACTGTTTTATGTGCTGTTTTATTCTTTTTAAACCAGATACCTGTCCCAAATGTAGCATAAATTTAAAAACTGATTTTATTCTATTATGTTTTAATCCAAATGAATGTGTTTACCGGGGTGCATTTTGATGGTATTTCATGTACCTAAACCCTTTTTACTGTACTGGTCATCGACTGCAATAAAGTTTGATTGATTGATAGCTCACAGTAAAAAGCTTACTGCATGTTATCTACAATATGTAGTTCCAATCCAACTCCGGAGACCAGGCTTCATGATTCTGTTTGACTATGGAAACTCATGGGAAAAGAGAGGAAACACTGGCAAAACTATTCCTTAACTATTTCACTTGCATTGAAACTGCTATTGGGTTAATTATAAGTCAGCTATAACTTTGATGCCACATAACACACACATACCTGTACTAATATGGTTTGTTTTTAGTGTTGAACGTGAGATTTGGATTGGCTTTCCTCCCTTAAGAAAGCTTGTACGTAAACACATGCCCACTATGCATAATATGAACAAGCCCAGATCAAAGAGACGGAAACTGTGCCCAGTCAATTATTTTGTAATAGACATTGAGAAGAGCCCAAACTTCAAGAATAGCCTACATCATGTTTGAGGGATAATAGAGATTCTATGCATTTCTGTCACTTCAAATCCTGCTCCTCCCCAAAGGGGGAGCTGGGTCAGTTCATTGTTGAACAAAATCCTTGCTGCGTTAGAACCCCACTGTGCGCCCAACAGCTGCTTTAGCTAATCTTCCAGATTGGCTTGCCAAACACAGATGATCAGGTTCAGGCACGACACTTGCATTCCAAGCACCTGAGAGGTTGCTGTACGTTGGACGTACTCTGGGTCTGCCAAGGGTGCCAAGCCAAGTTGAGCTGATCTCATTCCTCTCCACACTCACTCGTATGGCAGTGGCAGCCACAGCAGCAGCAGCAGAGCTTTAATCAGCCTGCCCAAGGCAGTGGTTCAGCTCATGTGCCTGTCAGTAGCGTCATTTGTTTTCTCAAGCTCTTTTAGGTACTGGTGCCTTTCATTTCTACAGAAGTAGGTCATATCCTTTTGCGCAAGCAGTTAAGGCTCAAACAGGCCCATCCCTTAAAATTCTGTGCTTCCTTCATTTTTAAAAAAATAGAACCCAAAATTCCTGGGAAGGCTTCAAGGTGAGGAAGAGTGAAAACTAAGTGGTTGCTTAAGGCACTGTGGCCCTCCAAGTATTTTCGGACTGCAAATCTCACCATCCGTCATCATTAGCTGAGCTGGCTAATGAGTCCAGAAGTTGCACTGCAGTAATATTTGGAGGACCCATGGGTTGTTTGCTCCTGGCTTAATATGTAAACCCAAATTCTGCATTGTGTTCCGTCACCAAAAAACCAAAATAAATGAATCAAGCTGCTGAGATACTTTTAGAGGAAGTGCTTTGGACAACCCAACATGCCTTACAGATGAAAGTGTTCTTCTGCATTTGTGCAAGCAGGTGTAATTGAGGCAGGATGAGCTCCTGCTCGCTGTCCCATGGACAGTCAGTTAAGAATCTGGGTTTGCTGTCGTTGGGTGCCAAAGTGTGGCGTTCATCAGCTGTGGTGTCACAAATGGATAGAAGGTTGGAGCAGAAGCACAGCCTTAGATCAAATCCTAGCTCAGTCAAGGAATATACAAGTGTGACCTCCTTGGTTCCTTTTGGTGGAGTTTAAACCTGCTGCTTCAGTCAACTTTATCAGAAGTACACTGTGGCGATTCAAGGCTATGCTGAGGGAACACCTTGTGTGGAGCAATCTGTCACAGCACACCAGATTACTGTGCAATTGTCACCCCTGCTTGAAAGCCAGTCATATCTGTTTCTAGGGTTCGGTACTCATCTCCGTTTACAGCCAAAGAGCCAGCACTGTCTGCATCAGTAGACATTTCTGTGGACATGTGGCAGGCATGACTAGACACTGGAGTGCATGGAACACTGTTACCTTTCTCACCAAAGTGGTACCTATCTATCTACTTGCAGTTTCTTCTTTCAAACTGCTGGGTTGGCAGGAACTGGGACAGAGACGAGAGCTCACTTTGTCATACAGCATTCAGGTCTTGAACTGCTGACCTTGTCAACTTCAGTGTCTTAACTACTAAGCCACAGCAGTTGAAAACCTGACCAGAACACCTACTGTTATTTGTTGTCAAAGAGTAATCAGACACTTCTCAGGAACTGTGAGCATGACAACATCTCCCCATTTACAATCATAGGTAAGCTTATAGGAAAAATTGAACAAAGGATGCAGAAATGAAGCAGGCACAAACTGAACAGGATGGGGCAACATTATGTGCACTGAGTGACTTGTCAGATCTTGTCAATTACAGTTTCTTTAGAAATTCCATTTTATATTGAGACTTACCATTACTGTAATGCTTCACACCATAATTCAGAATACTTATTAATAATGGAATTTGACCTATAGAGAATTTTTGTTTGAACTGAATATGTTTATACATGATGTACATTCACTCGCTTTGTCATACATTTTCTGGAACACTGCTGTCTGCCCAAACTGTTTTGGCTGGGTCTCATTTCAAAAGTTCAGATGGGTACCATTGTTCTCTCTTACCATCCACTGCTTCTCCTGCCTTGTTAAGGGAGATTCACTTATCTTACTATGGATATGCATGTATTAATTGTATTAAGGCACTTTCTCCAGTTTACATTCTGTTAAAAGTAGCTCAGGTATGTACATATTGTATTTTATTGTATTTTACTGTATTTTTATTGTATTTTTGCACTCCATTGTATTGTACAGATTTTTAATTCTTCTGTTATGTTATTGATAAGATCATAAGACTAATCAATTAATAAACATTCATTCATTCCTGCCTTGTTAAGGACCTCTAGCCAATTTTCTCATTAAAAACGATAAAGTGCTCTAAATTATACAAATTAACTCTCAATTAAGTCACACTTACAAAAAATGTTAGAACACAGCATTTGATTTAAAAAATTAAAGTAAAGAATGAACAATTATACCATCACCTCAACATATCAGAAAAATCTTAACCAACCCCAACAGAGTTTCTACCCTCTGATGGTGCTCTCCTGACCTTCTTTTTCCACCTTGCTTGGCTATTTTTTTCTGGTTATTTTTATAACCTTATTTGTCCTTTCTTTACTATCAACAATATTTCCTGCAAGATTTTGAATTCCTGCAGGTACATGAAGGAAAATTTTTAATAGGAATTTCTATTGTTCCTGCGATTTCTGTTACTCCAGAGGCTTGGAACACAAATTCAGACAGGCTGCCACTATGAAGAATAAGACTAACACTCTGCAGAGTTTAGACAACTAGTGATCCGTAGCTACAAACCCTTGTAACATCAAGGGATTGTAATGCTCAGACCCCCAAATGCCAAACTATCATAAAACCAGAATACCTGTACTGTAATCATGGAAAGAATATGTTACCGGTCTTGCTAATGCCATCACTTTATTTTCAACTCTCACGAGTGTTTATATTACAATGAACTTACTCCCAAGGTTGGCTGGCAGGCAGTTGATTGTTTTGTAAAGACTATAGTAAACTGTAGTTCAAGCCTGCATGTTTACATTTGTGTCTGTTTTTTCCATACCAGATTTAATTATATTTTTAAATACAAATAATTTTGCATCTTGACACTGTCATGTTAAAGTGCAAATTTAAGTATTCCAGGAAAAAGAGACAGGAGAATTATTAGAAAACAGTTAACAAGTGAGCTCAAGTTGGGCAAAGCAAGTTGTTAAACACTTAAATTGGCGTTGAATTGGCACTTAAATTAGACTGTTACAAACTTACCAGAAAAAGAAACAATAAAATTCAGTATTTTACTTTTATTGTTTGAGTTCCTTCCATGGCAGAATGCACGACTCTTGTCCTCCCTACAGTATCCTCACAATACTGAGGATGTGGCATTAGATTTCTTGCATTCTAGTCCAACATGACACTAATCACCACATTGTACTGACTTTATTCCTCACCACATAGTGAGCTGTTACTAACACAATCCAGTGCTAATTGTTTCTAACTGATGAGGTGCAAGCATGCATCTCAGTCATGCAAGTAACCAGGCACAGGATTAAGATTAAATAAATAAATAAAATAATATGTTGGTACACCATCAATTAGCTGCAATTAGCCACAGAAAATTATGCACATTTCAGTATGATTTGTGCCACTGTCAGCTTGTAACCCGAGTCTTCACTCTTGTCATACATCCTGAAAGTGGAATATTTGACTAACCATATGTGTGGAAGCAGTGGTAGTTATTCTAGAGGCTTAGAACAGAAATTGGAGCAAGCTCAGGATTTTAGTCTAAGGAGCCAATTGTTTTATAAAATGTTCAGATCAGGACATCATACAACTTTATGAAGTTTGACGTTTGCAACTGCAGAAACTGAAAACATATGTGCAGCTGTACTTACAGCAAAAGAAAAAAAGGGATTTCTCCTGTCATTTTCTTTGTTTTGAGATTGGTCTTCAGGACCTAGACACGGGATTCCTTTGAAGTCTGATTTCTCAGATATGAAAGCCTGCCTGAATCATGGCTCTTCACAAACAAATGAACTTTCTGTGAGAGAGTGCCATGGTGAACTTCCTGGGAGAGAGTGACCTTTGATGCTACCCTCATGTTTTCTTTCATGGAGGAACATTCAGTCATGTAATTCCTCACCTCCATTCTGAAGTGCTATTGTTCAAGCCTCGTGCTCTATGCTCTTTTTCCTCCATTATCTTTTTAAAAATGGTCGAAGAGAGAAAGAATAAGTGACTCACATAACTAGCACTGCATAGAACATTTTAATTGCTGATAGCTCAACTAAGTTATGGTTGTATCACCCAATCACTCCTTGGTTCTGCTGTGGGCTTTTTAAAAAAAAATCTTGTTATTGTCAATAGCACCTCTGAAGGGAATTACATTATAATAGGCATATCTGCAATCGCATCCTTTTCACATCACTTCCTGACACTGTTGCTGCCTGTTAGATTAAGCTTTTAGAATGAGGCTTTCAATGCTGAGATGGGCTTTCACAGTAAAGTGGTACACACAGTGATGGGCAGCAACAGGTTTGTGCCAGTTCGCCAGAACCAGTAGTAACTTTCCCCAGTGTCCTGGAGAACTGGTAGTGGCTTTTTTTGGGGGGGGGGAACCACCTCAGGGGCTTACTTTTTCACCAGTTTCCCCACTGCGCATGGGCTCCAAGTGCTTGGTGTGCATGCACGCCTACAATGCTTGTCACACATGTGCAGCCTCCTTGCTGTCCTCCCAAGCAGGTAGGAGGAAGAGAAGCTGCTAGCCTGCTCTCCAGGGTAAGTGACTCACCTTTGGGTGTGGGGTGGGTGGGTGGGTGTATTTTAATGTGTATTTAATGTGTATTTATTTTTAATGTGTATTTTTATGTGTTTTATGTGTATTTAATTTGAATTTTTATGTGTTTTTGTCTATTTAATGTGTATTTTATGTGTTTTAATGTGTATTTTATGTGTTTTAATGTGTATTTTTAAGTCTATTTAATTTGTATTTTTATGTGTACTTATTGTTATGGGTTTTTTACATTGTCTCCACCCACACCATTGGGGCCCCATGATGTCATGATATTGGTCCGCCCACAATGTTGGCTCCGCCCACAATGTGGTAGTAAAAATGTTGGCTGCCCACCACTGGGTACGCAGCCACAAAGGCTGGGGGTTGGGGGGAGGCAGTGTGTGTCAGACAGACCTAACATGGCTGCAAGCATCAATCCCTACTTAGGACAACCTGCTCCATCATCTGTGAGCTGATGTGCAACTCTCATCATCCCCAAACCTCTAAGCCATTGACAATATGGGTCAGGAATAATGGACACCTTGGAAGGGACAAGGCTTACAGCACACAAATGGATTACTAATTTTGGACCCAAAGTTTATACAATGGGCTTGTTTTCCCGTTCATATACTATACATCATTTTTCTATTCTTGATGAGTAGCAGTGCATATATATGTGGGTCAACTCCACTGGAAAGTATTGCATTTCATATGCAGTATATCTGACTGGCTAACATCAACTTTGCTGTTGGTCATCATGTGATGAAGAGACACATGCAAGTCAGCCTTTGGACTCTTTCTATAAAGTATTCTTCCTTTTTTGTTCTCTTGAAAGCAAAGCAAAACTAGCAGAAAGTTTTATGTAAACTAAGGAGATGGAATAGCCTTGTGTTGCTCTTTACCCCATCACTGTTCCCCAAACTGGAATGTAAGCTCCCACCTAAGCTGTTGTTTTGTGTTGCCAAGCCACTTCCAACTGTGTTAAGTTTCTTTGATAAGTGAGACATTCAAGGAGGTTTTCAAGTGGTTAACCATTGCCAGGCCCTCCAATGAGCTTCCGCGGCCAAGCAGCACTACTTGCTGTACTGAATCACACAGGTTCTGAAAGAGTGTATTCTCAGTAGTTATGGAAGAGCTAAGATTGGGATGCAAAATGACTAAGAGAAAATTAGCTTTCCTTGAATAACATAAATATTCTTCTTTAGCTTTCTTTGGAAACAAAAATATTCTTCTTTAGTGGCAATCTAGTTGGGTGTATCACAAACGGCAAAAATCCTCTCTGATGCTTCATATTCCCTAATCTGCATAGAAGCTGGAAGTCTGGAACCAATATCAAGACTGCTCTAAGTAAAAAGAGTGTGATTATTAAAGAAATTCACTTCTCAGCTAGAGAAGAAGCTTGCTGACTGGCTAATACTGCAGAAAGGAAAGCAGCATATTGAAGTAAGCGATCTGAGATTCTCTGTGTATTGTCAAGGCACCAACAAAACAGAGAAATGAAAGAGCGAAGGAACACATCAGGAACCTAACTACAGTACCCGTCTCTATGGCCTCCTGTAAGCATGTCGTTGCTGGTGCAAGTATGCTGTATATACTCAAATATAAGCCTAGTTTTTCAGCCCTAAACATGAGGTCAAAAAAGTGGACTCGGCTTATACTCAGGTCACTGAGTGCGATGGAAACAGACAGGGGCGGCTAATAGCCTTCACCACCCACTTCTCCTGTCCATTGTCAGCACATCTCATTCAGCGTGGAGAAAACTCCTTTCATGTACCATATTTTGATTATTGAAACTCATTAGCAGCTGCTGCATTTTCCATCCTCAACTTATATTCAGGCCAATATATTTTCCTGGTTTCTCGGGTCAAAATTAGGTACCTCAGCTTATATTCGGGTTGGCTTATACTTGAGTATATACGGTAGTCGCATATTACTTCACTTTCAACATCAACTTAAAGAAAGGTAGATCATGTTGCAAAGTCAGCAAAACAGCAGGATAAGACCAACGTTGATCTATGGATTCCGCCCATCAAAACTTGGAATGACTACCTGAGCACACTCCCCCCCCTTTTTTTTTTTTTAAAGAAATGACATCCACACTCCTGTCTGAGAAAACAGAAAACCTCATGTTTAAAACAGACATTTGAGATAGAAAAGGTGATACAAATTCTAGTTCTGGCTAACTGCTTTACTGATGTCCCTGTCATTTCTGAGAACCAAGGCAACTGAGTTCTCAGAGAGACCCAAAAAATGAGAGGAGGAAGAAAAGATATCAGCAGCCCTAAGAGTAGCAATCTAAAATGGAAGAAAGGTCAGCACAGTTTAAAGAGGCAAAAGGGCAGTCTAGGAAGCTGAATTGTATCATTACATTCAGCATTATATATTGGGTTTAGAGAGTGGTAAAATATGTATGTTTGGCTGGGGGCACAAGCAACTACACTAGAATCGCTATCCTTGACATGCTAGTTTCAGTGGTCTGAACCAGAGTGCAGCAACCCAAATGTACTGTGTTCTTGTTGTTGAAGAAGAAAAACTATAGAGAAAAAACCAAGCTGTTCAATTGTCTTCCCAGTCCAGAAGGGTTCACATTTTCTGTCTGGGCCAGTATTGGGTTCCTCTATTCCTTTCTGTGCCTGAGAATACACAAGATTTACTAGACAACTCCCTAATCTCAGCCTCGGAGTTGTCCAGTCCTAGGACTAGGCGAGGGATTGACTTGGCTGTTCCTCTGCTATGAGAACAGGCCCTTGTGAACTTAAATTTTAGAGGATAGATCTCCTTTATTCCTCTTCAGGGATAAAGCAGAAATGTGCGTTGGTGCTCAACAATCATCTTCCCAGATTGCTACTTTGAGCTGTGATTGTCTTGGTTGGCAAGAGAATGGTGCATATTACCCTCCCTCTTTACAAGAGAGCATTTTAGGGTCAGCACTTTCCACTTTGTTTATTCAGGCAGAAGGAATGATGCATTTACTAACCTGAAGTTGCCAAAACTATGCAACACAATTACTGTATATGCTGGCATATAAGACTACTTCCCCCCCTGAAAAACATGCCTCCAGGGGGGGGGGGTTCATCTTATACACCGGGTGCACTTCAGTTGGGATAGACATAGCTGCCCAGAGTGGCCTCCCGAGGCCCGTCTGGTGTCCATAGTGGCCTCCCAATGCCCACCCACCTCATTCTACATACTATCCAGTATCGCGCGGTATCCAGCATGGCTGTGGTGAGCATCAACAGCGAGACAGGGGTGCCAGCCTTTTCGGCGTGACCGGTCCATTCTATTTGGTGGGAAGCAGCAGTGCTCCACCCCGCCTCTTGCCTATGCAGAGCTCACACATGTGCACTTGCGCACTAGTGCCGGCCACAGTTACTTATTATTATTTATGTTGACTGAATGTTTTTATATTGTATTGATATT
This sequence comes from Furcifer pardalis, assembly GCA_030440675.1. Lineage (NCBI taxonomy): Eukaryota > Metazoa > Chordata > Lepidosauria > Squamata > Chamaeleonidae > Furcifer > Furcifer pardalis. The sequence continues at coordinate 160,741,651 of CP126891.1, read as the reverse complement.
GTATTGATATGTCTGTAACCCGCCCAGAGTCGCATTGCATGATTGGGGCGGGATATAAATCGAATATTGAATAGAATAGAATGGAATAGAATAGAATAGAATAGAGATGTTGAAATCAAATCTGATGTTCTTTTATGTTTTATTTGGTGTGTGGAAGGTGTGCGGAAGAGGGGGTAGTCTTATACGGCGAGTATACAACAAACTCTATATTTTGAGTGGAAATGTTGGGGGTCGTCTTATACGCCCAGTCATCTTATACGCAGGCATATACGGTACATTACTGTTTGCCAGTGCTTATCTCACCTCCACAAGCCTTTAACGTCCAAATCCAAACATACTCAATGTTAAGGAGGAAAATGGTTATAAAGATTGTATCAAATCAGCTCTTTTGTTTGTGCTAAGCAAAAAGGAAGAAGAAGATGGCTACTGACATTTCAAGATTCTTTTCTAATAGCATTAGAGATGCCCTGCCTTGAAAATAACTGAATTCTGAGTACCTGTGGAGGTGACCGGTAGGCCACAGCTAGGGTTCTGCCATGCTATGCCATGAGACAAACCAAGACTCAAATTCACATACCCCTGGATAATCCAGATGTGGCTAAGAGCCTCTGTGTCTATATAATATTCACTTATAGTTATTTCTTCTTGGGTCATCCATGAGGAAGGAGAAGAGTATCGCAAAGCAGCAAACTTAGCCAAATGAGCAAAAAAAATAAGGTCCAGCCAAAACAAACAAATAGCAGTGCACAAATCAAGTATACATATCAAATTGGTTTAAAACATATAATTCATTTACACAGAAGGCATTGATTTCCTGGCAGCTGCTCATTTGCTCATTAAACCTGGATCTTGTCTAATCCCAGAGTTAATAAATTTAAACACATACAAAACTTATGAAAAATATATAATTTTAAATTTTAAAACCCTTATCCTGCCCCGTGTCCATTCTTTGCATTTACTCCTTTCCTACATCTTTTCCCATAACTCCAGAGCTGAAAATCTGCTCACCGTCCTGATTCAACACATCATACCATCAAACCATAGACATTCCGCATTCATCACAATGGAGCAGTAGTAAGACTGCTTCTTGAAGGAAAGACATAACTGAAACTAAGATAAAGAAGCAAAACACATTCCCCCTCACACTTGAGAGCTCCACCTCCCCTTCTGTAGTAACTAACATTCTGAACAGTTCAAGAAGCTATTTCATTTTAGGTTTTAGCACATGGGTTGCCACGGCAGCAGCATTCCATTCCTTGAGAGGTCTGGACCAAGATTGGAGATCTGAGACGGACTCTTGTGGTGTCCCAGAGGCCAGGAAAGCAAGAGTTAGGATGAGGAAGGATTTGGTCAGGCTTTGTGCTGCTACTGCTGCTGCTTCTAGGACTTGCCCAACACAAGGCTCACAAGTAGCAATGCCTTACCCTAAAAGGCATCATGGACCCAACATCAAACCATCAAAATCAAAGCCTGGATTGAGGAGGGGACTGAGAAGAGAGCTAGTGGAAACAATTCCATTTGAGCCATGCCCTTTGGAGCAATACATATACATTACCTTCATACTGTGAAGGGATGGAAGTTGGTACCCAGCCTTTAAACACACAGGTTGAACTTTCTCCTTCACAGCTACTCAACCTAGATGTCTGGTGCCATTCTGGTGACTGAAGAATCACCATTAGTAAGTGAGCAGGAACAGGATTTTCCTGAGATTATTTCTCCATACAGTTCTCTGTGTGCGTGCGTGCGTGCATGTGTGTGTGTGTGTGTGCATGTACACATGCAAACACATATATCTGCATGTCTTACATGTCACTGTGTGTGTAAGGATGTAGAGAATTATACACTTATTTCATTGGCTACTTGCATTGAATAATTCCTATGATTCTTTAAGTTCAGATACAATAGTTGCATTGGCATCGAACTGATATAAAGGTGTAGTGTGCTTGCAGAGTTGGAAGTATAACTAGTTGTAAGGAATGTCCTTGCTTCAGAGTAATTAGTAATACAACTAGCAATTACAAATTTACTTTTTAGGCATAATTATGGACATCTGAGTTACACGGGTGTCATAAATAACACCTAGTTACTTTGAAAAGTTTATTTTCAACAATGTTTTAGTAAGTGTTTTGACAGGGAATTTCCAGGTTGAATGCCATTTCTTTATCAACGCTAAGTAGCAAGGCCAGTGTTCTCTCTGCAAGCATTTCCAAGATGTAGTATCAGAATTAAATGCTAGAGAGAAATAAAGAGTATTATTCCCTGTTTTTCTCTGGCTTATTAGTAATGATACGATCTGAAAAGAAACCAGAAGCCTCAATTACCTAGACGCCATCTTAACCAAATTTAGTGGAATTTCAGGCCCCTCCAGATTGTTGCTTCTCTTGAACAATGGCTCCACCGATTGCATGAACAGAGTGTCTGCCTTCCAGTCATGTGCCATCTGGTTCTGATCATTCGGTGGGAGAAGATGATTCTTGGTTTTCAATGTATCAATCGTACTACTCCTTGTTGTCATAATTGTTGTGATATCACTGGCAAGTTTAATGCCGTTGTAACGGCAATAAAGGTTTGTGACTTTGAGTAATGATAGTATAACATCTTAACAACTCATCAACTTGTGTGTGTGTGTGTGTGTGTGTGTGTGTGTGTGTGTGTGTGTGTGTGTGTGTGTGTGTGTGTGTGTGTGTGTGTGTGTGTGTACAATGATAATTCTGACCAAATTTCTAAGAGTTGGAGAATAATCAAGTGAATCCCTTTCAAAATGAGATATAGTGTGGGTAGGTGGAGCAGGAATAGGTACCTACTAGGAGGGCCACATATATGTGAAGCTTTACAGCCACCCTTGAAGGCAGCTATTTAAGGGACAAGAGTAGTTAATTCGAATTATTTCTGTTTTAGGGGAAATAACATGATTAACATAAATATACGTACAGTCTCAGTCTCAGAGACAAATATTTAATTTTGAAAACACACAGGGCAAAATCCTGTTTATGTAGTTATGATGGCATGAACTGGATGTAGGCGCTGGAAATAATCAATTGAAGTGAATCGAAAGCTTCCTTTTGTCCTAGGGAAGTCTTTGGGAGCCTCAGTAAATATTTTTTTAAAAAACCCATTTCCTTGGGATTACCACAAACTGAAATTGATGCTGCTACTAATGAAAGGGCAGCTTTGATACTCAAAAGATGACCCACATTGCTTGCAGCAGTCAGAACCATGAGATTTTTTAATACTAAAGACTTCCTCCCTGTTGTCTCAAGGCTCCCAAAGGCTTTCCAGGGGCAAAAGGGAGCCATAAGGAGGAAAGGGGGAATGGATAGGAAGCTTTTGATACATTTAAATTGGTTATTTTTGGCTGCAAGATCCAGTTGATATTGGCAGAACTGTGTGAACAAGGTTTTGCCCAGTGCACCAATGCAAAAAAGCTTTTACCATGCCAATGGCTGTGCAGATATACAAAAGGCTTTTACTGAGTCCATCATTGACCATCAACAACCATTTTCATGACCACACACAGAGAATGCAGATACTCACAAAATAAATATTGAAATCTGACTTTCTTTATCTGCTTCAAAACCCAAACCAATTAATGAAAAGTTTTGCCCACAGAGACTATTGCATTGTTCTAAAGGGTGTACAGAAAATCACTGGAAGGTTTTACAAAATTAGAACACAGTAATTTTAAAGATCCCAAAATGACTACATATTTGCTTAATAAAAGTACGTATATTAATTCAGTCATTTTTTTAGCCAAGGGCTTGGGGTACACAGAATGAGCCTCCTCGAAGAGTGTAGTATTTTTGAACCACAATTGGATTGACTGTGGGCAACAGCAAACTTGTTGTGTCAGCTAATGTTTCTCATGCTAGGTTAGGTGAAAGGAACTACGGAATGGATTCACCAAAAGGTGGCTTCATTTTGGCAAGACATGGAAGATGAAGAACAAGTCAAGGGTTTTAATGTCCATTCACCTGTCACTTGGGATTAAAAGATATGTGGCATATTTATCCATGATTGAACAGAGCCATAGTCCTGTTCTAGGTGCTGCCATCTATCAGTCCAGACATCCAATGTAATAGAGAATACGAAAGTTCTCTTGTAGTTGCTAAGTGACCACAGTGTATGTTTCCCCATTCACCTCTAGTTTGAAAGAAAGGCAGCAAATTTTAAAGAAGACAAAGTTCAAACAGAAGAAAGGATAGATAATGTGGATTAAAGAATTGGTTCTGACATCCATGTTGTCCATATGTGGCAAACTGGCCAGCAAGGAACTATTCTATTCAGTTCCAGCAAAGTCCCACATGCTCATAGAGAGATCTCAAATAATTTCCACCACTCATCCAGAAGTCATTCAGCACCTTAGAAAGCTGCCAGAGAAAAGGACACTTCATCAGAACAAAAACAGGGGGAAAGATTCTCTGGCAGATCCTAATCCCTAAAACTGAAGTGGGCCGGTGTAACATTTGTGCTCCTTACCTTCTCTTTTGCGGGATCCAGCAAACGCCGGAAGAAAAAGAGTAGTTGCAAGACAGCTTAAGATGACTAGCCAGTGCTGAGGCATTCCTGGGATTTTAGGGCTATGCTCCTCACAAAGTGCTCCGACCCAGCTTGCTTTTGGACTAAAGGTCTTGCAACCACTGAGGTAGATGATTTTCCTTGTGACTTGCGGGCCGGGGACAATTCAGCGATGCCTCCTTTTCTTCTTTCAGGTGGCTTTTATAACTTCCTCAGCTTGAATCACTACAGAAAGGAAGAAAAGAGCTTGCCTTCACTCTGACTCACCTTGTGAATTAAAAAAAAAAGAAAGGCCCAGCCCATATTCAGCACAGAAAGACAACCATTCCTTCTTAGCCTTTAATAGGGGCGGTTCTTGACAGAGTAAAACAGCAGACGCCCCTGGCAGCAATCCAAGAAGGAGAGGGATAAGTGGCAGAAGAAGAGGAAGAAGGGGGGAAATCGAGAGAAACTTTACTCTTGATCTGCCACATTCAAGGCATTTTCCGGAGAGAGAGCTAAGGACCAAAGCTGCAGCAAGGAGTTTTCTCTGATCAGCATAAAACCCATTGATGTCAAATACAATTGCATTATGAAGCTGCTAAAAATAAATAAATTTTGTGTCACAAATTACTCTGGGTTGAAAGGATTTTTGCTGGAGAAACTCCGCTCAGGGGACGCCCGAATGAGGCTCCTTTCATGTCCCCAAGACCTGTGGTGTAGCACTCAGGTATCAAACCCCCAACCTTCCAGGCTCCATGCTCACCGTCTTAACCACTAAGCCACCTCTGTGCTGCTATGAAGCTGCTTTTGCTGTTGGATAACAATACTTTTTTTAAAACCTATGCCAGAACTGAAATAAATTGGACATCTTCTCATTCACTTTCTTCCCTTCCCCCCCCCAAAAAAACCCATATATAAAGTATTTGTTAGCATTATAACTATTATGATAACTATGGCAACACGCAGCAAACACAGTGCTAGTATAGTAAATAGGGTAAGAGAGATTGGCTTAATGGCTGGCAGTTTTTAAATCAACAACAACAAAAGAGAAATTTATTTACTTATTTATTTATTATGCAAATTTCTATTCCACCCTACACGCACAGGCAACTCAGGGTGGATTACAACAGGTCAGGTAAAACATATAAAATACAACTATAACTCTAAAAACAATTTAAAATAGCATCCTGTTCCTTTAGACAAAGGAGAGGGAGGGTGGGTATGAGATGTTAGATAAGACAGGGGGGAGGGGGTTCAATGAAATGGTGTGAAAATGGGCTGGATTTCATCTAAATTATATCATTCTGGTGTATCCCTGTTCAAATTCAAAGTAAACCATCAATAACTGTAAGCTCAGATCAATGCTAGAATTCACATTCTATGGAATTAGCACATCCAGATCCCTGGTGAGATAATTTAATGGCAATTTCATCCCAGCATTCACTTTGAGTGTACCTAAAATGTTACATCACCCTAAGAGCAAAAGGTGGCCAGGATATCTGAAACACTTTGTAAGACAAAACGTTAGGTTGCTGCTTGGGCCAATTGTTTCACAGGGAAAAGCCTCTCCATGGGATTACAGAGTGAATGAAGCCTTCCAGTTTGACAGGATTTCATAAATGTGACATTTCATTGGATTCCCCCATCCTCTCAGATGGTAAAGTTACTTTTTTTTAAAAAAAGCAATTCATTATGAAAGGGGGAGGATACGAAACTTTCAGTTAATGTAAATTAAATATTCCCATCGCTGGGTGACTTTCACTTCACTCATCTGAAGTATAATTTTAATATAGCCTTGCTATGGAAAAAGATAACCTGTTAGAATCTAACAGTTAGATGAAAAAAATAAGTCCTTTATGACCCTTACTCTAAGCTCCTTCGCTAAAAATGCCATGCTATAGCTGGTAAGAGTCATCTAGTAAAGTATAGCTGACTTATTTCTAAGTGGGAGGTTTAGCAATTTTACAATATACTGTAGTTATTGTAAGAAAGTAGGTAATTTGTCTCTGGCCAAGTTGCTTGTTAATATGTTAGTAACTTTAGAAATTCATTCCCTGACACTTGGTTTTCAGCATTCCAGAGTTATTCTTGGGCACAATTATTTTGCTTTTAGCACTGCCAACTTCATTCAGAGGGAAGACAAATGCAAAGCATTTATGTATCTGCAATCTTTGCAGCAAAGACCATCTTCACAAACACCATGACAACAATACTCAGCTAGAATTGTGACAGCTGAGTGCCAATGGCTCCATGCAAGTACACATCATTTATTCTTTTTTCAGGGACTCATTTCTACAGGTGTGTCTGATGATCATCCAGCCAGCAAGTCCCACATAAAGCCATCATAGCTCTTCTTCACATTTCTAGGGTTTTCAATTTAACCAGAGGGCAGTGTGCCTGTAAGGACTTTCTAAGCTTTTAGTTTACTATAGTTAATTCCCAACTGTGATTTTTTGTTAATTGAGCCTCAGGTGTTTTCTGTAATCTCTTGAGCTGTCTGATGGCTTCCTCTGCCCTAAACTGCTGATGGTGTTCAGACAGAGTAATCTTTTGTGGTTACTCATTGCCGGAAGGATAAAAAAAATCCATGCCATAGGGTGGGTGAAATCCACATATTTTGGTTTGGTTTTTCAGCTGCTTCATCTTTAGATCATGGTAACATAGGTGGTAGAAAGGAAGAGCAAAATGATCCTAAAGTCTTTGGGCAATCAAAAAGTTGGATAACACTTGTACTGACAAAAAATGTGGGAAATGGCAAGGTGTTGTGCAGGATGGAGGTTGCCTAACTAGGAATGAGGGAGAATTTAGGTTGTATAGTATAACTTTAAGATTGGGATCCTGAGGTAGAGATTAAAATACGAATAGAAAAAGCAAGATCCACCATCATAAAGATGTGACATTTGTTATGCATTAGAGATCTAACTCTCGCTACAAAGATCCAAATAGTGAGATGCCGCGTATTCCCAGTGTTGTTATATGGCATCAAAGCTTGGACATTGACTAAAGCATCTGAAAAGAGAATCGAAGCTTTTGAAATGTGGATCTACAGACAGCTGCTAAGGATATCATGGGTTGATCATGTGACTAACATAGATGTATTGTGCCAAATAGATAAAGAACAAGAACTTTTTAAGACCATTAAGCAAAGAAACCTCCAATACCTTGGCCAAATCATGAAGAACAACATAAATTATAGAATACTCTAACTCGCTCTTCAAGGAAAGATCCCTGGGAACTGAGGCCCTGGATGTAGATAGACTTTATGGCTGAGGAACCTGAGAGACTGGTGTGCCATGTCCTCAGAAGAACTGTTTAAGGGAATTAAGAACTGGAAGACTATCACCACGATGATAGCCAATATTCAGAATGGATACGGTACCAGAAGAAGAAGAAGAAGAAGAAGAAGTAGTAAGAAGAAGAAGTAGTAGTAGTAGTGGTGGTGGTGGTGGTGGTGGTGGTGGTGGTGGTGGTGACTGGATTCCAGCAATCACTTAACCATTTGGTTCATGACGAAGCTAATGAAGATTTCTGCTTGCTCACCAAGTGTCTGTACTTTCTTCTCTGATAAACTGATCCAGTAATGCCATGAAATGAGGAATCCATTTCTGATTTATGGAAGGTGCCAGTAAAACAAATCCTCAAAAAAGTAGAATTTGGATAGGTAAAGAGCCTGGTGGAATAGAAATCTCTGAATTATGCATCTGAAGTCTTCAACTTCTCACATTAGTATGGATTGTGAAAAGTGCTGTTCTTAAAAGCATACTTCAGCAAAGGTGTGAGCTCTAATTTGCATTTGTACATCATAATTATCATAGTATAGAACTGTGATATTATTTTGGAGTAATGCCAAGAGAAAGGGTGGGTTCTTATATAAACAGTGTAAACAGATCAAACAACCGAACAAATGTACTTTTACGTACAGTTTCACTATCTACCTAATGTATACCATAGAATTACGTAGCTGTCTCTCCTTTTAACTCATAAGCTATAAGAGTTTATCATCAGTTAGACCAGTGATGGTGAACCTTGGCACTCCAGATGTTCTTAGACTAGGGTTGCCATATGTCCCGTTTCCCCTGATTTTCCTGGATTCAAGCTTGGGAAAATTGTCCCGAACAGTTTAAGAAAAAAACATGTAAAATTTCGGATTTTTAAATTTGAACAAAGAAAGCAAGATAACCCCAACACAAAGGGATTTTTGAAAGAGTTAATTCACTGCCTCCTTGCCTTTCTTTCAATTATACTGCTTGCAAGCGCAAAGGCAAAAAAGCACCCTGAGAAGACTGCTAGGGTGGGGAGACACTTGCAAGTGGGATATTGAAAGGAAGGTAGGGAGGCAGTGAATTAACTCTTTGCAAAAATCCCTTGGCTCACCTTGACCAATGGTACAGGCAAGAGGCGTACTGGAGCACAAGCCCAAAGAGCTGCAGCTCACGGAGCCACTGGAAGAGTAAAAAAAAAATGGAGGCTGCCCGCCCCAGATGGGGATTTCGTGGGGTCTTAGAGCTGCAGCCTCCTTGACAGCCCCATCCGATGCATGACCAGTCTGAAGAATGCAGTGACATCACGTGGCTGTCCCGGTTTGGAGTGAAAGAATTATGGCAACCCTATCTTGGACTTCAATTCCCAGAAGCACTAATCAGCAGGAGTGCTAATCAGGACTACTGAAAATTGAAGTTCAAGGACAGCTTGAGTACCAAGGTTCACCATCATTGAGTTAGACACAGTCTCCATCGGAAGTATTTCATTTTCAATAGATTTAGTAACTAACTTAAATGTTCTGTGGATTTCTTGTTTAATCATCTACATTTGTGCTAGTGCTCAGCTCACTAATACAACTTTCCCTAAAATTCAGATCCATAGCAGCTTACTCTTTTTGTGTAGTGGAAGGAAGATATCTTACAGACTGGGTTGCTCCTGGCACACATTTCTACAGGCAGGAACGGCTGACTAGGAATAGGGAAGAGGCAACCAATGTTCAATTAGTTCTTATTCTTGCTCCCATTTCCCCCAGGTTGTTTGTTAGAACCCCTTCTCACTAGTGCAGCCTGCTAAGAGGAAATGTATGGATCAGCCACATGGAAGATACAACTTTCTTTTGTAAAGAACTGTAGGGTGGATTGATTCAGCTGAGGTTGCCTTTGGAAGGATTGCCCCACAACAGGTGGTGGAGCTATTTTGGCCAGATTTCTGGGCACTCACGTTCTAAAGGTAGGCATTTCTTTTAGGCAGCTGACCCTGGGATTTAGTTAACCTTGGTAAGTCCCAATCTATACAACTAACAACAAGAGGGACACTGGTTCTCACTGTGAGATGCTCATTTTGTGTCATGAAAGGGAGCATGCACCCCACCCTGGGATAACAGCTGGACTGGCACAGGGACACCTACCTACATTCTGTACATCCTTTGGATGTTCTCCTTTCTTACTTCTGGTAACTATGTCCATTGGCAAATAAAGAAAAGAGCAGGCCAAGCAAGATTTGCCTCCTCCCTAGAAGGAGGTATCTGTTTGGTCAACTGTTCCTGTCTGTAGAATTGAGTAGGCTGGACAACCCAATCTATAGGATCTCCTCCTTCCACCACACACAATGAACATCTCGTGGTGATTACCAATGTTCCTTTTCACATAAAAGTACATTTAGTCTTGTTTAACAACAACAACAACAACAACAACAACAACAACAACAACAACAACAACAACAACAACAACAACAACAACAACAACAACAACAACAACAACAACAACAACAACAACAAGTTGTCAAATCAATGTTACTGTATAGTGACCCTTTTTAGGTTTTTCTATGTATGTATGTATGTATGTATGTATGTATGTATGTATGTATGTATGTATGTATGTATGTATGTATGTATGTATGTATGTATGTATAAACAGACACATAAATGAAAGAATGAATGAATGAATGTTTTAGATTTTCAAAATGTTCTAGGAAATTGCTCATGTCCCCCCTTAAGTAGCAAGGGAAAAAAGTAATTGCTCCTCATTATCTGAAGCAAGTTCTTGATGTTATTTGCAAAATAACCATGGCAGCCCCCAGAAGTAACTGTTTAGAAGTAACTGTGCTACTTTCAAGCTCTTCCAGAAACTCTTAACTTTAAAAAAAATACCTCTTTGTGACTTCACAGTTAGAAGTTTTATGCCAAATACAATGGCCACTGCTTTTTCAAATTAGCAAGACAATGATCTGTGGTCTGAGAAGCTCCTATGGACTTCCTGAACCATTAGGCAGCATCGGAAGCCTTCTGAAGGCTAGACAGATGCCTGTGAAAAGTCCACAAGGCTGACAAAATTGATGCCCTTCATCTTTACTGCTAGCTGTCATGACTTGTCTAATTCCACCACCAACAGTTCCGTGGAGCTCATATCAAGGGTGGGGAACCAAAGGTGGGCGTACTTTCCACATTATGATTACTCCTTCCCTCTTTTCTGCCATAGTTGAGCTTGTAAAATGTCCTGGCAAGAGGGATGTGCCAAAAGAATGCTGGGCTTGGCAACATCCCAATGCTAAGAATAACACATATACAGTACCTACCAATCCTTAGAAAGATGATCTCATAAATTGCCAGCAGCACAATATGAGCAAAACATTTTTGAACGGCCTTTGGAACCATTGCCAACTAGTTAAATGTTTGATTATTTTTTAAAAAAATATTGCTCTGTAATGAGCACTTTCAGTAAAGGAAAATGAAATGAGAAAAACAACTCAATTCTATTCTAGCCACAGAGCCCTCTTTCCCATCTGCATTATGGGGTGAATAACGATTAGACTCTACTTCACAGCTCAGGTGTAAATGTGACTGAAGTGTAAATGTGCAGGCTGGGGCAGTGTAAATAGGGTCATGATGTGGATACATTGGAATGTTGAATTGGAATGATTTGTATTACAGACTTTACTATGTTTGAAATTGTAATCCATGTTTGCACTGGGCTTATCACTTGGAGTTCAGTATTTTCTGTCCCAGCTACTCTCAACCTAGGAATCTGAAAGCAAGAAATTGCAAGTAGATAAACATGTAACACTTGGGTGGGAAGGTAACAGTGTTCCATGCACTCTGGTGTCTAGGCATACCTGCCACATATCCACAGAAAGGTCTGCAGATGCAGACAGCACTGGCTTTTGGGCTATAAACGGAGATGAGTCGGATATGATCTTTACCTTGGATTCACACTCAATGGAATGCAATTGGCATCGCATCCCACAGTTCCCCCATCTTTCCTTCCATCTTCTGGTCCCACTTCTGCACATCCTTCTTGGTCCCACCTCTGCATGTCCTTCTTTCCTCTGGTTCTGCCTTTGCCAATCCCTTTATGGTTCTATGTCTTGCCAGTTTAATAAATTTGTTGGTGGTGTTAGAGAAAACAATCAAAACCGCAACAGGAAACTTCTTTACAACTCTTATCAATATCAGCCTGAGAATGTTCGAAAATTCCCTACCAAAGGAAACAATTGGGGGCTTTTAGAAGCACATCCAAGTACTCACACGTAACTTGGGATACTATATCCTCCACTCAGAAGTGGATGATAACATTATTAACCTTATGCAGTACAGCTGTGCAAACAAGATTTCAATCGTTATTTATTTTTTTAAAAGTTGAAATAATGCCATTGTGTTACTGAACTGCAGAGCCAGTAAAAGTCTTTTGCAAATACCCCTGCAGGTAAAAATAATTTTCAGATGGAAGTGATCACTACCGACCTGTGAGTGACTACCTCTTATCTCAGGTAAATTCACCTCAGGTGTGCCTTTCCTCATGCTCAGGCTAATGCTTCAACACCCCCCTCCTATCCGCGTCTGCGGCAGATTAGGGAAGAGCCACATCACATTGGTGTGAGCAAGCTAGGCGGGGCAGAGCTGGCGAGACAGTGGCTGAGGTGTCAGTATGACATATGGGCATCTAGCCTTGTTAGGATTATAGCCTCGCCTGCAGAATGATGGACCCCACCTACAGTATACAAAATGAAACAATCAATTTCTTCCTCTCTCTGCATACATATATTTGGATTTGGGTTGTTTTTTTCCTTTAAAAACCCCAAGACTTTTTAGTTCCTTTACTTGGCAGGGTCACTGAAGAAATTTCAGTGCGATGTGCAAAGAACATTCCAGCATTCCCCAATTCAGAATGAGACCATTTTTCTGCCAGCTCTTGAGCTGCAGAAAGAGCTTTTTAAGTACACACTGGACAAAGTCTAAAAGTCCACTGGGTTGGCATCCTTCATTGTAAGCAAGTATTGTAGGCATTCCTAAAGTTGGCTACCGAAGTACAGTAAAACCTCAGATAACGCTAACACTTGGTTCCAAAAGTCTTAGTGTAATCCGATTTTTAATGCTATCCGATGCATGCATCAGATAACGTTTAAATCCTATGGGATGCATCGGATAACGTTAAAACTCCATAGAGATACATTGTAACCGACACAGGCTTTAGCGAAAGTTATCCGATGCATCCCATAGGATTTTAATGTTATGCAATACAATTCCCCCCCAGATTGCTTAACGTTATGCGGTTTTAGCATTATCTGATGCAAACAGTGATGGGATGTAACAGGTTCTAACCAGTTCGCCAGAACCGGTAGTAACTTTTTCCAGTGTCCCGGAAAACCGGTAGCAGCTTTTGGGGAGAACCACCTTTGGGGTTTACCTTTTCACTGGTTCCCCCACTCCGCATGCGCACCAAGCACTTGGTGTGCATGCATGCCTACAGTGCTTGACACGTATGCACGGCCTCCTTGCTGTCCTCCCAAGTGGGGAGGAGGAAGAGAAGCTGCTAGCCTGAAGCTCCCTAAAGCCTGCTCCCCAGGGTAAGTGACTCACCTTTGGATGTGGTGTGTCTGTGTGTATTTTAATGTGTATTTAAAACCTTTACCTATATTGACGTACTACCACAGTTCCTAAAAAGCCCTGGTGGCCTGGCTTGGGGTTTTTAAGCAAAGTCTTGGAGTTACCCCATCAATAAGCTACATCTGTGCTGTTCCAATTGCTGTTCCAATTGGAGAACCCTTAAGGAGGTAGAGCTGTTTTACATTTACATTAAGACATATTATCCTAGAGAACCGGTTAGGCAAAGACTTAGTACCTAACTTCTTTAACTGTTGAAAAGTTGAAAAGTACCAAAATGAAGCCATCTTGTGCTGAGTTCATTCTGTAGTTCCTTCCATCTGACCTAGTGTGAGAAAGATTAGCCAGAATAAGCTTTAAGCTCTGGTTTAAAAACTGATTGATTTGTGTTTGGGGTGGGTGGTGTATTTTAATGTATTTTTATTTATTTATTTAATTTATTTATGGGTTTGTGTTGTGGGTGGGTTGAGGGGTGTGTGCGTGCGTGCTTATTTTTATTTTATTTTATATTATGTTTTTATTTTTTCCTTTGGCCCCGCCCATGACATCATGATATCATGATGTTGGCTCCGCCCATGATGTCATGACATCATGATGTTAGCTCCACCCATATTGTGATGACATCACGGTGGGGTAGTAATTTTTTTGACATCCCACCCACTGGATGCAAACGTTATCTGAGGTATTACTGTATATGCAAATACTGTATTTTACTGTGGGGGAGCAATATTTGATCCATAATTAGTTTAAATAGCTTAACTATAGATTTAAAAAACACAATTTAATGTCACCATTTTTAGCATAAATACTTAAAAACTCTGGGTGGTCTCAAGTATTTTCTGAAAAGACCACATACAACAGGGGGACTTTCAATCTTAATTATCATATCAGAGTTGCTTTGTGCGGGTTCATCTCCGAGCACTGCTGTAAAATTTAAAGGGCTGTCACTGACTTGTGCCCAGAATCTTTGCAAATGGCCAGTGGGTGTGTTGGCTAAAGATGTCTGAACATTTTAGACCAGAAAAGGTAAGATTTTCAGCTTGGGCCCTTATGCCCACAGAAAATTTAGTTGCTAGTTACTGGTCTTGTTAGTTACTTCACTATTGATTATATTAAAATGTTTTACTGTTTTATTGTTCTATCATTGCTTTGTTATTTTATAATTTGGTTTTATTGTACTGCAAACCATTTGAATATTTGTTTATTTTTAAATTAAAAGGAGTAAACAGAATAACGACTATCTGACCACTCTCCAGGCACATGGGAATCTGCAGAAAGACATACCAGAATAGACTGAACATAACTATTTCTAAGTGTGGCTTATGTACATAAAATCTAATGCACTTGTGATTTAGTTTCTTCCACTTTAGTTTATTCTGTTTCTCCATAGTTGTTTTTGCATGTTACTGTCAAACTAATAAAACATTTTAAACATAAAAAGCAGTACGAAAATGTTCATTAATACATAAATAAATGTAAATGGAGATTGTGGTTCTACCTCTTGTTCTTAAAGTCACTAACCCTGCATTCTTAAACTTACAGTTCACTACACATTAAAGATGTGGTGAGAATGGAGATTCCCCTGCAAAAAATTTTTGAGGGATTGATTAGTAAGAGCTGAGCTGGGAGGGAAGGATTAAAGCCAAATCTTCAGGATAAAGGCTACACTCCACTCACCCAGTAGAAAGGCCAAACTGTAACATATGCTTGATTTTAAGCCACAGAGGAATGAAGGACATATACATCTGAATTTTAGATTTCCTAGGAGTTCTTATTTTCGTTGTTAGCTAGATTTCACACCTAAATGGTAGACTAAACTGAATGTGAGAGTGACAGATTTTTCATCTAACTCTAGCAGCTGAGTCACCTGGTCTGACTCAATGGATTGCAGAGTGGCACACCTCCTTTCTTAGACATCAGATTCAACATAACAGGATACAACAGGAAATGACAAAACAGCCAGTGATGTATTTTAGATATGGTCTGTTAATCTTGACTACAAAACATATACAGTACTCAATAATATATATCAAAATATATTATGTGTTAGTAATTTCATTAAGTGGATTCCATACTGTTGTCTGGCCAGATTATCCTGCTAAGGTAATAGAGTAGACCATACTGCCAGTGACTTAAAGCCAAGTGTCAGGTGACAGTTAACTAACCTGACAACACTGAGAACTCATGGCCTTGGGTGCCAAAGGCCAGAGGGAAGGGTGATGGTCCCCAAGTGGATTAAAGTCCGCTTGAAGCCGTCTTGATGGAGGGCAGCAGCTTCAACAGTACTGACCTGGAGTTGATGAGGACTTTGTGTGCCAAAAGGGCTCAGGACCAGAAAGTGACTCGTGGAACTGGATCAGTAGTATGGGTGCCATGCTGCAATGTGGAAGGCAGATGAAAGGCCAATGCACTATATTCTCAGGACAGTCTTCATGGCTAATCACCATGATGATCGTCTATATTCAGATTTGGATACGGCAGAAGACAGCTTCTGGCCACATAGACCTGCATGTGATCTTTTCTAAGTAAATGGAAGCAGTGTACCATTCATTCATATGCACAACTTATCCTGTCTACAAACGGGAATAGTGTACAGCCACTGGCAATTCTCCACATGCCTATTAAAATATATCAAGTCCTTTCATCCATGTGGACTTCAACTGATTTTGATGTCTGCGTATTCTCATGCAAGCTCCTATCTAGAGATGCTGATTTTGCCTAACTGGATATGTATCAGCTTCCCAATCCGTTTAGGTGAATGTGATCGTTCAGTACATGCAAGTTCTAGGTTACTAGCACCTGTCTTTCCTCTGACAGAGAAAGACTTTGATCGGTGATCGGCAGTTTGTAACTGTGTAATAACCTTTCCCTTGTTATATATCTGCACTGCACTGTGTACAACCCAGTTTATTGCACAGCCTCTATCACACCAAGTGTCTGCTAAGCATTGCAACATCACTTTGCAATGTCTTTCAAGGTTTTTTTGTCTTCCATTCCATAATAGGACTTCCCTTCCTTCCATCAAGTTCTGTACAAGCAAGGGAATTCATAGTGACACTGCATTCCCATAGTTTAAATAATTTATAGAATGATCCTTGCCCATTACCTTTGATTGCACTCATGTATTGTTCATGTGGTATCATCCATGGGAGATACATGTTTGTGTTCATGTGATTATGATTATAGAACATTTCCGGAATTCTGCTGTTTTGGACCAATCTGGGCATCCAGATTGGAACAATAGTACAGTAAAACCCAGAGGCGTAGCTACCGCCGTATCTGCCGTATCAATTATACGGGGGCCCCGGGCCACGGGGGCCCCCAACGTGCGTAAGCAAAACAAATCTTTACCCTTCCTAGGGCCCCCCAAACAAATTTTTATACGGGGCCCTGCCAAGGCACGCTACTCTTCTGGTAAAACCTCAGATAACGCTAAAACTTAGTTCCACAAGTCTTAGCGTTATCCGATTTTTAATGTTATCCAATGCTATTACTGTACCATTAGGTTATTTCCTATGGCAGTCCTCTCTTATCTGGGATATCTCCTTTGAGAATCATCACTTTTTCACTTTTGAAGCTATGTCATTTTTTTCTAGCTAGGTCAACTGTGTCATCTCTCAAGGTCATGACTGCCTTTGAAACCTAGTGCTTGTGATATGTGCCATCCCTGCCCTTATGGATTCTCACAAGAGTTCAGACAGTGTTATAGTTTGCATTCTTCAGTAATTTGTTCAGCTTTGTTGAACAGGAATCGGTAAGAAAGTTAAACAAGAGTAGCGTTCCACTGAAATTTCCATAAAACTTTTAATGAAGTCCCTTAGGAAAGAATATTGGGATAATTCCGCCTGTGGATCGGTAACTTATTAAAGAACAGTAGGACTAAGCACAAAGTCAGCTTTCACAATGAAGGACGGTAAGCTGCAGTACTTTCTAAGAGAACAAAGAGGTTACCCACATTCAAAAATGTCAAATTACTCAGATGATGAAACTCCAAATGGATCTCCAAGCTAAGTAACAAAATAGCAGACAATTTAATTACAACACATTGGCTGAAATTCTATTAAAGTTGGCATAATGTAAGGTTACACCTGGAGAAGTATGTTGACTCTTAACTCCTAGGCAGTCAACACTGCACAACTGTGCACTTCATACCACAGTTACACAACCAGTTGCATGGTTCACACTGAGACTGTTGTATAACACACCTATAAAAGTGCTTTATAATAATAATTTCATGTCAGAAATTATTCTGGGTTGAAAGGATTTTTCTGGAGAATTATGTCCACCATGCCACTCCCCCCCCCTACTATTTCCACAGCTTCATGTTATGTCACTTTGCATTCATCCAGTCATGCCCTGATTTCACTGGGGTCTTAATTGCAGGAGATACAGTAAAACCCCAATTTACATATGCCTCGAGTGACATAAAATTTTACTTACATAATGATTTTGTGCTAAAACCATGTCCCGATTTACATGGTTTCCTATGGGTTTGCTTCGAGTTACATATTCTTTTTCCTATGGGTTTGCTTTGAGTTACGTAAAGATTCTTTTTCCTATGGGTTTGCTTTGAGTTACATAAAAATTCATTTCCCTATGGGTTTGCTTCGATTTACATAAAAATTAAATTTTTCCCATGGGTTTGCTTTGAGTTACATAACAAAATGATTTAAGCAAAAGCCTACGGAATGGACTTTTATTCCCTTAAGTAGGGGTTTTACTGTAAATCTAAGGTGCCACAGCGGATAGGATACTAAAATCTCTATTGATATTGATTATGAGGATATTTTCCAAGCATTAACCCATGAAACTAAATTTTGAAGCCATTTACAGAATTGTTCACGTTTTTACGGTAAAGTCTCTTAAGTTTTACTGCCATAAAAAGAGGTTGGAATCAAACAATTGATCTCCAAGCCATGAGCAAGTTTGATAAGAATAACATCCATTTAGATAACACAAGGTTGCCAATGTCACCCTGACCCCCCCCCCCGGCCACACCTGTGAAATACTAAAGAACCCAGCATATGAGGGGTTACAAATATTCAGACTTTATTATAAATAAGAAATACTGTTTTACACATAAAACTGCCAAGTGTTGCATTCTTTGTTGTTTTGTTCACTGCTCCTAGACAGCAAGACCACAGATTTTAAGGCAAAAACAAGTGAAGGCACACGTCGAAGTGCTCACAGTTAAGAATAAAATGAGGGGAATTCTTTAATAGGTGTTTTCTTGTGGCACCTGGTTGTAGGTTTCTGTGAGCAGCTGCAGCATCTTTATTATTATGCAAAGAAATAACTTGGATCTATACAAATGTGATAATGGGTAGTTAACACAATATTTGTAATTGAGGATTCTTATAAAGGTCTTTTTATTTATTTATTAAAAATAAAAAAAATCTGTTACTTAAACCAGCTTCTTAGGAAGAAAAAAAGGAGAACACCAGAAAAGCAGCGAGAAGGCCAGAAGAAAACCACTGAGTGCATTATTGTCATCCTCTTATATATATTTGTGGGATGGAGGCAGAGAATTGATGCAGTTGGAAACCAGCCGTCTGCCTGGCTTGACCAGATAGAAAGGCAGATGCCAACTATGACAATGCCAACTATGACAATCTGCAGGAAACAATCATGTCCAGGCAACAGCTCCCAACCTGTATGGAGGCCAGTTGGTTTAATGTAAAACCTACTAACAAGCAAACTTCAATGAGAGTTGGGGAAATGACGAATTGGCCCTCCTGGCCACACAAGTATTAGAAAAGCAAGGCCCAAATAAAACTTTCATTTTCCCCCACACATTGTACAGGTAGGAGGGCTACAATATTGATTCCCGGGGGGCTGCTTTTGGGTCTTGAGTAGTGACCAGGTTTTCACCGATGGAAGTCGTTGTCCGATACCATTCCCAAAAGTGAACAAAGGCTAAAATAATTGAAATGCGCCTTTATTTCTCCCCACAGAAAACAAACATCCTGACAAGAAAATGTCCTAACTCTGGTGTTTCCCTGACACGGTAGCATTCTATGTGGAAATATTTTTTTCAGCCTAGCCACAGTTTCACCACTTCAGTGAGAACAAGGCCATATGTTACATTTTCCCTATAAGCCTAGCAAGTAGCTGTAACCATTCATAATGTCGCTGTCAGCAAAAAAAACAAAACAAAACAAAACAAATCTGTAAACAAGAAACAAAGGGCCAAGTTCAGATGAAACTTTGCTCCCATCATGAGGTTAGAACTGTGATGGTGAACCTTGCCACTCTAGATGTTCTTGGACTTCAATTCCCAGAAGCCCAAGCCCCCGTGAATCCACACGAATGGGTTTACTGTGATTCATCCGGTCCACACCGCTCTCGTCGCTCCCGGAAGCGGAAGTAAAACACACCCATAGGGGCACATTTTACTTCTGCTTCCGGGAGCGACAAGGGCGGTGTGGACCAGATGAATCGCAGTAAACCCATTCGTGTGGATTCATAAGGCCTTGGGCTTCTGGGAATTGAAGTCCAAGAACATCTGGAGTGCCAAGGTTCACCATCACAGGACTAGTTTCCATATTTGCCTCACTGCAAGGGGTGGAAGTAAAGAGAGGGGGAGCTACACATTTATATCACTTGGTAACCTTTAGGCATCAATGCTGGCTAAGGAGATGCCATCTTTTAGCTGAATTAACAAGGCAAGCAGCTTAATGCTGAAGC
Source organism: Furcifer pardalis (assembly GCA_030440675.1). NCBI lineage: Eukaryota > Metazoa > Chordata > Lepidosauria > Squamata > Chamaeleonidae > Furcifer > Furcifer pardalis. The sequence continues at coordinate 160,721,607 of CP126891.1, read as the reverse complement.
ATATCCTTAAATTCTAGTGGGGGAATGCAAAAGGGGACAAGTTTGGGCAGTGAAAATACCTGATCCTCAGCCCCACAGGATTATAATGAAAAAATGACATAAGAGGAAGTGTGACGGTTAAGAGAAAGCAAACAGAACAGTGGCACTCTGGAAACAAAAACAAGCATATTAAAAGGGGGGAGAGAAGCAGTGGGTAGGAGAGAAACAGACTTTCTCTCCCACTATAACCATGATTTAAAAAGACACAAAAAAACCCCAACATTCACACAAAAATATAAATTTGAAATAATTAATAGCACCAGTGTGTGTCAGATAATAAATTTCTTCCCCTCTACGCAAACGTACAAAGTTGCATAGTGTTTAAGGGCAGCTATACACTGATCTCAAAGGGCAGGGGGAGGGGGGCTGAAGTGTTTATATCATTTTAAAGAGGAAACTGCACAATTTTAGTTTCTAGTCCAGAGTTAAGTGGGGAAGGGAAAGAAAAAGGATCATAAAAGGAGCTATCGTCTCCCTATAAGGAAGCTTAACCAAGTGAAACAGGGTATTACTGAAATGGGGCAAAGTTTTATACTAAGCAGCAAGCAGCTCAGTTTCTAAATACTGCAAACTCTTTGAGTTATTTGTCCCTAAAATCACTCCTGATTTTTGTTTATATTTTCAAATTTCATTTACTTATTGCTAAAAATTGGCTTTGTGATTTCAGACAAGGATTAAACCTGCCACTGCAAATAATATAAATCAACTTAAAGAAGACTACAAAGACCTCTTGATTTTCTTGACAATGAGACATAAAATTTCAACCACAGCTCCAGCAAAGAAAGTTGTTGTTTTCTGGATGGGTTCCTGTCTTTCCAAAGAGAGACAGACAGATTCAATTGTTAAAAAAGTATCCACCCATATTCATCCAGCTGCCCCTGCTAGATATCTCTTGCAGACACCCAGTGATTTGCTTGCAACAGGAAAGACTGTGGTGGTAAGAGATTCTTAGTAGCTTGAAGAATTAAAATGTTGCACCTGTTTACAACATGTTGAAGACAGGCCTGGTTTACAGGCCAAGGTATAGCACCATGGAAACTGGACATACATTCCTCATGACTCCCCCAAAAATGCTTCTGAGAAACATCTCTCAGAAATAGGATTATACATTTACATATTGCACTCTAGAAAGTTTCTTTAAAAATGGCAGCTGGCTACCAAAGTGGTGTTTTGACTGGCAACTAATTCAGGAACATGGCTGGCCATGGCTTCTCCTCATTTTAAACTCTGACTGTGAAATCTACTATTGCTTCTTACTATCCTGGCCATTACAACTTAACACTTTGGTAGCCATACTCTTTCCTTCATGGAAAAAAAGAACAGAGAATTAGGGGAGGAGGTGGGAGAAAGAAGTAGAAGACGGGAATGAAGAAAGAGACTGTGATTGCCCCTCGTTATAGATCAGTTCCCATGGCCGTTTCCGAAGCTCCGGGCAACAGTCTATGATATTTTACATCATTCTGTAAATCAATGGGGAGTGTTCTGTAAGAGAGGGGAAGAAGATGGAGTGTCTGAGCAAGAAAGTGTATGGATTGTATATCTTGTAGCCTTTTTGATCCTGAAAAAGCTACTTGTTTTCAATTCAGAAACCTGCAAGTGTTTTTCCCTTGGACTGGGAAAGAAAGAACTAAGCAATGTGGATGGTGAGGTGGTGGGTCCTGAAAAATATAACCTAGAAAATTAAGGCACTCCACAGCTAAAGAACTGCTCCACCAGTCTTTGAGGAAATGGCCCCCTGCCCTCAGCACACCCTTAGGGTTTTTCAATGGACGGGATGTTGAAGCAACCAGTTGGCAAGGTCTTCTTGATGTCCTCTAGATTGCTAATGTCTTTCAAGATGGTGTTAATGTCCCTGTTGTATTCACTGATGGCACTGGCTTGTTTTTCAGCTGCTCTCTCCAAGTCAGACACTTTCCGGTCCAGATCATTATCCCTCATCTGCTTTTTGGCAGCATTTAGGGTATCTTCAATCTCACTCAGTTTACTTGAGTCCACTGGTTCCACACGCCCTGCAATATAATGTAGATAAATTAGAATGGTGTTTGCACACCATAGAAAATATTCCCATTCTGCAGAACAGAAGGATAATGGATTTCTTAATGCAAAATAATTTAATAGTCCTATTAGCACTAACAAACAAACAAGGAAATCTGATCTTCCCAGTTTGCTAAATTAGCTCTAAACTAGAATGAATGAAAAGTCCTCTAAATGTGGCACAGCAAGGGATATCTCTCACTGAACTCAGTGTAATGCAATTTCTCCTTTTCTTTGGCTTAATTTTCCCTATCTGGTTTGCAATACTTATATCCTTATATCCTTTGTGTGATTGTTATCTGACCTCAAAAAATGGATAAGACATAGACACAACATACAAATTGTTTGAATTTCTCTTCACTTCCCACAAAACCTTTGCTCCTGAATTCTTTTTGCGATACAGTCAACTTAATGAATGCCTCGCTTAGCGAAAAACTTGCATAACGAGCGGGCATTTCAAAAAACGTTCCGATTTGCATAACGAAAATTTTCGCTATGCGAAACGGACTTTCCCTGTGGAAAACCTCACATAACGAACATTTCTCGCTATGCGAGTTTTCCCATAGAAATTTTCATTATGCGAGTTTTTCCATAGAAATTTTCATTATGAGAAAAAACTCACATACCAAAAAACTTGCATAGCGAGCAGCCTTGCAGAATGAAATATTTTTGTTATGCAAGGTTTGACTGTATATATAGTCTCTATTTCATTACTCTGGACTAGAAACTGACTATTTAAACATGTCATAGCATCTTTTGTTCAGACATTCCCCTCATATACAATAATAAGAAACTACTAATCAATAGCATCTCAAATCATTTACCATATATACTCAACTATAAGTCGTCCCGAATATAAGTCGAGATGCCTAATTCGGACCTCTTAAACTAGGAAAATAGATTGACCCGAATATAAGCCAAAGGTGGAAAATGCAACAGATGCTAGTGAGTTTCAGTAATTAAAATACATGAAAATACAGTCAAATTAATTAATTTAGACTTTTGTGTGGGTATGTTTTTGAGTAGTTACATTGACCCGAGTACAAGTCAAGTCCCATTTCTGGACCTCATTTTGGGGGCTAAAAACCCAACTTATACTTGAGTATATGCAGTACTCCAATGTAAAAGTGCATATGTTTTAGCCATGAAAATTAGTCTACAAATATTACTGGGGTACCTGAACTTTTATCAGTTATTTATAGCATAACAACAGGTGGAGAGAACTAATAAGAGAAACAGCTAGTTCTTCTTAAAAGATAGTTACTAAGTAGACTTTTGCCACATGGTGTTTTGAGCTGCAAATTCCATCATGCTTGGCCACAACATAGCATGAACTCATGGGAACTAACCTCCCAAACACTGGGCAGTACTAGGGTAGGTAAGTCTGCAAAGTCAACACCTCCAATGCCATAAATCATTTTCTAGGTATTTACTAGCTGAAAAGAAACAAATGAAGAACAGGCATACCTAGCTTCTCAAGGAGGTCATTAATCATGTGGAGCAAAGTGTTAACAGAGTTCTTTGCTTTCCTTGCATTATCTTCTGCATCCTGAGCGGCCTGTGAAGCCTGTAGAAAGGCAATGCAAAAGGCAATGGGTAATAAATCTCAGCAGAGGTATATTTGCAACCAAACACATGCTGAATAATACAACAATTCTACACTTAGACTTGCAGTTGAGGTGAAGCAGAAGTGGCCAACGCGTGGGCCTCATCTATATTTGTAATCCTGGCATAGACCTTTCATAACCTTTAACACCTCTCATGTAGGGAAATAAAGAATTTTTTTAAGAAAAAGAACTAAATTTTATTTAATAACCAGTCTGGTCAGGTTATCCTGCTATGGGATCCATCTTGATGGACTGCAGAAGCTTCATCAATACTGGCCTGGGGCTGAGGAGGACTTTGCATGCCAAAAGGGCTCAGGACCAGAAAGTGACTCACGGAGCTGAATCAGTGGTACAGGGGTCACGCTGTGATGCAGAAGGCAAATGAAAGACTACTGCATTATATTCTCAGGACAGTTTTCATTTATTTATTAGTTCAAATTTATATTGCCACCCACTCGCTGTAGCAACTCAGGGCGGCTTACAAACAATACATTACAATATGTTGATGGGGTCAGGGAGAGGGGCGGTGAAGTCCACAACCTGCCCTGGCTTCTTCTTCTTCCCATGGCTGATCACCATGATGATTACCAATATTCAGAATCAGATACAGCACAAGAAGAAGAAGAAAAGGAACTAACATGTCTAAAAGTCTCCAGGAATGGTGATTCTTTTTTTTTTGAAGGACACAGGGGTCCTTCTCTCTTCCCCAGACAGCAATTTTACAAAACTAGCAGTGGACTTTCAGTAAGTTTCACGAGTTTCATTTTGCAGGAATAAGATTAGCTGCCAGATTTTCAGAAGTTGCCACTCTTGAAGCAAAGTCACTACTGACTGCAGGCATGAGTTCAATAGAATACCGCTGCATTCTAAAAACATTTCATTTTGAGAAGATTCTTACAAATGCATGATTTTTTAAAATGAGTCCAATTACTCACCATTACTGCCATCATCATATCTTGATCAGCACTTTTCTGTTTCTTCTTCAGCTCTTTCTCTGCCTGTTCCAAGTCTTGTAACATATTATTGACTTCCTTATCCAGCTCAGCAACCGTGGCAAATGTCTTGTCAGCATCGTCCTTTGCCTTAGCAGCATTCTGTGATTTATAAGAAACCAAAGAGTTAATCAACACAACAAAAGAGTGTATGAACAGTTTAAGATTTTAGGTAACTGTCCAGCATAAGTGTGATAAGGTCCTTAAATCTAGCCAGGGGGGCCAAATAGTGTAGCAACCGAGGCATTCGTGTTTTTAGTTCAATTGAGATATATACATATAATTCCATCCTAAGTTGTCAGATCACCGATTCATACTCAAAATGGTCAGATCATTGATCCATAAGCTATTGCTGCCAGACCTGTGACAGGCAGTCATTCTACAAGGTTTCTACTGCAGAGAAATTTCCCAGCCTTGACAGCTGAGAATCTTTACTTGGAGATGCTTAATATCAGATCAGGGACTATATACAAGCAAAACTAATGACCAGGGCAAGTTGAGAACTTCACTGCTCCTCCCCCTGAGCCCACACCAATGGCCGGGGAAAGAAGAAGCCAGGGCAGGTTGAGGACTTCACTGCCCCTACCCCTGAGCCCACACCAAAGGCCGGGGGAAGAAGAAGCCAGGGCAGGTTTAGGACTTTTCTGCCCCTCTACCTGTGCCCACATCAACAGCCGGGGAAGAAGAAGTCAGGGCAGGTTGAGGACTTCACAGTCTGAGCCCCCATCAACATATTGTATTTTAATGTAATGTATTATTTGTAAGCCACCCTGAATTGCTACAGCAAGTGGGTGGCAACATAAATTTGAACTAATAAATAAATAAATAAATTTATTTTATTTATTTCATTTATACCCTGCCCTTATCTGAGGACTCAGGGTGGCTTACAATTAAAAACCCTAGTTTATCCTTCTTTATTATAGAAAAGATTTCGTGGTCTGGGCAACCTGACACATAAATGAGGATACAACTAGAGTGGAACCTTGGTCACCAAATGGCTTGGTTAACCTAAAAATTGGATAACAAAAGGAAATCCATAGAAAAATAGTGGTTGAGTTTATGGGATTATTTTTGGAACGGATTAATTGGTTTTCAATGCATTCCTATGGGAAACCGTGTTTCAGTTAAAGTATTTTGGCTTTCAATGCATTCCTTGGGGAGACTGCATTCAATGCATTCCTATGGGAAATTTGGTTAAAGTAATTTTCACTGTAAGGAACATCCTGAAAATGCATTAATTATGTTTACCGAGGTTCCATTGTACTGCATTTCTCTACCAACTCCCTACTAGTGGAAAATATAAACTCTCAGTGCAGTGATAGTTGTCTATCATCTGCCAATCCAAAGAGTGAGTCCTATTTCTACATTAACTGATGTAGAAGAAAATTCTTCCTTATTACATATTGCTTAGAGATGACAACATGCAGAAGAATAATGTGATGCAGCTTTTTTTTTTTTTTTTTTGAACTAAACCACTTTAAGCTGCAGGCAGGATGGATTATTATTTTGGAAAATGAACAAAAACAAATCTCACATATGGGAAAAATCAATTGGAAGAAGGGGCTATTTTAAAACTAAGACTGATTTGAGTGTTTTATGTCTAGATTGTACACATATCTGGGGAATGAGAGGGCTGAGAATGGCAAATCAAGGGAATCTACACAGGAACAATGACTACACAATACAGTAATGCCTCGCATAGCGAGCATCTCGCATAGCAAAAAACTCGCTTAACAAACAGACCTTTCCTCAAAAGGTCTGCTTCGTTGAACGAGCAAAAATTTGCTTAATGAGAAGCTTCACATTTGCAGAGTGTTTCGGAACGCCACGGGAGACTCCCCTGCCGCATTCCAAAACACCCTGCAGACTAGAGCACGCTGGCTGGGTGTTTTGGAACGCAGTGGGGAGTCCCCCGTCCATGTTCCAAAATGCCCAGCTGACAGGTGGCTCAGCTACAGGGTGTTTTGGAACACGGATGGGGGCTCCCCGCTGCATTCCAAAACATCCTGCAAACACACGGCGCGCGTCGGCAGGGCGTTTGGGAGGGGTGCGGGGCAATTCCCCATACCCTTCCCAACCCCGACTAAACAGGCACGGGATGGGGGCTTGGGTGCCGGGATGAACAGGCGCCCGCCCGTTCAACCCGGCACCCAAGCCCCCATCGCAAAGAGTGCAATGGGGGCTTGGGTGCCGGGATGAACAGGTGCCCACCCATTCAACCCTGCACCCAAGCCCCCATCGCAAAGAGTGCGATGGGGGCTTGGGTGCCGGGATAAACAGGTGCCCGCCTGTTCAACCCAGCACCCAAGCCCCCATCGCAAAGAGTGCCTTGGGCATCAGCAGGGCGTTTGGGAAGGTTATTGGGATCTTTCCCGTACCCTTCCCAAACGCCCTGCAGACACGCATACGTCAGCGGGGGGGGGGGGTGTTGGAAGGGTATGGGAAAGATCCCAAAACCCTTCCAAAACACCCCACTGATGCACGAGGCACAGAGGCTGGACGTTTTGGAAGGGTGTTGGGATCTTTCCCGTACCCTTCCCAAATGCAGCGCAGGCGAAGATAAGTGAAACACATTTCCCTATGGGAAATGTGTTTCGCTTAACGAATAACTCGTATAACGAGCAACTGCATGGAACGCATTATGCTCATTATGCGAGGTATGACTGTATATTTACAAAGTGCAAACTTAGAAGCATCACATTTAACTGTTACATCAAACCATGCCAATGACTGCAGTGGACGACCTAGAACAGTGATGGCAAACCTATGGCATGCGTGCCAGAGGTGGCATTCTGAGCCCTCACTGTGGGCACCCATGCAGTCACTCCAGCACAGAGTTCACCCTACCCCTCTCCCCAGCAGCCCAATGAGAGTGCTTCCTCCCTCTCCCAGCACAGAGCTCACCCACCCTCTCCCCAGCAGCCCAATGGGAGCACTTCCTCCCTCTCCCCAGCACAGAGTTCACCCACCCTTCTGCCCAGAAGCCCAATGGGAGCGTTTCCTTCCTCTCCTATTGCTGTGTTTGCACTTTGCAATAAATAAGTGGGTTTTGGGTTGCAGTTTGGGCACTCGGTCTCTAAAAGGTTCGCCATCACTGACCTAGAACTTGTGTATGCTGCCTACTGATATGTTCCTCCTCCCAAGACTCACTTTCTGTACTGAATTAGCCATTTTTTCAGCGGCGTCCGCTTTGTTCTTTGCTTCCCTGGCATCAGCAGCAGCGCTGCCTAGAGCCACTTCTGCCTGACGGGTCTTATTGTTGGCCTCCAAAATGGTCTGGGTGATGGCAGGAATCTTCCTCAGAGCATCTTCAGCAGCAGTCTTATTATCATTCACACGCTTATCAAAGTCTGGAAGGAAGCACAGGAGAGTAACAGCCCAATTGAAGCTAACATCCATCCACCAAGTTTATCCTGCTGTTTCCAACACACGCTAGCAGGGACCCTTTCCCTCTGGTGTGACAGGAGACCAGCACTACTGAGTTATTCATCCCTAGACATCAGAGGCAAAATATTGTTTTTACAGAACAATCTCACAATCCGTGCTGGCTGTTGCAGTCCAAAACAGTAACTCCCTCTTCTCTCTCCTTTTAAAAACTAAAACAGAACTGAACAGTGAATGAGGGAACAGGAAAGGAAAGGAAGCAAGAAACAGTAGGTAAAATGACCATTTACAACTTGCTGTAAGTGGTCATAGCGCTGAAAAGTTCCCTCAAGGTGCTGCCTGCCCAGCAAACAAAAGAGAAGAGTAGGGAAACTGTCAAGGAGCAGTTGGCCATGTGCAGCCACTGTGAGGAAAAGAGAAAAGAGCGCAAAGCTCTATAATTTTCCTGGGACTATTTCAGTGCAGGTGCCAAAACGCATTTGTGTGCTCCTCAGAGCCCATGAAGAAGAAAGGAAGATTCCATTTAACAAACACTATTGACAGCCAGAAGAAGGCTACACTGTCTACCATTTCAGTGTTATCTTTACTTGTTCCATGGAAACATTCGGGCATGTGCCTAGGAAACCCAATTTAACACAAGTGGAAGTCACAGAATGGACTTTAATAGCCACTTTGTTTAATGCTTTTTCCTAGTTACTTAAAAGGGTTACTATTTACTGAGGAAACACTTTCCAGAATTTGATCAAAAACTTCTCAGTGCTCCAGTATGTGGTTGTGATCGGTCATGTTTTCATTTCTCCCACTATCCACTCCTAAAGAGTAGTTGTGGTTTTTAAAACATGGGCCCTAGAATAAATGAAGGGGCCTTTTCTGGTTTTCTTAAAATGGCTTTCTAAACAAATGAACAAACAAACATATTGTGGGGTTCAGTGGGAAATGGGAAAAGGTGCAATTCTCCCAAGACCAGGTGTGGACATGTGTTGCTCTTGGCTTGCTGGATCTAGCATAATACTGCCCAAACTGACCAGGTTTATCTCTTCAAGGTTTCAAATATAGGGCATCTTCCTTCTATCTACTGTACCTGGAAATGCCACAGATAAAACCCTTCTGCATATTATGCATCTTCACCACCATTGAGCTGTATTCCATTGAAAGGTGATCTACACTTGAGTGACAATGTTCCTTACTTAGAAAATATTTAAGATACTCTCATCATCTCACTTCCATACCTGGAAGAAAGCCTTCTAGCCCAGCGGCACCCAAACTACGGCCTGTGGGCCCAATTAGGCCCATGCATATCATTAATCTGGCCCAGGATGAGCATCTGGGCTCTCCTAGGACTGCCCCCACCACCTGATGTCACTTACAACATCAGTATTTTTTGGAAAAGTAGCCGTGTTAGTCTGTGGTTCAGGCATCTCAGAAAACAAAAAACAAAACAAAAAAAAGAACACAGTAGCACTTTAAAGACTAACTGCTATATTTTTATTGTTAGCTTTCGTGGATCAAGCCCACTTCATCAGACCAAACCATCTGATGAAGTGGGCTTGATCCATGAAAGCTAACAATAAAAATATAGCAGTTAGTCTTTAAAGTGCTACAGTGTTTTTTTATTTTATTTTGTTTTGTTTTCTGAGATTACAACATCAGTAGTGGAGGAGGCAGCGACTGTGCTTTGTCCCCGCTGCTCCGAGCAGCCACTAGCTCAGTTCCCTCACTTCAGCAGCCTTTGGGAACGTGGATTGCTGCGTTGGAGAAATTTTCAGAGCCTTCCCCATTTCAAAATCCATAGCACTAGGAGAGCCCCATGGCACACCCAGGATGATGTCAGAGCAGCAGGGACAAAACACAATCGCCGCTGCCATGGCTGATGTCAGAACCGTCAGCAACAGGAGCAGCCCACCTCCAGCCCCTACAGCTGCATGTTGGGGGCGGGACTGGCCCGGAGGAAAAAAATGTTTGGGCACCACTGTTCTAGCCTAAATCACATTTCATATAGCACTCGGCTATGACCAGCTCATTTTCGTTCTACAGTAATGCTGCTCAGGTGTGGATTCACTATCACAGTGAGAACAATGTAAGGGTCTGATCTTTTGAAAAGACACAATCTTGCTCAGGTGACCACTACGAATGCCACTGTGGGCATCTGTGGACTTACTTCAGTTGTGCTTCTGAACCTCAGGATGACATAGCCCCACACAGAATTTCTACATGCATTTATTATCCACTCTAAGTATGGGGATCAAACAATGGCCAGAGGGTAACAGCAAGGCCTCAACTAATTTTCCAAAGTCGTAGTAAGTGGAGACCTAAATCCATCAGAATAATACATTAGTGAAAGAACATTAGCAATCCAGATAGAGAGCTCCCAGTGTCCCACTTGTCTGACATCTACAAGAAGTCTGACTTTCAAAGGGAGGGCAGGAGGCTGTTCTACAACATGGGTCATCAAAAAAATCATGCCACCTACCATTCAGATTGTTGAGGATGTCATTGGCCTCCTGGAGTGTGTCTCGTCCCTTCTTGGCAGCTTCTTCAGCCAGAGCTTTCGCAGCATCTGCTCGAGCCAAGAGTTGGTCAGCAGTCTAAACAAAGACACAACAGGTCAACATTTGCTATTATCTAGTCACATTCTGGTGTCCCAAAAACGGGAGGGCAAACTTAAGTTTACATTTCCAATCTTGATATACAGCCTGCACGAATCTGAAGTCAAAGGGCAGGCACACAAAATATATATATCAAAATCCACATTTCCTTAACCCTTCTCACTCTCCTTTGGGAAGCAGCCCAAACATTCACAATGCTAGAATTTGCAAATTCACTCTTGGATGTGTGGTGGGAAATTGATTCTTAGGTTGTACAATGAATTCCCCAGAACTACATTTGCTTACAGATGGTGAAAAATGTTTATCCAATCTTCTTTGTTTAATATTTGGTAAGGGTATATAGTCATCTTTGTTTAGATTTCTGAGTCTTTTCATTATCATTTTCTACATCTTCCTAGTTTTCTGCTGTCATCAGGGCCCAATTCTTTGTTAATACTTCAATATGGAGGGGACAGGATGGACGACTATTCCTTTGCTATAATAGTTACAGACTTCTAGAAATTATTCATCTGTTTATTCTTTTTCAGATGTTCAATGATTATGTATTTATAACTTCTTTTACAGATGACACCTTTGACACAGAACTAACCTGCTGTTCTGTCTTGCCTTTTTCCAAAAGGTTTTGTACTTCAAGCTCTTTCCCTCGCATGTCTTCCCTAAGATCTTCATAATCCTTCAGTTTCCTGTTGATTAACTGATCCAGCTCTCTGGATTCCTTTTTGATTTTATTGGCTTCATTCTGCAGATGGGAAAATGGGAAAAGAAATAACTTTGGTGAATGCAGCAGTTTACAGTACAGATGTGTACACCTCTGGAGAACTAAAGACTGTAAGTTTAGAATGAATGAGGGAAATCAAGCAAATGCTCTAACAGTTTTATTGCAGCTGGCGCCTCCAGATGTTCTGGGTGGTAATTCTAATCAACCCACAATAATATGGCCAATTATGAACCACAAGATTTAAAGATAAGAGAAATTAAAGATTAAAACATGTGGAGAGAATCATATTAGGATATGCTGCCATAGTTGAAGAGCTCAAACTATTCAGCTCTAGTGTTAGTAATCAAAGGACAAAATAATGTTCAACGCAATTGTTATTCTAAAGATTTGCTAGCCATAACATACAAGCAATGTACGAGAATTGTATGCAAGAATCGGAATCCTACATACCTCTAACTCCTCAGTATTTATTCGTGGCAGACTGGTGAGATTGGCATAGATCTGCAGGGCTTTGTCTCCAGCCTCCTTTGCATCGTCATGGACACTGACTGCCTGCTTTTCTAGGTCACGGGACATGTTCTTTACTTGGTGATATCTAAGAAGCAAACACATTATTTATCAATTCTCCCAATCATTCATGCAGGCTTCCAGGCAAACGTATGCACACACACAGTGATGAGATGTTACCGGTTTGGACTGGTTCACCTGAACTGGTAGCACCCCATCAGGAGGGGTCGCCGGGGGTGGTGGTAAAACCCCAGGCGACTGGTTCGGTCGCCTCTCCAGCCCTAATTGGGCCCTCTGTGCTGGGGAGAGGGAGGAAGTGCTCCAGGATCTCTTAAGACGTAAGGAAAGGGCTGCCAGTTGAAGTAGGAAATACAGAACTTTACATTCTCACAGTACTGATCACCCTCATGTATTCATTAGGTATATCATGAGTTCCTCTAACAAAATATATGATGCTTTAAAAGAAAAGAAGAAACCAATTCAGTGCTAGAGCGCTGATGGTGGCAGGGCATGGGGAACATTTATTTGGCTAAACTATACCGTTTGGGTCAGCTACACAGATTGCCACTTTTGACCCCTATTTAAAAGGTACTGATTAAAATCTCCAAATGGCTTGGGGACCAATGAGACCTTTCCCCTCATGTTTTAAGTTAGTCCACGTTAAAATGGGAATTAAAACCTAAGGTTACATTGGCATGGGATTCTTCTCACAGTAGCCCTACAACTGTCTTAGAAAGGTACTCTTGGGCTCGTTTGGCCAAAGACGATATGAAAGTCTTTCTGAGATAGCGTTAACTCACAATGTTCAGAATCAAGTTAAAGCTCTTGCATTCCTATTTTCATGAAGTTTGCTTTAGTCCTCTAGTTTTTAAGCTTGTATCCATTTTGGTAGTCCTGTGTATGGGCCTGTGGGGATACCTGGACGCGTCGCCATGTTCCCCCCACTTATAACTTAAAGGGCCACGTCACCTTGGCAGTTTCTGCTCCCACTTCAGCTCCTCTTGCCAGGCTCCCCTCCACCCTGTAAGAGAAAGTCTGAAGCACACTGGCCACGGCACGGAGATAATAATAATAATTTTGTGGGGTTTTCCCAAAATCAAGCCTTATTATTATTATCTCTGTGTTGCTGCCAAAGCGCTTTGGAGTTTTCCCCACAGGGTGGAGAGGAGCCCAGTCAGAGGAGGCAAAGCAGAAGTGGAAACTGCAGAGATAGCGTGGTGTTTAGGTTATAAGTAGGGGCCCACAGCAACACATCCCGGTATCCTGCCGGGCCAGCACTGGCCTGCCTGTGTGTAGTGTGGCTTACAGCTAAAGTGGCTATTGTACACAAAGTGCAGGAAACTAACAAACCTAAGTTAGTCACCAGGTGCATATTTGATAGAGCCAAGGACTCTAGAAAACGAATTGACTATCAAACTAATTGGATTTTTATTAATAAATAAAATAAATGGCTCTATTGCCAACTGGTTACAGTAACACATTTGGTGACTGATTCAATGACTGTGACAGGAGACTAGGATCTGCTCCTTTCCTGTTGCCCTTCCATCCACAGGCAAAGACCCGTCTCCTTGAGCAAGCTTTTGACCACTGACTGGTCAGTGGAGAAGGGAGTGGTGTTAATTTTGTTTTACATGTAATGCTAGACTTAATTCTACATGTACCATATTTGCTGGTGTATAAGACGACTTTTTCACCCTGAAAAACATGTCTCCAATGGGGGGGGGGGGTCGTCTTATACACCGGGTGCACTTCAGTTGGGATAGACATAGCTGCCCATAGTGGCCTCCTGATGCTCGCCCACCTAAGTCTACATGCCATCCAGATGAAGAAAGAAGCTCTACATTACAATTGTGTCTCCCTTTCAAACTGGTGAGGAAAAAGAAAGGGTTTCATTTACTGGTACCTTCTGCCCTTATATCTCTACTCTGCCCAAAATGGAGGAAAAAGCCATGCTTGCAGGGAAAGCAAGGGGCTAGGCTAGAGCAACACTTCCTGCCTCAGTACAACTGACCTGCCCACCCACTTTACCTGCAACGGCACCACTGGTGGGTGGTGCAAGTACAGTTCTAAAAAACCAATAAAATAATTAATATTACTGCATTTTAATTACTGAAACTCACTAGTAGTTGCTACATTTCCCACTCTTGGCTTATACTCAGATCAATCTATTTTCCTGGATTTCAAGGTCAAAATTAGGTACCTTGGGTTATATTCGGGTTGGCTTATATTCATGTATATATGGTAGATAAATAAGTACCACTTTGCACTTGCACTGTTTTATATTTACTGTACATGTTTGATAACATACAGCCTTGTGACAGTTTTTCTGCATGTCATAAGCATTTGAATATAAATTAACATGTTGAAATCAAATCTGATTTTTTTTACGTTTTATTTGGTGTGTGGAAGGTGTGCAGAAGAGGGGTAGTCTTATACAGCGAGTATATAAAAAACTCTATATTTTGAGTGGAAATGTTGGGTGGTCGTCTTATACACCCAGTCGCCTTGTACATCGGCATATACGGTATGTCTGTTTCTGTGTTTTTGTTTTTGTTTTTTGCTTTTTAACAGTTTTAAGTTCAATAGCTTTTTAATATTATCACATTTAATGTCATTTAAAATATTTTACGTTCTGCATTTGTCATTTCTCTGTTGTCGTTTTGGAAAGTCCCTCAACTGGTAAAGAGGTGAAATAAATGAATACATAAGGGCATTTGAGTTGAAACATCAGTTACAAAACATGAACAGAAAGACCTTCAATTTAAACTGTTCTGCTTATTACTGCTATTCATGTTGGGCAATAAAATAGCAATAGCAATTAAACGTACATAGTGCACTCTCTGGATGGTTCAGAAGCTAATTAGCATTTTTCCGCAACACACTGGATATTCAAGGCACAGTATTTTTCTTTTGTTCTTCATGTTAGACTTACATTTTATTAAGGTCATTGATGTCAATCATTGTTTGATTTTCTCCTGCCAGTGTATCCAAGAGCAGCTTATATGCTTGTGATGAAGTATCATTTGCCTCTTTCGCTACACGTTCAATATCGTCCGCTTCTTGCTTGTGACTAAGACAATATTAGCAAAGAGAAAACAAATGGTTAGAAAGCTACCCCCTTTTAGTTTTCCTTTAGAAACACTGTAAGCTGGAGTTAGTGCATGGAACTAATGTTAAATAAGAGAATATGCTGAAATAAGGATTTAACAATATTTTCAATAACGTGCTTGAATTACCCTTAGAAAGAGTGAGAACTTGAACTTCATTTCTTGTTTTAAAAATGGGTAGTTTTCTCTCTCGTTTTTTTTTTTTAAATCATACAACCTGTTTAAGAGGTTGTATGACAATCTTCAAGTCTTTCCACCTTCCATCAGTAAAAGAGGAGGCACAGGGAGCTCTGGAGCTGGCAAACTGCAAGGGACCAATCTAAACTCTGCAAAAACCAGACTGAATACAGCAAATGGGCAGTCCCCATGCTTTGGAAAGAAGGGAGTGGCCAAAAATGAGATGGCTAGATGGTATTGTAGACACAATGGGCACATTGTGAGCGAGTTGAAGAGGATGGTGGAGGCCAGAAGTGCCTGGCGGTTGCAAAGGGTCGGAATCGACTGTGCGACTGAACAACAAAAACTGCCCAGTGTATTGAGTTGAAGAACTTGTAGCAGTTCAGCACAAGAGAAGCTGAAAGGAAGTACAGATCTGGCTGCATACTGTTATCAGGTCCACCTCATGCTGTGCCTGCCTAAGAGATGCCAAAACCTATGGTATCAGTGCCATCAGTTGGCCAGTGATAACCAAAACTCTCTATTTATTGGATTTATATTACATTTCTAAAACTGGCAAGCAAAATGGCCAGCAATAACAAAGAAAACACTTAAAAATTTAACTAAAATGCAACACAATAATTTTAAAATTCATTAAAAGACATCAATAACAGTAAAGAGAAGGTGTTTACGTATGTTCACATTTGTCTCCCACCTATACTGTTGATGCAGGTTGGTTGAATTCAGACACTTATATATTGGAGAGCATATTAAGGAACATTGTTATGAAAATTGATTGATTGATTGATTGATTGATTGATTGAAATCTGTCTACAGTATCACCCCCGTTTTCATGTACCATTGACTTGATACTGTCAGGAGGGAGATAAACATTTATATCAAAACGCTAAGAAAGAAACAGGAGGGCTCAAGGTCAGATAGTGGGGGAGTGATATTAGTTTTACTTACAGGGAGTGCGGGGGGGGATAATCACATCAGAGAACACTTTGGCTGACGATATTTCAGAGGGAAAGAACTGTCTGGATTTTGCATAAAATCAGAGGCATTGTTAGCTGGCCAAAAGACAAAAGATTTTTCACTTTTGATGGTTTCACAACCGTATCATGGCATTTATACTGGGTTGCAATAACTGGTTCAAAGAGTAGATGATGACTTTCTTATTTATCCAACATCCAGAGTTGAT
The DNA here is from genome assembly GCA_030440675.1 of Furcifer pardalis. Classification (NCBI taxonomy): domain Eukaryota; kingdom Metazoa; phylum Chordata; class Lepidosauria; order Squamata; family Chamaeleonidae; genus Furcifer; species Furcifer pardalis. The sequence continues at coordinate 160,705,253 of CP126891.1, read as the reverse complement.
ACAATTTTGAGCTATATACAGCACAATTCGATTACTTCTTAATCTACCTGCAGGCTCCCCATGTTATTTATTTCCCCTCGTTGAGAATCAAGTGGCATTTGAGTACAGTAATACCTCGGATAACATTTGCATCAGATAACACTAAAATCGCATAACGTTAAGCAATCGGGGGAAGGGGGAGAGAATCGCATCAAATAACCTTAAGATCCTATGGGATGCATCAGATAACAACCACTAAAGCCTGTGTGGTTACAATGTATCTCTATGGAGCTTTAACGTTATCCGATGCCTCCCATAGGATTTTAACATGCATCAGATAACACTAAAAATAGGATAACACCAAGACTTGTGGAACCAAGTTTTAGCATTATCCAAGGTTTTACTGTATTCTGATTTGAGGTTATTAAATTATTCTTAACATGGGCTCTTCAAGAAAAGGTGCAGAATTTGAGATCTTCCTGTTAAAGCATTGAATGCTTGTCCAAGTGCCTCTATTTACTTGGTGATATGGGTAAATTGTTGAATGATGATCATAATCTTTTTGCAGTAAGAAAAGAGTGGTTTAATATGAGCTCCAAGAGAGGATCTTTAGAGCTCATCAAATTGCACCCTACATTCTAGATGAGCTTCCCTTATAAAGGACCAGGTTAGTGTTTCTTCCATGAGATCTTCTTCTAAAGTGTTAAAAGGATGGCTTGAGTCTGGTACTGCTACAACTTTGATTAAGGCAGCTAAACTGGTATGCATTGCAGTTTGATAAATAAAACAAAAGTAGCTAGATTAAATTAAAAGAAAACAGAGGCAGTTTAAAATGAGATTAAAAATACAGTAATACCTTGGATAACGTTCACACTAGATAATGCTAAAACCGAATAACGTTAAGCAATCTGAAAAAAAATTTGCATCTCATAACACTGAAATCCTTTGGGATGTATCGCATAACGTTCGCTGAAGCCTGTGCCAGTTACAATGTATCTCTATAGTTTTAACATTTTACGATTCATCCCATAGGATTTTAACATTATGCGATGCATGTATCACATAACGTTAAAAATCAGATAAACGCTAAGACTCATGGAACCAAGTTTTAGCGTTATCTGGGGTTTTATAGTGGAGTTTCTAAATGAGATTGACCCACTGTCACTGTCTTGCCCTTCCTCTGAAGGTCATGCCAATGAGGCAGTCCAGAAATATACCATCTTCAGTACTGAAAGTCACTGAGATCCAGCTGAACCAACATGTAAACTGTCTCCTATGAAGGTTCTGGTGTAAATCATCTAACAAAGTAACCAAGGCCATCTCTGTCCCACCAGCAGACTTGAAGCCAGATTAAAATTCTCTGGATAGTCTGTCTTAGCTCCAAACTGCCCTGAACTCAGTAGAGCACCATTGTCCCATTCCACTCTCTGGAAAATATTTAGGCAGTAATACAGAAAGCTGTAGCCTTCCCATCAGTTGACTGTTCACACAGGATGTGACTAATGCAAACAAAAATCAGTGGGATGGTGGGAGACTCAACAGCTTGAAAGTTAAAACTAGCTGATGCATGCCAGCATTATCTGACCGGAAGAAAAAAGACTGCCTAATGACTAACTTTCTTTGAGTAACTGGATCATCCTTGTGTGACCGGCTCACTGGGGCTGAAACACATTTTCAGATGTACCCTGAGGGCAAATGCATACCAGGAGCCTCATTGGTGAAGCTTTCTTGTGGGCTTAAATCATGTTTTTCTCTTCTTTAAAAAAGTAAATCAATTTCTTCCTCAGTTCATATTCAACTCCCTTCTCACTTCAGCATGAATTTTGAAGGGAAACTGTACAACTGATACAAATACATGCATTGTTTATTTTGAGCTACCATGAAATTTGTGTATGTATCTTAGTCTCTAGCCTTAAATTATAGCCAAATACCTAGAATCAACACAAGTTAACAAGAAGAGGGATATGTTCTGTTATGGGGGCCCTTAACCCCCTTTAGGCCAATAGGGGAAAAGAAAGGAAGGTTAATTTAGGGTGTGGAAAAGAAAGGAGAGGAACCAGTTCCAGCAAAATGGAAAGAGCATTTTGAATGGGTGGTCATGGTGCTACTGAATGAGCAGAACTACCATTCATGGCTGCAGGTATGTTGGAAAGCATACAAGTCTGGTGGGAAGAGAGCAGTCTTCTGTTTTGTTTTGACAATGTGTTAAACATGAATTTATACAACAGGACTCACCGTGCAGCTAGCTGACGGGCCTCTTCTGCCAGAAGAGTCATATTGTTGGGGTCACCAGTTGATTCAGGTGGAGAAACAGACTGAAGGAGGAATCAAACATATTTTATGAGTCACCTCTTATACCTTTTAAATACAGTCATACCTCGCATAACGAATTTAATTCGTTCTGCAAGGTTGCTCGCTATGCGATAAATTCGCTATGCGAGTCTGACTTGGATAATGAATTTTTCGCTATGCGAGTCGGACTTTTCCCTATGGAAAAACTCGCATAACGAGCGTTTCTATGGGGAAAACTCACATAGTGAAAAAAATTTGTTATGCAAGTTTTCCCTTAGAAACGCTTGTTATGTGAGTTTTTCCATAGCGAAAAGTCCGACTTGCATAGCAAAAAATTCATTATGCGAGTCAGACCGCTTAGCGAAAAACTTGCTCATTATGCAAGTTTTTCGCTAAGCGAAACACTCGTTATGCGAGGTTTGACTGTATGTGAATAACACAATGAGGTGACTTTAGGTGTCCTGCACGAAACACTTGCAAATTAATTAATATTTTAACCAAAAAACATTTCAGCACTGTTGTTTCTGTGCCTGAAATCTTTTTGTACCAAATGTGATTTATAAAAACCATGCTTATTCCTATTTGTGAAAAATTGTTAGTTCTGTAACAATATTTTTGTGAAATCATGGTGTCCGATTGTCCCACATATAACAATGGAATGCCTCCTCGTATTTTACATTCATCCAGATGACAAACATAACACTGGGCCTGAAACACAATCCTGTGAGGTCTCCCTGATTCTCCACGCAGTGTACGGAAATGAAATGTACAACGTAACATCAACTTGCGCTTCTTACTTATTAGGAATATATTTATCACTTAACCATAGCAACATTCAAAATGGCAGCCATGTTAGATGCAAAAAACAAACAAACAACAACCCACCCACCAAACAAAAATAGAACAGACAAAAAAATGTTGTAGCACCTTAAAGACTAACTGCTATACAATCAAACCTCACATAATGAATGCCTCGCTTAGTGAAAAACTCGCATAACAAGTGGGCATTCTACAAATCTTTCCAACTCGCATAACAAAAAAAATTGTTATGTGAAACCAGCATTTCCTATGGAAAAACTCGCATAACCAACATTTCTATGGGAAAAACTCGCATAATGAAAAATGTTCGTCATGCAAGTTTTTCCATAGAAATGTTCGTCATGCGAGTTTTTCCATAGGAATTTTTGTTATGCAAAAATTTTTCGCATAATGAAAAACTCGCATAGCGAGCAGCTTTGCAGAACGAAATATTTTCGTTATGTGACTGTATTTTAATGTGAGCTTTCATGGATCAAGTCCACTTCCTTGGATAGAAGAGTATTATTTTATAGCAAAAATTTTCATATGACCCCATGACAGGTGGACGGATTCAGAAGGACAATGGCCAGTTAGTAGAGCCATAATTGCAACCATAAGTGCCAGAAGATCTCTCTCTGCTTTGAAAAGAATATAATAACCATTTAAAGAAAAACATGCTTGTAACATACAGAGAATATGAACAGTCTCAACCAGAAAGTGTTAAATTTCAAATAGAGCACAGAAAACCACTCACTATATTAGCCACTGCTGTCCTTGCTCTCTGTAGCATGTTTGAAGCTGTTTCAATCAACTCCTGCGTGTTGTCCACTCGGACCTGAGCCCGCCCTGCAAGGTTTTCAGTTTCTTCTACTGTGTTCTGGATGTTCCTTAACCTACTTAGTTGACTGGACAGGGTTCTGTTGATCTCATGCAGGCGATCCATCAAACCTTGATCTACGTCTAACACAGGAAAAATTATGAAGAGGTAAAAAGATGGGCATGTACAAGTATAACTGGTTTTACTGTGTCATAATTTTTAAAAATGGGGTTTTAAAATCTGAGTATCTAGCACATCACAACAAAACATGCTACTAACTCAAGAAACATCGCCTCCAACACTGAGAACAAGTTGCTTCCATTTTATTTTCAAGTCCCTCTCTCTTCCTGAAGCATATTACATAATAATCAATAATTTGAAGGCATGCCCACAAGAACAGTGAAATCCAAGAAAAGGTCTGCTCTGTGGCATTGACTTACCTTTGACACTCTTGGCATCACGAAGCAAGTCCATGACATCTTTCTCTGCTTCTCTCAGCCTATCTTCAAAAGCCTGGTCAGTTATAGTTTCATCACCAGTTCCTATGTTAGCTATAAGATTTTCTAGTTCCCGTAATCTCTCCCGCTGTTCTTCCACCTAAACAAAAAGAACAAGGAAAGGAAGGGTAAATAAATAATCATGTTTTTAACTACAGTAAAGCCTCGGATAACGCTAAGACTTGGTGCCACTAGTCTTAGTGTTATCCAGATAATGCATGCATCAGATAATGTTAAAATCCTACGGGATGAATCGCATAACGTTAAAACTCCATAGAGGTACACTGTAAGCGGCATAGGCTTTAGCGAATGTTATCCGATGCAATCCATAGGACTTTAACATTATCCGATGCATATCCCCCCAATTGCTTAACGTTATGTGGTTTTAGCATTATCTGATGCAAACATTATCCGAGGTATTACTGTAATTTGTATAGGGCTGAGCCAACCCATTCTAGCAGGCTGCAGCAGAATAAATGGCATTGGAAACTGGGCCATTCCACCAGCAATGCTGAAAGGGGGGGGGGTGCCATTTCCTGTGGGAGTCACTCAGGCCCTGTAGTCAAGACTCTCTCTACAACCAGACATGGACATAAAAGAAGTAGGATTCTGCAGGATGGCTCTTATTTCAACCACTGGTGCACAATGCATCAGTGAAAGTGCTTCATTGATAGCACTTCTCATTTGATGTGACTGTGGCCTCCGTACAAGCAGCTAAACAACAAAATTTCATCTTGTATTTGCAGACAAACAAACCATAATTTAAACTAGTTTCTTGAAAACATGACTTTGCAAAACTAAATCAAACCTTGATTTTAATCTCTGGGACGATCATTTGCACTGATACATATGTAACGTCCAGCACTGAAGGATTAATGCTGTTTGCTGCAAGACTGAAGATCCCCAAAGTTGGCACCCAATCTTAAAGGTGAGACAGCTCCATGTCACCTAGCCTGTTTTGTGTGTGTGTGTATGTACACACACACGCACACATCTGATTAAAGTAACCATGCCGTAAACACATGAACTCTGCTTTGCATCTGACCTTATCTTTCACCAGTCTGTAGCAGGCAGGACATTCTTGACAGCCAGGCCTGGAGCGGTTGTAGAAATAATTCTCTTCACACTGGTCACAGCGCTTTCCCACAAAGCCTGCTTTGCACTCACAATGGCCATCCTCTTTGCACTGGAGGGAGCGAGATCCTTCGGGATCACAGTCACAAGCTGAAGGAACAAGGGTGTAAAAGGAACAATGAAGAAGACGAAAATGAAGGCGGGAAGGGCCCCCCAAATGTTATCCGCCACAACACGTGAAACATAAAAATTTAGGATAAATTTAAGATCAATGAAGCAACATTTTAAAACTACCACATAGCTAACAAAATAATATGTACTGATCTTGAAAGGCACACAAAGCTTGTGTGTTTTAATAAAGTGAAAAATACACATTTTTGCCTACCAGCGGCTTACTGCAAGTTGAATGTTTGCAAATCATGTGGGGGGGGGGGGAACCCAGATGGGGTACAATAAATTCACACAGGATTCACGCAATGAGATTACTCCTCCAAATATTTCTACTAGGGGTGCCCAAAATACAGCCTGGGGGCTGGATATGGCCCACGATGCCAATTCATCCAGCCCATGAAGCCCTCGTCGCTCCTGGAAATGGAAGTAAAACGCGCCCATATGGGCACGTTATACTTCCACTTCCAGGAGCGGCGAGGGCTTTGTGGGTTGGATGAATTAGTGTTGGGGGCCGCATCTGGCCCCCCGGCCTTAGTGACCAACTCCTTGAACCACATGATTGACCCATGGCCTGAAAAGTTTGGGCACCCCTGATTTATACCAATGTAATAAAAATGTAAGTGACTGGCTAGCACCTTTCCACAGATATCCTGACTGCAATGGCTGCACAAATCCCATCAAAGATGTGATTATAGAAGCATTACATATAGACGTGTTCTATACAGAACACTGAAGGCATTCAAGGGGATATCAGACAAACGTCATACAGTAATACCCCAGATAACAATTGCATCGGATAACACTAGAATCGGATAACAATGCAAGTTTTTTGGAAAAAACTTGCATCGGATAATGATTCTTTTAGCGTTGTCCGATACAATGGTCTGCGGGTGTGGGGTGGTTTGGGTAGAACTACCCAATCCACCCCCTACCCGCAGCGGTCTCTGCCACTGCAGTAGAGTCGGGGAAAAGCACCCGCCTTTCCCCAACCCTACTGCAGTCGCAAAGCCCCCTTGTCTCTTTTCCTCCCTGTATTTAAACTACAGGGAAGGGGGAAAGAGAGAGACGTGATTGGTTCTCTAGAGAACCAATCACATCTCTCTCTTTCCCCCTCCCTGTAGTTTAAATACAGGGAGGGAAAGGGAGGGAGAGAAAGACGGAAGCAGTTCTTTTTTCCTCCTATTTAAACTACAGAAAGAGAGAGGCTTGTGTTTTAAATACAGGAAGGGGAACAAAAAAACACAAGCCTCTCTCTTCCTGTAGTTTAAATTTAACCGCTGTGGGTGGGGAATGGCTTTAAAGTCAGGGAGGAAAAGTTTTTTCCCTGCCTGCCTTTAAAGCAGTTTGTCCCTGAAGTCAGGGCTTTTTTTTATTTAGCGTTGTTTGATGCATGCATCGGACAACGCTAAAAATTGGATAACATCATGACTTGTAGAACCAAGTCATAACGTTATCCGGGGTATTACTGTATCTGCTTTGATTCGGATTCCTGCAACAACTAGGGGGCTGAATTTGATGGCCTCAAAGACTCCTTCCAACTCAGTGATTCTATATTTATAAGCTTAGCACACTGGATAACAATGTGATAATCCATTTCAGATGCAAGTAGAAGCTCTTGGTTCATTTTGTCCTCAAAGGTTGCGTAGGATGAAAGCAAGATTTTATTATTTGTGTAAATAAATAATAATACTGGTTATGTTGATGTCTCCAAATCCAACTTCTTGGGGGGGAGCAATGTTCTTTATTGGTATAGATGTGCACACACATGTGCATGCTTGCACATAGACACGTTCATCCTATGCATTCCCATGGGCAAAGACTGGTTGAAAAATTGTGAAGGAGATATTTAGTACAGTGGTACTTCATACAATGATTTTAATCCATTCCATGGGGTTCATTGTTGTACGAAACAATTGCTATACGATGCACGCATCGTATAGCGATTTTCCCTATGGGGGACATCGTACAACAATTATTTTTGCTAAGTAGTTTTTCCCATTGAAAAAATGTTATACGATTTTTTTCCATAGGGAAAATTGTTATGAGGGCACCATTTCCCCTCAAAACCTAATTGTTATGCGATTTTGTTGTTATATGGGGTGATTGTTGTATGAGGTTCCACTGTGTATCATATGAAATGCCGATTTTAAAAAAGAACAATTAACAGAAGTTTGTGAAGCTAAGATTTCTTTTCAGATAATGATACTGGCCAATATATTTAAAAAAAATAATGGGATGAGTAAAATTTTACTTGCTGTATATTTCTGTTCTTCCAGGCATAGTCACACTTCAAATTACACTAGAATTAGCATGTGTTCTCTGCTCCTATAGAAACTATTGTTTGCAAATTGGAAACCAGCCTCAGAAAAATAAACTTGCTTGGCCAACCCTCCTTTGTTAAAAAAAAGATAGTTACTAAATATATATGTCCTCGTAAAGCACAGTTCTCAGCATAAGAGTAACATTTAATTTAGTCCTGTCATGTTAGGGAAACAGATGGGAAGATTTGGTAGGACTGGAATGTATGTAAAAATTTTTACACACTTTATATGTTCTCAAGACTGAGTTAGCAGTGATTGGCGATGTTCCAAAGTGAAGGCGTAGGAGGGTAACAGCCCAAAAAACAGGCCAGTTCTGGGATAAAATTCAAAGCATGTGTTTATGACAAGAAGCAGCAGATGGTCTAGACATCTATGCACATGTAATGCCCTAGAGAGGGCTTCCCAACCTTGGGCCCCCAGATGTTCTTGGACTTCAATTCCCAGTAGCTCCGGTCATCAGGAGTGCTGCCTTGGGCGTCTGGCAACTGAAGTCCAAGAACACCTGGGGGCCCAAGGTTGAGAAACTCTGCTCTAGAGGGAAAACCCGAGACACCGCAAAACATCTTCTCTTGACTTGAAACTCATACAATGCTCAGGAGAAGAGAAGCCAGTGGTGGGGAGGAGAGGGAGCCCCTTGTCTATGTTCAAGTCTATGAACATGCAAAGGGACAAACAAACAAAAACATCTCAATGCAAAGAAAAAGGGAAATCAAAGGCATGGAAAAAGTGATGACTGGACAGGGAGTTCTGTTCCCCGCTCCCCCTTACGTTTGCAGCCTTCAGGACCAAAGCCAAAATGGTTGGCTTCACACCTCTCGCAACGCTGGCCAGTGATGCCTGGCTGGCACTCGCACTGCCCGCTCTGTATGTCACAGTGACCGTCGGTGGAACCCAATGGATGACAGTCACACCTGTTGGGGGAGAGAAAGGAAAAGGAGAAAAAGTGCAAGGTGCACAGTTAGAACAGCAGGAAATTATGTGCTTATCATGTTTGGGGATTCTACAGTGAGATTAATGTTTCTTCACTGGAAGCTTGTTCTAACATATGCTCAGCAAGTAAACATGAGAAAAACACAATTTGCTTTTGCCTGTGAGCAGGTATGCATTTCTTGCCCTGAGAAGGAAAATAAGGTAAGAGAATAAAGAACCAATGATACCTAGTGCTGACAAGTTACATTTGCTCAGTAAAGCAATGCTCTGCTTCCTTATTTGAAGAATGCCGACGCCTATCCTGAGGTTTATTACAAGAATAAAAATCCAATCTAACCAGAATGTAACTATTACAGTCATTTAAAAAAAAAGAACAAAAACACACATTTTTGGAACATTCCACCTATCGAGTTTCCTGATTGGACGGCATATAAATTTGAAATGTAAATTAAATTTATCTCTGATTGCTAGAAATGCTGCCCGGTTTAATTGGGGTGCACTTTCAGGGTCCTGGATTGCGGTACTTTCTGGCTATTGTAATGTTTGTGGATGATTTTATTGTGTGAACACACAATTCTTGATTGTTGTACGATTGGTCTTATGAGGTTAGGCACCCTGAGTAGGGATGGTTTTTCCCTAGAGGAGTGGGATACAAGAGTAAATAATAAATAAATATTAAAGAAATATAAGGAATATATCTGAGCATTTCTAGTAACTTTTAAATCTTAGATAACTACAAATCACTATCAAACTTGCAAATGTGCTTTGATGAATACATTATTGATATCTTTGTTTTCCTTCACTTTTACTTATGGTGATGCACCAAATTTCTACTTTCAGAGCTTCTTATTCTACAGGACAGTGTTTAGCTTTGTTGTACACAACCTACACAAACATGGCACATATTAACACTCTTGGCAGTGAAACAGAATACAGTAATACTCCAGATAACGACTGGACCGGATAACGCTAGAATCGGATAACGATGCAAGATTTTTTGAAAAACCTTGCATCGGATAACAATTCTGGATAACAATCCTTTAGCGTTATCCGAGCCAATCGTCTGGAGGGTGGGAGTGGATTGGGTAGCGCACATTTCCTCCCGACCATACTGCGCTCGCAACAATTCTTGCGAGCGCAGTAGGGTCCGGAGGAAAGGATTCACCCAAGCCGAACTGAGCTGCGGCTAGGGATCGCTTGCCGCAACTCGGTTCGGCTTTGGTGACAATCCCCTCACACACACCTCTTCTCGCCACCCAACACGACCCTTAGCAACCGCTAAGGGTCGTGTCAGGTGTTGAGACAAGGAGCGCGATCAGGAACCTTCTCTCGCCACCCGATAAGAGCCTTACGCTTGCTAAGGCTCTTGTCAGGTGGTGAGAAGAGTTGCGTGCTTGCGCGCCACAAGGGACAACCCGCGGGGTTTATCCCTTGTGGCGTGTGAGGGGGAATCTTTTCTTGCCACCCGATAACAGCCTTAGCACTTGCTAAGGCTCTTGTCGGGTGGCGAGAAGAGGTTTGTCCCCCCGAAGTCAAGCTGACCTTAGGCTAGCAATCGCTAGCCTAGGGTCAGTTTGACTTCAGGCACAAACTGCGCGGTTTGTCCCTGACGTCAGGGCTTTTTTTTTTTTTAGCGTTGTTTGATGCATGCATCGGACAACGCTAAAAACCGGATAACAACATGACTTGTGAACCAAGTCATAACATTATCCAGTGTATTACTGTATCTGAAACAGACAAAATGAGTTTTTTACTCCAGTCTCTTATGCTGAAGTTGATGTTTGTTTAAATTATGCATCTGTTCTTGATTGGTGTACAATTGTGATGGGAAACAATAATAAAACAATAGCCAAAAGACACATCCATCCAGTGCATTATTTTTGAGCCATTATACAGTACAAATGTACACAGTACTGTACAAGGCAACAAAAGCAAAGTTTCCCCCTTGAGGTGTTTGCAATCTAAAGTACAACAGATAGGAAAGCAAAAGTAATGGGTCAAGTGTGGGGCAAAAGAAGAATGGGGGGGCCAAAAATGAGATGGCTAGATCGTATTGTACACACAATGGGCACAGAGCTGAATGAGTTGAGGAGGATGGTGGAGGACAGAAGTGCCTGGCGGACAGTGTTCCATGGGGTCGCAAAGGGTCGGAATCGACTGTGCGACTGAACAACAAAGAGAGAGTAAGGAAAGGGGCTAAATCAGTGATGGCGAACCTTGGCACTCTAGGTGTACACACAGCAAACCCATTAGTATGGATTCACAGAGACTTTGGCTTCTGGGAACTGAAATCCAAGAACACCTAGAGTGCCAAGGTTCCTCATCACGGGCCTAAGTGAAGCTTCCAGAGAAAAATGGGCTACAGATACAGATTTGAAGGAACAAAGGTCAGTTAGTAGGTATTCTGGCATAAAGGCAGGTACCAATCATCTGGAGATAGCAATTTTTGAAACTCAGATTAGTAACTACTATATTTAGTCCTAGCCTTAGCAAAAGACACAACCACTTGCTCCAGGGCTAACGTGACTTCATTACTGCTCTCTCCCAGCCACCTAGTCCCAAAGGGTCCCGGTGCCAATTTCCAGGCACAGGGACCTGCTCACCTCTCACAGCCACGTCCGCTCTGCAGATTGTAGAAGCCAGGCTCACAGGAGCTGCAATCCCTCTCCGTGACATGTGCAAAACACTCGCACTGGCCCGTCACTTGGCTGCAGCTTGTCTGTTGATTCACCGTACCGTATGGATTGCAATTGCAAGCTGAAAGAGCAAAACGGAATCCATCAAGATGCATTTTCCAATCAGCAAGGGTTTAGAGATCAGCTCTGGATTGGTTGGGAAGGCAAGAACAGGATGTACTCTGGACTTCACTTGCACGTCACAAATGCAAGTCTCTCATCTTTTCTCCCTATGGAAATGAGCCACCAGGCAAGAACAGGTGGTAACCCTAACTTGATGTTTCTTTTTCATTATTCAAAAAGACAATGACACCTACACTGAAGGAAGGAAAAGAAAAATGTCCTGTAATGAAGTTCAAAGCAAATGCTACCTCGAGTGCCAAGGTTTTGACTGCATCTTAGAAACACAAAAAAACATAAAACAGGTTAAAGACTGCAGGAAGGCTTGGCCAGACTATCCATGTTACTCCTTCTGCTAACCTAGCAGTTCAAAAACAAGAATTTGCAAGGAGATAAATAGGTACCACTTCGGTGGGAAGGTAAGCAGCATTCCATGTACTTCAGTGTCTAGTCATGCCTGCCACATGACCACAGAAACATCTGCAGACGCAGACAGTGTTGATTCATTGGATATAAACAGAGATGAGCACTGAACCTGAGTCAGATATGACTGGCTTTCGAGCAAGGGCAAACTTTACCTATCTAAATCAGTCCTGGGAAAAGTCTGCAACTTTTTTTTCCTGTGACTTGTTCACTTTAAACAATCGGACAAATCAAAATGAAGAAGTCACTAGGACGAATTAAGAGTCTAGTACTGGAATAATGAAATTTGTTCCCTTACATTAGTTATTTCTACTCAGCGATTACTCTTCATGCCAGACATGGATTGAGGTGTAAGGCCTGTTGAGGCAGGAGGAAACGTCCCGTTCTCCCCGCCCCACCCAATGTTCCATTTAGCTTCCTTCCTTTACTACTTGTTTCATCTTTGCTACCTTGTTCCGAGGGCATCTTCCTCAGAATAAGGTACGGTGTGTGCAGTAGCCACAGAGGTCACCCACACCGCTGCAGTACAGATGGTTTCCATGGCTCTCTAATTAGAATACAGAACTGAAGAAGGAACCCTGAAAATGAGACATTTAGGACCTGATAGGCTCTGAAGAGTGATTTACTAGCAGTTTCCCTGCAGAAACGCAACAGATATATGAAAACATTTGGTTGGCCTTCCAGGAAAACCACTGATCTCTTGTTTTTGAGAGCTGGAATGGCCATGCCTATGGCAGACATGGCTGCTTGGGCAGGCCACTTGCTCATTGATGGAAAGTATCAGAACTTCAAGGGACTGTGGTGGCTTAATAGCTAAGACGCTGAACTTGATGACTGGAAAGTTGGCAGCTCAGCAATTTAAGACCTGAGTGCCGCACGACAGAGTGAGCTCCCGTCTCTGTCCCAGCTCCTGCCAACCTGGCAGTTTGGAAGCAAAAAAATGCAGGTAGATAAATAGGGACCATTTCAGTGGGAAGGTAACAGCATTGCATCCGCTCCAGCATCTAGTCGTGCCTATCATATGACCGTGAAAAGGTCTGCACATGCAGACAGTGCTGGCTCTTTGGCTATAAATGAAGATGAGCACCGAACCTTAGAGTCGGATATGACTGACTTTCGAGCAAGGACAACTGATGCCTATCAGAGCCTCAACGCACCCAGCCAGGCTCTCCAGGGTAGTAGTAGAAATCACCAGAAATGTCTACTCATCTATCCCTGCTAAAATTCTCACATTAGCTGCTCCAAACAGCCACTTTGGTTGCCTCCTAGCAGGGATACTCATTGCATCCACAGCACAGCCAGCTATGTATATTGTAGAGGTAAATGTACACAGTACCAGACATCCTATAATTGCAGGAGAAGAGGAAGGCATTTGACATCTTTCACACAAAGCTTCCTAAGGCTGCATATGCCTCGTAGGAGGGCTGGCTTCATGCAAGCACTGGAGACCACTTAGCATTGAGAACTCCTTCAAAGATGATGGAGATACATGAGGAACATGAAGGGGAAGCAACCCATACTTCCCAGTTATTCCTTTTCAAACCATGCAGGATATTCTTATGAGGAATTTTGACTCCCCTGAAGGTCTCTGTATATGTGCGCGCCCCACTCTTCACCATGGTCATTGCTGAGGCAGAAGTTTAGTACAAGAAATCACATTCAAGAGACCTGCAATCACAGCCAAGATGTCACAAGAAAGAAATGGCAGGTCCTTGCCAAAGCTTGGAAAGTGACCTTTTAGAGACTACAGTTCCCAGAAGCCCTTGCCTTGCACAGTCACTAGTCACGTGCAGAATTTTTATAATGACATTTATTTTTATAAATGCCCTGTGTGGGCTATGGGGAGGGTAGTGCTAAAAAGTACCTCTTTCAAAACTTTGGTCCTAGTTCGCTCACAACCAAAACTTCTGGAAGAAGGATGTTCATAGAAGGGAATAGGCAACACTTGGTGACTCTGATCCAGTGATGGCCAACCTTGGCACTCCATGTTTTCTTGGACTTACCAGAAGCCCAAGTCAACACTCCTGTTGATCAGGGCATCTGGGAATTGAAGTTCAAAAATAGCAGGAGTGCCAAGGTTGGCCATCATTACTCTAATCAGTGGCCTGTAATGAAGCACACACTGAAGACAGGAAAGAAACTTACCTCTGCACTTGTCCTCTGGATTTTGAGCCAAGGGATTTCCAAAGAATCCTGTTTTGCACCGATCACAATAGAAACCAGCTGTGTTATAAATGCACTTCAGACATTCCCCGGTGAAGCGGTCGCAGTTCCCAACGGCATTAGGGTCGATGTTATCGTTGCACTGGCAGAGGCGGCAAAGCTTGACAGGTCCATTTGTGCCAAGGGGATCCCCAAAATAACCATCGTCACAGAGTTCACACTTTTTACCTATGAAAGGATGAAGCACAGGCACTTTAGGAAGCTAGGGAGAAGTCTCTCAAAAGTCTGTCTCCTATAAATCAAACACAATAGCATGAGGAGGTGTTTCCCACAGACACATTTAGATATAACCAAATGCAATTAGTCCTATATAGAGACAGAATGAATAATCTGTGATGTGACAGTGGAAATAATTTAATTCACATTTTAAAAAGATAATATTGCTCTGTATTCAAATAATGGAAATGTATTTTCCATTTATCACTCTGGAGGCAGGTGTGGATGAAACTATACCTAAAAAGGCTACTGAGAATCAAGAAGGTACAGCATGATCAGGAGAATCTTAGAGCTAGCAGAAGTAGAAGGAATAGTTGGTTTGTTTGTTTTAAATTCCTGTAATTCCTTCTCCCCAAACAACTCAATGTGGACTGAGCATGCTCCATAGCCACAAAATATGACCACGTGACACTATGGGGGAAACCAGAACAACATGGGTAGGGAGAAATAGTTGAAGACCCTGCTTAGAACCATGAATGACATCAATCCTTTTATGAAAGAGGCTACATTGTAAAATGTAACTGCTGGTCCCACTTGTTTATTATACAGTAATGACATCGTGCTTTTCTTCTAAGAAGTTTGCAATAGCATTATGGTAATTTTGGGACAAATGAAAGCAGCTTTAAGACAAACTTAAAGAGCCACCAGAACACAAATCTCTGTTTTCCATCTTCAAGTCTTGTTCTAAACAATGCCGTTACATTCTCTGAATGAAATGTTCAAGCTATTAAGACAAGATATCTTGCCAGGTATTTAAAACAAAGGAGATGCTGAATTGAGATTAAAGTGACAATGTCTTTCTTGAAGGCTTAGAATCTAATTTTTCATAATCTGACATGCACAGAAATGAAACATGAACTAAGGAAAACCACCAGATTTCTAGATGTTTCTTTAAAAGCTATTCTATACATCATGTGAATACAGGATGAAAAAGCAGTGACTGATAATAGACAATGCATTCACAGAACACACAAAATATCTCAAACTGCACAGCAGCTTTGAAAATGAGAAAGCATTCAAATTGGCCATACTGCAGTTGGTAACAAATTCCAAATATAAGGGGCAGAAAAGAGAGATGAGACAGAGAAGTTATGTGTCATTTAAGAAGGAAAATAAGTCATAAGATTGAAAAGCTCACAGAATAACAAAAAAGATAGAGCTGAAAAGCAAAGTGATGCAACATTTAGAAGTACAGTAGTTACATGAAACTGAACGTAGGAACAGTGAAGAATTAAGAGCAATTATGTGAAATCAAGTTCACAACCCAGGAATAAAACATACCCCCAAAAAAGTGAAAGGCAACTAACTTCTGCTCAGCAAACAGCAATATATCTTTAACTCGTGTGTGTGTGTGTGTGTGTGTGTGTGTGTGTGTGTGTGTGTGTGTGTGTGTGTGTGTGTGAGTGTGAGTGAGAGAGAGAGAGAGAGAGAGAGAGAGATCACAACTGTAATGTCTCAATTAAATGACATGGTAGAATTGTTGTTCTGTCGCACACTCGATTCCGATCCTTTGTGACCCCCATGGACCATTGACCGCCAGGCACCTCCGTCCTCCACCATCTTCCTTAAACCACCCAGCTCTGTGTCCATTGCATATACAATACCATCTAGCCATCTCATTTTTGGCTGCTCACTTAAAGATGAGCAAGAAGCTGAACTTTAGAGGAAACAGGAATCTAGATTTCTAACCTAGCTAGTCTGACTGGCAAAAAGAATGACAAAAATACACCCACAAGGCATCCAGTTTTCAGAAATGCAACCTCGTGCTGCTTGTTCAACTTCAATAAACTAGCTCATGGCCACAGACAATTTGTGCAATAATTTGAATGAATCATTTGGCTAGAATGGTAAGCCTTTCTACTTCTCAACTACAATTCTAGAAGTAGGAGGAGGAGGAGCAGGAGATCATTCTTTTCTTTAAAAATAATAATCTGTGTTTTATCTTGAATCTGCAAACATCTGGAGGGCCAAAGGTTCTTCATTTAACATAAAAGACCTCTGTGCTTTATCTTCTAGGCCCATAAAGTAATTGTTCTGTTTACTTAAGCTCCAACATGGATATCTGCATTTCCGGCACAGCTGCACTGTTAAGATTATTCACTCCTAACTTTGGAAACAAAGCAGGGATACTCACTATGAATGCAGTATGGAAAGTCCTGTACTTGGGATAGTACACATAAATAGCAGAAAAACGATTTACCTTCAGGTCCCCTATGCTGCAAGATATCTTCAGCAATGAGTGTGTGTGTGGGCTTCATGAGTTGGATGGGTAAGCGAACGTACCTGTGGTACCAGCTGGACAGTTGGTGCACACGACTTCCTTGGTCTTGGGTACAATGGCACAGCTTGAACCTCCTGGACATGGGCATGGCTGGCAATCCGAAGAGGTGCCTGTGGTTGCATCCCCATAATAACCATCACTGCATTTCTCACAATGAGGACCAGCTGTGTTGTCCCTGCAGTTACAGGCTCCTGGATCAAAGACAGAGGAAAGGAGGAGGTTTATTTCCCAGAACAAGGCAATAATTCTCGTAACTGTAGGTAAACCTCTTACATGAATCTCTTCTGACTCTGTGTAGTTGTTAGTAAGTCACTGTAGCCCAGTGGCGTAGCGTGGGTTTCAGCCACCTGGAGCGTAAGCCAAATTTGCTGCCCCCTGGGCAGGACACTGGCGGCTGTCCCCACAGTGCCCTCTAGGGCTTCTGGGAATTGAAGTCCAAGAACACCCATACACCCAAGTGACATTTTGCCACCCCCAGAAAGTGGCCCCGGGGGGGGGGGCATGCTATGCCACTACTGTAGCCACAAATGCTGTGAGACACTTGGTTCAGACAAGCAACAGTCCTGAAAAAGGAGTGCTTTCCTCATATTTGCTGCTTTCTCATTGATTCACAGAGGCCTACTCTAAACTACAGTACATGATACTAAGTTGTAGTTAGAGTTGCCCCATTTGAATCAATGACACTAATGGAGAGGATGACTCAGCAAATCTCACTGATTCAATGGGACTACTCTAGTGCAACTTACTATGCTAAGCAAATGGATTTTGGTCATCGTTTAGTCTTTTCACTGACAATGACAAGCAATCTCGAAGGACAGGAAGCTACGAATAAACAGGAAGAGGGATTCTTCTCTGGCAATTACCTGGTGACAAAGAGTAATTGGTCTCAATCCTTCAAGTCTCAAATCAGAGATGCTGGAAACTAGAAAGGTGCCTCCCTCTCTGTGCCTGCATGGCAGATCACTACTAGAGGAAGGAACTACTGCCTTGTTCTCTCCTGTGAGGCAATGCTAGTAACAATGCAGTTGAAAAAGTAGAAATATGACATGACATGACCACTCACTTGTACACAGGCTTGGACAATGTCTTTCAATATCATATTTGGGTGACTGATGACCAAACACAAGCAAAACCTGGGCTCATGTGTCCACCCATAGTCTCCCTTACCTGATTCAGGGTCACACGTTTCACTGTGGGCGTTGCAAAAACATGGTACACATGGACTGTAGGGCCCAAGACTGGGGATCTCCCTCCGGTAGCCATCAGCACATCGTTCGCAGAACTGCCCCAGATATCCTGTGGGGCAAGTACAGCTTTCCACCCAAGTTGCTGGGATTCCAGGCCCCGGCCGAGCACTCACCAGCGTGACATCATCCAAGTATCCGGCACCTGGAAGAGATGTGACAAACTGGCACGTGAACAAACTGCATCAGCCTAGAACCGTTTATACCAGTCTTTCCCAATCTTTGGTTTATGGACTTCAATTCCCAGAAACTTAAGTCAATTCCCCAAAGCATGGATCAGTCAATGTACTGACGTAGGCTTCTGGGAATTGAAGTTCCCATGTGGGGCATGGGCCCCACATTGGGAACCACTGGACTATACAACACAGTCATGGGAGTAAAGGTCCCCAAATATGCAAGGACAAAAACAAAAGCACACACAAAATGTATGCAATACACACAGAGTTTGAAATGTTCGAGATTTTCCACTTAGGGTCTTATATTTGAGGCTTGTAAGGAAGAGCTGGCTCTTCGGCTTTGAAACAGAGAAGAGCACTGAACCCTAGCATCAGATACAACTGGCTTTCGAGCAAGGGAAAGCTTTACCTATACCTTTAAGGATCAAAGAGTTTTGCCCTGTTAATATCAGAGGTTCTGCTCAGCAACCTCTTTTCCTAGAGAGACAAATATGAGATGAAATTGAGAGCGAAATGTGCCGACTGCCAGATTTTCTGATTGACACTCTGCTACATTCTGAAATAGGAGTATATAATTTAGAAAACATATTAAAATTTAGGCTTTTAAACAAATTAAATTCTGATACTGGGGGAGCAGTATAGGCAGAGTTAATTTTGCACTTACGAAGAATAAACGATGGCCATAATTAGAATAAGATTTTCCCCCTTCTTGGTAGCTGACTTTGCCTACCAACTGTGTGACTAGTTGCTCTTGATCTCCAATGGCTACAGCACTCATTCATTTGTATCCTGTGGTGCTTGAATAGGTCTATCTGAATGGACAAATGCTTTAGGGAACAGAATCCATGAGAAGATGCTCTTCAACAACTTCCAGCCTGTCGGACACAATTGCCTTCTATGAGATTTGCAACTTTTCCCTTGTAAACAATGATATATGTACAGTGGTTCTTGGGAGACAAGCTATGAGAAACTTGGGAGCATAGTGAAAAGTAGAGGCATCACATTGCAAACAAAAATTCATATAGTCAAAGCAATGGTATTCCCTGTGGCAATGTATGGTTGTGAGAGCTGGACCATTAGGAAAGCTGAAAGCAGAAGAATAGATGCCTTTGAGATGTGGTGTTGGAGGAGAGTTTTGAGAGTCCCCTGGGCAGCAAGGACAACAAATAGGTAAATCTTAGAAGAAACCAACCCTGACTGCTCCTTAGAAGGTCAAATAGTAAAGATGAGGCTAAAGTACTTTGGACATCAAATGAGAAGAGAAGACTCACTTGAGAAAGCCTTGATGCTGGGAAAGGTGGAGGGCAAAAGAGGAAGGGGTGGCCTAGAATGAGATGGCTAGATGGTATTGTGGATGCAATGGGAACAGAGCTGAGCAAGTTGAGGGGGATGGTGGCGGACAGGAGTACCTGGCAGGCGGTGGTCCACGGGGTCACAGAGAATTGGAGTCAACTGTGCGACTGAACAACAAAACCTCACTTAAAGAGAATAATGCATTCCACGGGATTGCTCTTTAAGTGAGTTTGCTCTTTAAGCAAAACACTGTTGTAAGTGACCAATTGTGACTTATGGCGGGGTGTGTGTGTTGTGAACCCCAGTTTAGTTGTTAAGCAAGTTTTTGGTTGATTTTAGTTAAGTGAGGCAACCATTCAGAGAAAATTCTGCTCTTTAAGCTAATTAGGTCTCTAAGCACGGCACTCTTTATGCGAGGCTTTACGGTATCTCTTTTTTCATCTTTGGTTCGTGCAGATAATAATGTCTCATAACACTACATGAGACCATGGTTAATGCTTTTGCAAGGAAGGGACAGAATTATTCCAGTGATAGGAGGTACGATGTGTGCTCCCAGGCTTGTTTCTGATCTGCAGACCAAGTTTTTCAGGAAACGAATACTGCATTTGCAATAGGCCTGTATGTGATGTCAAGATACCAAATGTTGGTAGGTCTCTAGAGGAATGCAGAGATGGAAAACAGCCAAACATTGTCCCCATGACAGCCAAGGGTAGGTAAAGAATGCACTTTTTATGACTGTAGAGTTTACTTGCATACACCATTCCTTCTGCTTATATGGTCAGAAAAGCAGATAGCAGTTCCCTCCCTTTGCAAATGGACTGATAGATCTTTCAGCTTGATTTAGCTTTTTAATGAATCCTTTATACATGTACATACTGTGTGTCCTTCAAGTGAAAACACACTCCGAGACGTAGGGAACGTACTTCCTCCTGGCTTGACCAGCTGCAGGACTGTTTTCCAGTCAGGCTAATCAGTGACAGCTACACCCAGTGACTGCTCTCAGGAAGGGCTCTGCTTCATGTATACAGTCATTTTTATGGGACTATATGTTGATGCAAGGATGTTTACATTTTGGGTAGCGATTCTGATTCCAGCCACGACCCTAGGTGCCCTTGCGTGTGAGCAATGACAGGAATGTTCATTACACTAATATCTTTCTGCACCCCCTTCCTCCACTAGGCATTCTCCTTAGATGTATGGCGCTGCGCAATGCGCCCCTAAATTCCACACATTTTAGACATATTTAGCATAACATGCTCTGCATTACACCAACTTTAAGCCTGAGACTGAAAGAGGCTTACAACCCCCAGGACCCAACGGTCAATGTGGAAATGACAAATGCTGGCTAGGCAATCCTATGGAATTCTTGTATCTTGAGTAGAGTGTTAATAGGAGCCTGAATTGCAAACTGGGAGAGTCTCTAGTTCAAATCCTCCCTGTAATGGATTCACTTAGTGGGAAAGGAGTGTCTGAAGGAAAATACTAACCATTCAGCTTCATTTCTTGACATCCTAGAATAAATCTTATACAACTGACCTATTTTGCATAGCTAGATAATCCAGGAAAAACTCTATGATAGTGATGGCAAACCTCGGCACTCCAGCTGTTCTTAAACTAGCAGGAGTGCTGACTTGGTCTTCTGGTAATTGAAGTCCAAGAACCATGTACATCCTTGTCTCCATATCAGATTTCAGGCTGAGTGTGTCAGAAGGCACAAAGGCTAAGATTAAGTCATGACTGTATCCTGCAAATTTATCTGTTTTGGTGGAACCTGCTGAGATCCTGAGGGCAATATTTTCTTTAATCATTTATAGAAGCCTCTGGGATGGAGACAAATCTTCTCCTAAAAATCTGCCTCCAGTGCTGCTGGTGGAGGATGGTGCAGCCTGGATATCTTGTACCTCCCCTCGCCCCCTTGGGATCCTCCATCAAGTAGTGTCTGGCTTCAGGCCACTCTGTCCACTGGCATATCTAAGTGGAAGAATAATCTCACTGCCTGAAGCTTGGGAACAAGAAGTAAAATGAAATTGCTAAACAATTCTTCGGTTAACATTTGCTTTCCTGCCTAAGCTCACCAGTAGGTGTGGTGGTTCTGCTGCATGCGCAGAACAGCAAATAGCGCCTCCCTTCTGGGTCACCCAATAAAGCTACATGGTCTCCAAAGCTGGCCAATTTCTTGTGGCACACCAGACAGAGAAAACCACAAGTATTCATCTATGGCAGTGATGGCGAACCTTGGCACTCCAGGTGTTCTTGGACTTCAGTTACCAGAAGACCAAGTCAGCACTCCTGCTGATCAAGACTTCTGAGAATTGAAGTTCAAGAACATCTGGAGTGCCAAGGTTCACCATCACTTCTCTATGAGCACATGAAAGTGATATAAAAGCCCTAATCATTGGTATTACAGTATTACCTCGGATAACGCTAAGACTTGGTTCCACAAGTCTTGGTGTTATCCAATTTTCAGTGTTATCCGATGCATGTTAAAATCCTATGGGATGGACTGGATAACGTTAAAGCTCCATAGAGATACATTGTAACCGCACAGGCTTTAGCGGTTGTTATCTGATCCATCCCATAGGACCTTAACGTTATTCGATCCAATTCTCCTCCCCAGATTACTTAACGTTATGCGATTTTAGCGTTATCCGAGGTAAACGTTATCTGAGGTATTACTGTATTTTGCTTTCACAACAATTTGTTGAGATGAGTTACATAGTTATGATTCAATGAAACATATTTAATTTAAAAAAAATATGGCATCAGGCCCAGCCGTTTCAGACATAGGAACAGCACAATTTGTTTGGGTGAAGTGTTTGGCTTGTAGGAATAACGGCTTTAAACTAACACATGAAGATTCTTTTTTGGATTTGTATATCCAACCCTTCTACATCATTCAAGGCAGCTAACAAGTAGCAGCTCTGCCTACAAGTATAATAAATCCTTTCCCTGTGGTGGCCCATAGCAGGACAAAATTAAAAGAGAGAGAAGTCTACCTAAGCAGGGGAAAGTTTTTTGCTATGCAAATTTCCCAATGGGTGGCATATAATGTAAATGCAATAAATAAATAAAATTAATATGTGCCATTTGGTGAGAAACCATAAAGGGAGAGGCCAGGTGACCCTTCCCAAAGAAAGAGCTCCACAATTTATGTCTATTCCTCCCAGCTGCTACTACCAACTTACTCCTCTCACTGTAGGTCCCACGAATCTTGATAGCAGTTAAGTTATTGAGCAGCTTTTGATATTCAAATGGTGTAAGAGTAGGCCTCCAAGGATAATCTGTTGCTTCATGGAGCCTAGAAAGAAAGAAACGTATTGTCATTTCTAAGCTTCTAAAGCAGTGATGGCTATCTCCAGATGTTCTTGAACTTCAATTCCCAGAAGCCCTCATCAGCAGGAGTGTTGACTTGGGCTTCTGGTAATTGAAGTCCAAGAACACCTGGAGTGCCAAGGTTGGCTATCACTGTAAAGAGTTTGGCTGTCCAACGGTCATGCTCTATTCACAGAACACAGAAAGTATTTCATGTTATGGAGTTGGTGCCCCTATCTTTCCCTCCCTCTAGGCACAATAAAAGATTCAGAAACAACTACCTGTTCTCCCTTCCACCCATCTGGTGCCCACCTCCTCAAAATCATTGGACTCTAGTATACATCAGCACTGAGAACTGGATTCCTTAAGTCACTTACAACAGCCTGCATTTTAGAAGCATGGACTTACCGGGCATGCAGCCTGGTAAAAAACTCCAAAGGGTTTTTAGTCTGAAAGTAACACAACATCTGCCAACACCCTGTTGTCTCTTGCCTACCTTATCCTTGGAAGTTCTAACAGAACTTCCAAGGATAAGGTATAAACGTTTGCTAGCATATATCTGCACAACAAACTTAGATTAGATCTAGTTATAGAAGGCGGGCCTATTTATTTATTCCTATTTGTATCGCCACCCAACTCCAAAGACTCTGGGAGGCCCACAGAAAAGACCAGTCACAATCAAAAGCAATAAAAACCCATTAAAAGCACTAACAAAAATTAAGAAGTTTAGAAGGTTAAAAAATTAAAAGTGAGAGTATTTTACTAAATTAGCCAGCAGGCCGGTGCTACCACATCACTGGTGCCCCACACCTGTCCTGCCAGCCACGTCTTTAACCCTTTCTTGAAGGGCAGCAACTCTGTCTGGAGATGCAGCTCAATTGGCAGGAGGTTCCATAGGGCTGGAGCAGACACTGAGAAGGCCCTCTTTCTAGTGCTAGAGAGACGTGCCCCTCTAGCCGCTGGGACAATGAGAGAGCCTCTCTGGTCCGCTCTGGTCCACTGTTTTGTTCTAATTGTATTCTTAATATTAAAGTAGCTAAGAACAGAAAGAATGTTTATTGAAAAAGAAAGGGGTCTGAAGCCAGAGAAAGCAAATTTTATTTGTTAAAGCCTAGCTAGTCTGCTCATGCCATCTACCTAGCAGTGAAACTGCCTGAGAACCAATACATAAAAGCTGCTTTGAATTCTGATGGAAGAGCAGGATAGAAACATAACAAAAATTTAAATGATGCATTATTTGTTGTCTTGGATACAGCAGGAGATGTCTCTTAATATGCAACATATTGCTCCCTCCTATGAGAAAGTGCATGAATTCTAGAAATTATTTGCGACTGGTTTTAAAAAAAACCTTTAACCATTCCTTTTCCAGCATTTGCAGATGCTACTTGTTTCTGGCACCCCATTTAGCCCAGCCTAGAATTCCAATCTCTTTTGATGCTGATCCTGGTTAAAACAAGAAGCCTTTAAAATATATCCCTTACCTAAATGTATACTTCAGTGTGTTTTCACTGGGATAGGAGTTGCCTTGAGCAATCAGAGGTACAGATACTCTTAGTCCAGCACCCTCAAGGACTACATCCTCGGCAGAAAGGCGTGTGTCCCGCCTATCGACTCGGAAAGAGAATGTCAGGTTTTGGCTGTAACTCAAGATTTGATTTCGAAGGAACTTGCCTGAAAAGACAGCAACATACTCCATGTATAAATAAGGTTAAGAGGAGCAAAACTATCTGCAAATAACCTTAAATACCGGGTCGCAAAAGTAACCATTTTCACAATATACCTGGAGCGATGAAGTAGATAGGAAAAGGTGTATCTGAGATCACAGATATTTCTTGAGTTTCACTAACCCACTGAACTGAGATTTCAGAGCCATCTCGCTGTTCTGCATGCCAGTCTTCCTCTCCTGACAAACAAAAGGAAAAAAGACCATCTTACGTTAAGGACAAATTAGTTCATATTCAATGCTGTGATTGAGAAATGACTAGTTTCATTTATACAGTATATGTTTGCACCTCACCAGTGGTGGGATGTCAAAATTTTTACTACCCCACCATGACGTCATGGATTGCATGGGCGGGACCAATGTCATGATGCCATGAGCGGAGCTGATGTCATGATGTTGTGGGCGGAGCCAAAGAATAAATAAATAAATAAATAAATAAAAATAAAGACACACACACAGAGACCTCAACCCACACAACAACCCCAAAACAAAAACAAACAAAAAGGCAGGCAGCAGGCAGGAAGGAACCACTGCGACATGGCGGCAAACCACCGCAGTGACGCAGCAGCGCAGCACGGAAAGACCGCCGCCACCACTTGTACAGGCACTTTCTTCCTTTCCTTTCTGGGCAGCCAAAATGGCTGCCTGGAACTGTGCATGCGTCAAACCTATATTTGACGCATGCGCAGTTCCAGGCAGCCATTTTGGCTACCCGGAAGTACGCTTCTTGAAGGGCCCCGGAGAGGCGACCAAACTGGGTCGCCCGGAGGTTTACAACCACCCCCGATGACACCCTCCTAGTGGGTGCTACCGGTTCAGGTGAACCGGTCTGAACCAGTAACATCCCATCACTGCACCTCACTTTGCCTTGCAATAGATAAACAATGAAAGAACGGCTAATTTCACCAGAAGCTTGGATGTAGGGATAGGGGGTTGCTGCTGTCCAACCAGAACTTGGAATGTTGTTTTTCAAACCAAATTTGATAGTTTGCTTAATACCATGTGTAAACAATATTGTTACCGTTAGTCTGATTTCCATTTCACTGCCAAATTGCACTGCACATTAGTATTTATTTACATTAACTGGTCATCTCTTCTGTTTTGTTAGAAAATAAGGGTCCTGAAAGGCTCATAAGAATTGTGGGGTCCTATCTGTCTCTTCTATAACAAGAGAACCTCATCATCAAGTATGGAAATAAGCTACGCATACTAACTGAAGCACCTGCAGAGTCCACTGACAGATACTCTGGATATTCTATAAAGCAAGACCAGCTTCCTCTGCACTTCCTGGAGTGTAGTGAAGTTAAGAGAAGCAACAAGAAGGGACCCACACTACTCTGGGCAATGGAAGATTCATTATTTTTTAATTAAAAAAATAGAACAAACTTCCCATTCTCCATCCAACTTAATGTACTAAACTAAGTGCCAACAATTATTACTCATGCTAAATCAAACAAAGAAAGGAAGGAAGGAAGGAAGGTATGAAGGAAGGAAGACTTGTGTTATGGTTCTTATGGTGTAAATCGGGCCCTGTTCAAGCTAGACTGGGGCTTGAACTTACCAATCTGGAAGCTAGAGGTAATTCTGTAGATACTATATCCATTAGCATTGGAACACACTGATGAGTGGCCATAACAGAAACAAGGGGTACATCCCCTTGGATTGGAGGGATCCAGGTTAAAAAAGCCAGGTTTGCACCTAGAAACAGAAGAAAATACTGAAATACCAATCTTTTTGCCTAAGTTTCCCACACTTACAACTTTAGGAAACTCTTACTCATTTGCACTACAGATGACACACACAATACATTGTATTGTAGTGAGGTTCTAATATCTACTGCTAGTTTAAGAACCTAACACTAAAACCAAGTTCAGCCTTTCTGTCCCTAGGAAAGTATACTGTAGGTAGGAAATGGCAGCAAAACATGAATTTGTCATATACAGTAAAACCTCATATAACGCTAAAACCTGGTTCCACAAGTCTTCGTGTTATATGATTTTTCGTGTTATCTGATCCTCTATGGGATCCATAGAGATACATTGTAACCACACAGGCTTTCGCGGTTGTTATCTGAAGCATCCCATAGGATCTTAATGTTATCTGATGCAATTCTTTCCCCCCCGATTCCTTGATGTTATGCGAATTTCGTGTTATTCGATACTAATGTTATATGAGGTATTACTGTACTTGTAATGTAATCAATAGACTGCTGGAATCTACAATAAAAGGCAGCATTTAAAATCCCTACTTAGATTGACTGCTAATTTTACATTGCAATTGTGTGTGTGTGACCCCCACCCAATATATCTGTCTTTTGCTGGGAGAATTGAGACTCAACTTGTGTACGAATACCTACATGGCAGGAACTGAAGAGGTGAACTGTCATGGGGAATTAAAACCACTTCTTGCATTTTCTACAGTCAGCAAGGCTGCTATACAAGTTTTCATCTTACACAGGTTTCACCAGTGCAAGCAACAGTGAACACCTCTCTAAATCTATGAGCAAATTCCACTGCCCCTTATTACCAAACAGCCCTCTCCCCACAGATTGAACTGTATGACGGCCAGTGAGAATTTTCAAATCAGCCCCTGGCCCAGACTTAATGGCTGGGGTAGCAGCAACAAATAGGCAAGACACATGTTTTAAACGGAGAAAGTCCCAAGTCAAATCATCCGCATCCTCCCCAAAAAGGCTAGAAAGTCACTATTAGCCAGCATTGGCAATTCAAGGATGGTCCATCTTAGTATAAGCTGCTGATTGTACTTTTGTATATTGTATATGATGTGATATTGAATTTGTACTGATTTTGTACTGTATTCACCCTGTATAGTTTATTGTATATGGTAACTTATTGTTTATATTGTATTTACTGTGTACTGTTGATAATTATGTAAGTCACCCTGAGTTGGGTTCTCCTGACTAGGCGGGATATAAATTTGAAAATTAAATTAAATTAAATAAGGCAGCTTCCTGTCTTCATACATTCCTGTCTTTATGAGAGGGTCAGCTAAAGTATGGAGCTCTTTTCAACCAGGAACTCTGAGCTTGGTTTACTTTCAAGGAGTTTTTGTATGAATTTACACAGTCATCCTGGTAAAACCTTATCAAGGCATAATACAGAAAGGGTAGGGATAAGTACTATACAGACTCTAAATTAACCCAACTTTCCACTTTAAAATCCAAATGGGCTGACTACATTACCTCTCACAGTTAAACCCCTCTACATTGTCCTTACAGGTGCATCGTCCGGTCTCTATGTTGCACTCGTCTGTGCTGCCAGCTGGATCACAGGCGCACCGCCTGAAGAAGAAGAAGAATCTTAATCAGAAAGAAAGCAAGTGACTGATTCAAAGATATACATCAACATCTCCAGCATTACCCAAACTATGTTCTGTGGAATACTGGTGGACTTCAATTCCCAGAAGTCTCAGTCAGTACATTGTCTGATCAGTGCTTTGGGGAATTGACTTAGGCTTCTAAGAATTGGAAGACCCCAAACCAAAGATTGTGAAACACTGTGATAAAGCAACCTTCATTGTCTCCTTGACTGACTGAACTGAACAGCTTTTACCTGCAACCAGCCTCCGTGAGAGAATGATAGCCCGGCTGACACCTGTCACATTTGTCACCCATCACACCAGGTTTGCAACTGCACCGTCCATAGTTGTCACACTGTGTGCTGAGGGAGCCTGCAAGAACAAAGTTAGGATGGTATTATTAAAAACTATATACTTTTCCTCAAGATTTGGCCCGCAGAGTGAGAACTGGATAGGACCACGGAGGTCACAGTAATAACAGGATGAAATCCAGTTATTTCCAGCAAAAATAATAATCCAATAGTGCAATGTTCTGAAACAAAGAAAGAAAGGGGGGAAAACAGCATTAAGTCACAACTAGAAAAGGCCCACTAGATAAGTGAAACTTACACAGATGTTGACTCCTCAAACGTTCACGAATTCTGTATGCCAACTCTAATTGTGACTTACTACTGGATTTCAGCCATTATTTCTATAGCCCCAAGGGGTAATATGTATGACAACAAGTGTGAAGTCACAATTTGTGGCATGTCAGTCCAGCTGCTTCATTGATTCTTGAATCATCTAATGCAGGACTGTCCAAACTTTTTGGGCCACAGGCCAGTCACGTGGTTCAGGGGGCTGATCACTATGGCCTGGGAGCAGGATCCAGCCCTGATGCCGATTCATCCAGCCCATGAAGCCCTCGTCGCTCCCGGAAGAGGAAGCAAAATGAGCCCATACAGGCGCGTTTTACTTCCACTGCTGGGAGCGACGAGGGTTTCATGGGCTGGATGAATTGGTGATGAGACCAGATCCAACCCCCAGGCCGTAGTTTGGGCAACCCTACTTAGCATTTACAAACTGCTTTTGAATAGTCAACACAGGATCACACAAATTTATGTTATCAACGTTGCATTTTTTTCCACATTGCAGTTCTACTTGCCTTTTTCTATCTCCATTTGGCCGACTATTTCTAGATTTTAATTCAGGACTCCTAGAATCAAATCCTTCTCTGTCTAAGCCCTTTCCCTGTTTCACGCTTCAGTTTAACAGCATGCATACCTAAACACATACACAACCTATTTACCTTTCTTTGGCTTAGTCTTTACTCCTTACCATTTGACACCACAATCTCTCAATAACTAACAAAATGCTCCTGTTCATGGAAGAAAGCAGCATCTTTTAATGGCTTTGCAACCAGTCATCTGTCTGCACAGATGAGTTTGAAAAGCAAGCCATGAGATTCCACTGCAGTATCCCTTTCTGCCTTAGGACTAGAAGAAGATTCTCCATTGGTTTGGCAGGATTAAATAAAACAAAAGAATTTAGCAACAAAGAGCTCACAAAAACTCTTTACCATATACAGGCAACATTCTTCTGTCTAGAGCCTATAATTATTTAGTAACAATTACTCAGACAAAAATACCATCTTACATCAACACATAGTGACTCTTTAAAAATAGACTGGTTGCCCATGTGTCATGGAACATATTACAAGATTTTAATGCTCCTTATCAAGACTTATCAATTTGTCCTTGAATACCTGAGCAATTAACCATCACCATTACACTGTTTGTAGCACAAAGGCTGATCATGATCACAGTCTTACTTAGGTGGAGAAACACAGATTACATTTTAAACTTCAGCTCAAGCTTAGAAACTTCAATTTTATTCTACACAGACCTTCTAACTAGAAACAAATCACTGCATTGCAGAGGTATGATAATTTGGTTACAAAAAGATATGCACATTTTGTGTTAACCCTGAAGCACAACCATTACATTTGCAAGTCTGCATGAATATCGAGGTGAAAAATTATGTTTACAGGCTATACTGTATAATAACTTTGGAGGGTACATTTTACAGACAGTTATTGGAAGCTTACAAAAACATTTATTCATGTAATTAGTTACTCATTCCTTCACTAAAAAGTGATCCAAAAAATGACAAAGCAATTCAAAACACAACAAATTACAATATTAGAAAACAACTGAACATATTAATAATTAGGTCGTCTTTGCTCGAAAGCCAGTCATATCTGACTCTAGAGTGCAATGCTCATCTTTGTTTATAGACAAAAAAGCCAGCGCTGTCTGCATCTGCAGACGTTTCCGTGGTCATGTGGCAGCAGAACTAGACCAAAAGACCTTGTCCTGTATACACGGAGCATGCTCCTACAAACAATGAAATCAAGATCTTAAAACCTAGAGAGGTTCATATATGGCAAGAATCCCCACAACCACTAGACCACCCTTGGTGTGATTGATTGATTGATTGATTGATTGATTGATTGATTGATTGATTGATTGATTTAATCAAATTTATATTCCGCCCTACTCGCACAGGCGACTCAGGGCGGATCACAGACACACAACCCCCAAAGTGAGGGAACGGTCAAGGGTTGGGGAAATCTTCTGGATAAAAGTCCGAATTCAATTCCTAATAATTCATTGGGAGATGCATTTTGTGGAGGGCCATCAATGGTAGCCAATTCGAGCCGGTGTCAAATTCTTTGGACGGAGAGATATAGACGTGGCCACTTGAGGGTATTATTGGGGTCAGATCTCAAGAGGGGGAACCTATTTGACCATCGGGACTGGAGTCCCACACTATTCCTCAGAACGAAGGACAAACTCCGTTAGGAATCTGATTAATCCCCATCTCTTTACTAACAAGCAAAGAAAAGATGCCTGAGCTTTGAAGAAAAACAAACTTTAAAAAACCGCAGGAGGAACCAAAATCCGTTCCTTAATTTAAAGACTGTTTAAATAATTGATGATTTTTGATTCGCAGTATGTTATTTGATCATGTGTAATTTGTAACTGTATCTTGTATCCCCGTAAGCCGCCCAGAGTCGCATCTGTGAGTGGGGCTGCATAGAAGTCAAAAAATTAAATTAATTTTTTTTAAAAAAAACCACGTGTCTGATATTTAGCGATAAAAAAATAAAGAAATAAATCTCCCTACCACTCACCGACAGGGTTGCAGTTACACGGCAGACACACTTCTTCATTTCCCAAGCGGTAGAAGTTTTCTCTGCACCTCTCACAGTTTGGTCCATCAGTATTACCATAGCAGCCTGTGCAGTGGCCCCCATGGCCTGTGGAACGGTACAGCTCAGGATCAAAGTAGCACTCTTGTGCTCTCCCGTTGCAGTTACAGGCTGCAGGCAAAACAATGGCACATGTGTGGTCAACAGTCAATGACGTACATTTATCTAATCTAAAATTACTGTTTTAGATTATAAGACAGTGACCTTTTAGAGACCGAGTGCACAAACTCAACAGGCTGCTGTCTGTGCCCCAGAGGGGTGGAGTGAATTCTGTGCAGAGGGAAGGGAAGAAGCATTCCTATTGGGCTGCTGGGCAGAGGGGTGGGGCAAACTCTGTGCTGGGGGAAAAGAGGAAGTGCTCCCATTGGGCTGCTGGGCAGAGCAAACTCTGTGCTGCGGTGACGGCGTACATGCCCAAGGAGAGGGCTCCGAGTGCCTCCTCTGGCACGTGTGCTATAGGTCACCACCACTGTTCTAAAGGACTGTACAGTAAAACCCCTACTTATGCAAAAAGTCTGTTCTGTAGGTTTTTATGTAAATTGGTGTTTTACTTAACTCGTAGCAAACTCATAGGAAAAATGAATTTTTACATAACTTTAAGCAAACCCATAGGAAAATGATATTTATGTAAATCAAAGCAATCTCTTAAGAAAAATGAATGTTCTATGTAACATGAAGCAAACCCATAGGAAATTGTGTTATGTAAATCAGGACATGATTTTAGTGCAAAAATCATTATGTAAGTCTAATTTTATGTAACTCGAGGCATATGTATGTGGGGATTTTACTGTAATTTCAAAGAGCAAACTTTTCAAGATCTACCCTTAATTGCCTCTATTTTTCTCCTCCTACACTATAAGAGTTCTGAAACAAATACTAGCAAGTGTACAATACTGAGAAAAATCTGACATGTAGACTAATATTAAAAAAGCAGATAATTCAAAAATTACATATGAGGGAGGGATGGGGGTGAAAGGGATTAGGGAGAAACAAGCAATTGTTCTTGCCTATTTGGAGGCAAGAGAGTAGGCGTTTTCACCCTACAGATAAGACTTTGTCTCTACCATTGAGAAAACAAAGAATTGTTCTATATACTGTAATATCTTTACCATACACACAAGGATTCATTGCATACAAGTCTCATTTAGACTTCAAATTTTTTTGGAAGGAAAAAAGAGATTACTGTAGAGTTTTTTTTAGTGGGGGTGGGGAAGGATGCTAAAAACACTGCAGACAAAAAGAGGTAGTGATGCTTTGGGGTTGGAATGAAAGAGTCTGGAGGGCATCTAAGGCTGGTAATGTGGTGTTAGTGGTAGGTCATATTTTAAACTCGGCAAGAATAGCAGCAGCAACTTCATTCAACAATACTGGTTAGCCTCCCTCATGTATCTGTTCACTTCTTTTTCTTGAATGTATGAATCAACTGGTTAGATCGGGGTTCCCAAACTTTTCGCACCATTGGCCTGGCCACGACCCCCCCCCCCGACAGCTGAGTGGGCCGATCACATAGTCCCTGCCGCCATAAATGCTGCCGTAAAATGCATATGCGGATGTCATAAACACGTTTATGACAGCCACGGGTGCATTTGCGGCAGCATTTACAAAGCAGGCACAGGTGCGCTTATGCAACACCACTCCAAGGCACGAGAAGGGAAAGAGTTGGTTATAAGCTATAACGAGAACCAGAATGCTACAGTTTCATCTCTCAGATTCAACGTGATCTAAGACAGGGGTGCTCAAACTTTCTGGGGCATGGGCCGGTCATTTGGTTCAGCAGGCTGGTCACAGGGTTCAGTGCACCAGTCATGTGGTTCGTCCCACTGGAAGCAGAAGTAAAACGTGCCTTGCAATCTGATTTGCAACAGGATGAGATAGATTTTAAGCTGCCATTTTTTCTGCTTAAACCAGGGGTACCCAAACTACGGCCTGCAGGCTGGATCTGGGCCCTGGCATAAATTCATCCAGCCTGTTCTGCCCTCATCGCTCCCGGAAGCAGAAGTAAAATGTGCTTGCTTTTTACTTCCATTTCCAGGAGCAAGGAGGGCAGTGCGGGCCAGATGAACTGGTGTCGGGGCTCGGATCCAGTCCATGGGCCATAGTTTGGGCACCTCTGCTCTAAAAGGTTGGAACAGAGATGACTGAAGCTTTGCAAGGAGTCCATCATATGCAAGAAGTCCAGCATATGGGCACAATCGCTGTGGTTGGAAGATGGTTGGAAGATGTTGCCGAGTCCATTTGATTTTCCACCTGGTTGTCTTTCCAGCTGTGCTGCAGTTTTCCATCCTTCCCACAGCCTGCCCACACATAATTAGCACACACTCTGGCATGGAAACTGCAGAGAAAGATAATGGTGATACCAGTCTCTCCCAGCTGCATCCTGTGGGAAAGGGAAAAGAAGTTTCTGCCTCCCTTACTTCAGACAGGCCTAATTGCTCATGTCTAGATCGCAAAGGAGAACAAGAGCCCTCAAACATCCGTTTTGTCAGACATTCAAGTTAAGTCATGGATTCCCAAGGACAGCTGGGGCATTTCATTGTCCAAGCTGGGAAGCAGAAGAGACTGTCATCGACAGATTCACAAAATATTCCTGGGGCACAGGATTGTTGACCAAGAAAAGCTAATTATATATCTAAAAAATCAATCCACTGAGCTGTATGCACCCAATGGATGTCCACTGTCAATATGTAGCTTCATCCTTTTTTCGAAAGAAGCTCCAAGACTTTCTGACGAAAAGTACGCTGTAACTGAGAGACAGGGATGCGGTCCCAAAAGCATCATCACTGCCCAGAAAACACAAGATCTCATCCTTGTCTGACCAGGAAAAAGGACAATGTAGCAAGGCAAGTTTTCCACCCAGTTACAAGAACACATACCATATGTACTCGAGTATAAGTCAGGGTTTTTTAGCCCCCCCAAATGAAGTCCAAAAATGGGACTCGACATATACTTGGGTCAATGTAAACCTGCAAAAAACATACCCACACAAATGTCTAAATTAATTGATTTGACTGTATTTTAATTATTGAAACTCACTAGCAGTTGCTGCATTTTCCACCCCAACTTAAACTCAGGTTAATCTATTTAGCGTTATCCAAGGTTTTACTGTACCTTGACATATTTGGAATGAATTATAGTCAAGTATACATGGTACCTATTATTTTTATTTTACTATTTTTCAACCATCAATCTTTCCCCTTTCCCAATAGCTTTCCACTGCCTTGATCATTGCCTCAGGGGTGACCCCTCCCCCCACTTCTGTGAAGGGGTGAGTTACAAATGGGAAGCCCCAAAGTCAATCTTGGCTCTCCTGAATTGCAAATGGGAAGCCCTGAAGTCAATCAGCATCTTGGTTCTCCCGCTTACTAAGCAGAATGAGAAAGTGCCATATTTTGGAAGAGGGGAGGAAATACCATTAGGGGAAAGCAGACACTATCACCACCCCTTCTCTCCACTGTTATTGCTGTCATCAGGATAAGGCAAGAACAATGGCCATGAAAGGGGCGGAAAAGCAGCTCCAGGGTGAAGTGGCACCATTTCTCTTCCCATCTCATGTGACAGGATGGCTTGCAACAATGTTGAGTGCAGAAGAACTACAAGCTTCAAACTGGATGCAATATTCAACTCCCCAAGTATCTTAACTTCATTAAAGTAACATTTACAAAAGAATGTAGCTACCACAAAATTAGAGTCAGAACTAGGGGTTATCGGGTGTGTGTGTGTTCCTACTAGTTTTTTAAAAAAAAATTGAGAGGAAAGGCTTCAGGAATGTGTATATCTTGCCATGTCTTTGGGACATGCCAAGAGCCAAGCAAAGCATGCAGGGGAAAGGGAGTTGTGCACAGTTGTTTAATTTCCAGAATACATGCAGAATTCACTCCCCAGCTCTTGTAGTTGCAGGATCTGGGTCACCCTGGCACAAATTTACCTATTTGTTTTGGCATACAGAACACAAGACTCCGGATCATAATTAGTTGAGCCCAGATAGTAAATCAACCACCCATGAATGAGAAATGCATTTTTCATTTGGCAATCTGGATAAACAGCTAGGTATGCCAACAATAACTACGGATAATGAACCAGCAGCAGCCAGTGAAGTCCAGATAAGAGATACTAGAAGAATTACCCAACACTCTGCAGTCCCCAAAGCACTTCTATCACCCATCACATGTCAAGTGATAAGATGAAACAAAGACATTTGGGGGTAGAGTTGGCTAACATCATCATGATCATTATCGTGTGCAGTTCTTGCATTAATGGAGGATGATAGCAAGAGGAAGTTACTAGAGATTGCCAGGTTTTTGTTTGTTTGGTGTGGTTTTTTTTTGGGGGGGAGAACATACTGAAGTGTCTTATACTGGCGACCACCTTCTCAAGAGGAAGAGTTGGTGAGATAATTGGCAGGAAGATTTTTCTCTTTAGTCAAAACAAGATTAATTAAGAACCGCCTCAATACAGACTTACGCAAACATTCGTTGGCGCTCTCAGCCGTTGCTCTCCTCCAAGGCCGGTCATTGTAGAAAGGGAGGCACTTTTCACAGTCAGCCCCAAAGGTATTGTGTTTGCAGCTACAAGCAAGCTTTCCGTACTCGTTCTTCACACAGTCACTTGCATGGCCATTGCATTTGCACCTGAAAGGAAAGGGACAGCTTCAGAAAGAGGGCACATCTTGCATCCCAGACAAGGCCGGACCTCCCTGCAACTGCAGGCTGACTTCACTATCTCGTTTTTAAAAAAATAGTTGCTGGACGGCAACTGTCTCTGGCAATAGACAATATAGCTAATGATGATGATGATGATGATGCCAGGAGTTGCAGTCTGATAACTTCTGGAGGACACATCTTTCTCACTTCTTAGGCCAAGTGTGGGTTATTAAAGAACGAACTGTTGGAAGAGCCATTCACACCCTGCAGAATCCTAAGAGCGGCAACAATCTGAAGGTTCAGCAACAAATGGTTTATGACAGGGGTGCCCAAACTTTTTGGGCTGTGGGCTGATCACGTGGTTCAGGGAGCTGGTCACTAAGGCCTGGGGGCCAGGTGTGGCCCCCGACTCCAATTCATCTGGCCCACAAAGCCCTCGTTGCTCCTGGAAGCAAAAGTAAAACCCGCCCAGGTGCATTTTAGTTCCACTTCCAGGAGCGATGAGGGCTTTGTGGGCCGGATGAATTGAAATCAGGGGCCGCACCCAGCCCCTGGGCCTTAGTTTGGGCACCACTGGTTTATGATACAGTAAAACACCGGATAACGCTAAGACTTGGTTCCACAAGTCTTGGCGTTATCCGATTTTTAGTGTTATCCGATCCATGTTAAAATCTTATGGGATGGATCGGATGTTAAAGCTCCATAGAGATAAATTGTAACTGCACAGGCTTTAGCAGTCGTTATCCGATCCATCCCATAGGACCTTAACGTTATTTGATCTAATTCTCCTCCCCAGATTACTTAGCGTTATGCGATTTTAGCATTATCCGATCCAATCGTTATCCGGTGTTTTACTGTACAGTATCCCCATTTTTAAATGATCCACATTAGAACAATTTGCCACAGACAGAGGTTGCCACAGAACTACACCCAAAGAGCAAATCAAGTAATTATTTAAGCCACTAAAAAGAAAATTCCTCACCTGCCACCCACAGCAAAGTCAGAAATGGCATAATAATAGGACTTGAGAACTTTGGGATCATTAAAAACTTCATCTCCAAAGGTGTTCAGGCGATTGAGGCTTACTCTGATATCAGTAGCTGTTACCCATTCCTAAAAGAGAAAATGGCAGTGAAATATATACAAGTCACAAGAACACATTATATAGAGAGATGCCATTGCTCTTCACCCAAAAAGGATGCAGGACATTTAAGGGAATTACAAGGAAGGTGAAACAACATGTGTAACAAGGAAAAATAAGATGAGGAGGCGTAGGCATCAAACCAGAGAGAAAAAGAGTTTGCAGTGGGATTGAGAGAGGAAAGAGATGCAAAAGACAATGTGTATCAAATCAGGAAAAAAGCTCTTCCAAATATTCGTTACAATTGCCAATACAATTTTCTCAAGTTAAGAGGCATACAGTACTTTGCAATTCATAGAAACTGTCTGTAATCAGTGCCGGATCAACCATATAGCAGGAGTAGCAAATGGTACGGGCTTGTGTCTCTGGCCCCTCTCGCCCCCACGCTCGGTTAGAATGAAAATACAAATTTAAATATTCCATGCATTTGCAGGGATATTCAAAAAATGTTCACTCAGATAGATTTGCCAACACCTCATTGGAGTGTTCAATGCACACCAAAGAGTAAAGATGCACGTGCAGGTGGAGCCATCTTTGTCTGCGCACACATCTTATGTGCTACTCCGTAGTAGTGCAAATTTGTGTTGAGTGGCAGAGTCAATTAATGTGTGAGCTGTGTTTTGTTTTATAGGTTTAATCTGGCACCAATCTTCTAGTGCTTTTGTATGTGATTTACTTAGAGAAATTGATTTGACTAGTGTTATCTCAAGAAAAGTTTGCTTTTACTAGTGGTGTTTTATTTTATAGGTATCCTAAACCCTAAATCTAAGCAAGGGCCTCTTGACATGAGTTGCTTCACGCCTCGGGCTGTCTTAATCTGGCATTGTCTGTAATGTAGCTTCTTTGAAAAGGTACTTTCAGGTGCATTCACAGAACCTCACCCAATGTGAAGTACAGTAATACCCCGGATAACGATTGCATCAGATAACGCTAGAATCGGATAACGATGCAAGTTTTTTGGAAAAAACTTGCATCGGATAACAATTCTGGATAATGATTCTTAGCGTTATCCGAGGCAATGGTCTGCAGGTGTGGGGTGGTTTGGGTAGTACAACCCAATTCACCCCCCACCCGCAGAGGTCTCTGCGACTGGAGTAGGGCCAGGGAAAAGCACGCACCTTTCCCCCGACCCTACTGCAGTCGCAGAGACTGCTTGTGTCTCTTTCCCTCCCTGTATTTAAACTACAGGGAGGGAGGAAAGAGAGAGACATGATTGGAGACCCAATCACGTCTCTCTCTTTCCCCCTCCCTGTAGTTTAAATACAGGGAGGGAAAGAGACACAAGCAGTCTCTGCGACTGCAGTAGGGTCGGGGGAAAGGTGCGCCTTTTCCCGAGCCTACTGCAGTCGCAGAGACCGCTGCGGGTGGGGGTTGGCTTTAAAGGCAGGGAGGAAAAGAAAGAGACCCTTTCGCTGCCTGCCTTTAAAGCGGTTTGTCCCTGAAGTCAGGCCTTTTTTTTTTTAAGCGTTGTTTGATCCATGCATCAGACAACACTAAAAATCGGATAATGTCATGACTTGTGGAACCAAGTCATAACGTTATGTGGAGTATCACTGTACTTATGCGTCAGTAAGTAATAAATCTAACATGCAGAAACAATAAAGGGTTTTACAGTTTTTTAATGATGCAGATTATGTATTTGGATAAGCTTTCATAGACGGCAGCTCACATCATCAGATGTATCAAATATAGCTTCTATTAATATATAAGATCCACCTGGTAGGCTACAGAAGGGATATGGAAAAATAAAGAACCAACTTTAAATCTGCTTATCTGTGTTAACATGTCTTTCTCACTTCCCAATAACTGTTTGTTAAATAACCACGATTCGGATAATCATTTATTGTTGTAATTTTTGCACTTCTGCTTCCCAGGCATTCTCCCCACCTTCAAAACATGTAGTATCGATCTGTACTGCCAACTAATCAGCAAATGCATTTTGTTCATTGTTTATTACTGTTTATTGAAAATATGTGTCCTGCCTTTCCAAAACTCAAAGTTGAACGACCTGGGACAGCTAGTATAAACATTTAAGTTTCCAATCACAATCACGGAAAATTCACCAGCATAGGCAGGCACAAAATTCGCTCACATGTTTCCACCAAAAGTTTTGGCATGGACAACTTCTCTAATTAACCAGAATCAGATCGTAAGAGACCATTTGTTCAGTATTCTGTGTTCAAAGAGTATAGGAATTTACTCAATACACAGAAGTGGTCCAATTACAGTACTGGTGTTACTAATACCAACAGAAACAGAGTGCTTCAATAAAATCAACATGACTCCTGTTAGCAACCTATAGTTCCAGAGGTTTTGTATATGATCCCACATGGCAGCACATTACGGAAATCTAGCACTGTAAATTGAAGCATGTGCGGCCATAATAGAGTGCCCCTCTTACCACCAAGTTCTGTTGGCACAATAGTTAAAACTTGGAGAAGTATGGGCAGATACAGCGTTCTCAGTTCATTTTTTGCCTTCACATTGTAATCTTTTTTTAAAAAAGCTTTCCAAAAACAGCACAAACAAGTCATGGAAGCATGTCCGTGTCCCAACCAGCTTTTGTGTGCAGTTATGTACACAGCATTCCCAGGACACAACCATCAAACTGTAATTTAGCGAGCAACAGGATGTTATGTCAAACTGTGGCTGTGATGTTATGTTTGTGATATTGCGTGAACAAGGTGTCCTTCATTCTGTCCCTCTTCCTCCCAAAATTCCAAGTCTCTAATTCAAATTGGATTTCAATTTCAAATTCTGGCTTGCCCCAAACCAGAGAAATGACACAAGCACAAAAAGAAGACAAAAACCTTAAGATTCGGCTAAGCTCAAGCAGACAATGCAAAGAAATGGCTTGGTGTTATATTTGTCCTACCTAAATATTGGTATAATGACAACAGAACAAGTTACAACAACAAAATAAACCATTATGGAAGCAAGAATAAGTTGGAATTTGTATCCTTGCCATTATTCTCATTCCCTTCCTTATTTTGAAAGTTTTACAAATATGAATGTGAACATTTTATTTCCCTTCCCAGCTTCCACTCATTATCCTTTCCACTGATCCACCAACACATAAAGGAATTAAGCATAAAGACCAGACTAGAAGTCCACCTCTGACATTGCTGCCCTTCAAAAGAAAGAAGCAGCTTTGATATCTCTTTCAACAGATGCAGCTTGGACACATTACTAGATCAGTGGTGGCAAACCCTGGCATTCCAGCTGTTCTTGGACTTCAATTACCAGAAGCCCAAGTCAGCACTCCTGCCGTTATGGTCAAAGTGCCCAATATTTTAACTGTTCATTTCATGGAGTAGCAGTCCTAAAATATGTTGCCAACCCTTGGGAAAGGAAACAGGTGGGTGCCCTGGAAAAACAAGTTCCACAACAAAGCAGTGACCACTTTATATTCCTTAAAAGGAAGAAATCTGGTTTCGCTAATAGGAGGAGTGAGCTAATGTAAATCTAACAAATTAAAAAACAACAGTGCAAGTTTTCACTTGTGAAGAATGGCAGAAGTTTTATGGACCAAAAAAGCAATCAAACCAACACATTTCTAAGTTCTCTCCCTCTAATTATGCTAAAAATAATTGTTCTTTTTAAAACACTAATGGGATTTTAATGGGCTACAGATTCCATAATTCTGGGAATTCTACCCAATTACAAAACCCTAAATGTTCTGCATGTGGGATGAAGACCTAAACTAGAAAGATCTGAGGCTTCGCTAGATCTAGCTCTATCCATTATTTCTACTCCTGCCCTAATGAGTAGGAAGCTTGGGTGTAGCTATGCCTAGTTATGCTTCAAAGCCTTCTATGTTAGGCCTTTCCCAAGATGCAACATATTTACCTGCTTGTAAGGTGTCTGTTACATAGTTAGAACTCCCAGAACGGAGAAATATGATATTTGCAGTCTCGGAAATCCCACTGCTATTCTCTTCTGGGAGCTGCTACATTTCAAGAAGTGAATTAATTTTTTTAATGAATGACACCTTGGGATCTAGATCTGCTTTATCCCTGCCCACACCAGAAACTGCTGCATCCTGCCCTATATGAAGACAGATTTTTAACTTGGTACTACAGAGGGAAGCACAGAAAAAACCAAGGACATGGAAAAATCTCATTTATACAGGGATAGACAACCTTTCTGCCCATAGTAGCAGGTAGTAAGTTGGGTGTCTATGTCAGTAGAACAATGGAGTCAATATTCAC
Organism: Furcifer pardalis; assembly: GCA_030440675.1. Lineage (NCBI taxonomy): Eukaryota > Metazoa > Chordata > Lepidosauria > Squamata > Chamaeleonidae > Furcifer > Furcifer pardalis. The sequence goes on along the minus strand of CP126891.1, from coordinate 160,664,125 downwards.
TTTCACACCTTGTGGGTGTACACAAAGAACCATCCTTCAATTCTCTCTCTCTCATACACACACACACACACACACGCACAAGTGACATATGCAAAGGTAAGGGTTAATGTTCCCTGTTGTAACATCGGCAACTGGCAGCAGGAAAAGTATGGCCACTGAAAGGGGGAAAGGGTATGGATTGGAGCCTACTGTAAAGGTGGTAATGAAAGTCTCTGATGATAGCATACAGCCTACAAGTTGATCACTAAAGAAAGCTCAGGCATTTCAGGAAGAGAAAGATCAATGGAAAAGTCTAGTTCTAGTTCTTACTGGACTTTGATTGGATGTTGGGGACTTTAAATAAGTGTTTCCCCTTGTAAGGTTTGATGGACTTCGCTGCCGTCGCCCCCAGACTTTGCCTGCAGCTGGAGAGGAGAGGCCATTTTGTATCATTGTATATTATGATATGTGCTTTTGTAGGTTGAATATGGTATAATTATTGTCTATATTGTATTATTGTGCTTACTGTATAATTATGGTGTGAGCTGCCGTGAGTCAGGTTTCCTGATTGCGCGACATACAAGTGTAAGAATTAAATTAAATTAAAATTAAATTTACAGGACCTGAACTGTAAGAAGTAAAATGCACCTGTTATGGTCTCTGGTCCAATTTCTGCGTTGCTTACCTGTAAGATAGGGCTGTTATCAAAGTTGTAAGCACTAGGCCTCCCTTCCAATGTTGAAAAGGCTACATTGCCTCCCGTGAGTGGAGAGATGTCACTGAATTCATCTGTACAAAGTGCTTCCTGTTCATTCTCCCCAGTCCTGATGAAGCCTCGGTTGAGCTTCTGGTAGGTGTTCTCACAGGAGCCACTGTAGTACTGGTAAGGTACCCATGGACCATCTTCCCGAGTCCGTTTGTAGATGGCAAAGCTCTCCGGCCGGCTGGTATGAAATTTCAGGCGTACATATGTAATATCAAAGGATTTTCCTGAAAAAGAAAGGTAGAAGAAAGTTGGAGAAAAAACAAATACAGCCAAGTAGGGAAAAAGAAAATATTGCAACATTTCTTCCAAAGATATCCGAACACAGGATCATGGTTTCTTTAAAACTTCCAGGTGAACGCACCAGAAGGATGCTCTAACACTACAACTTCCTATCTAATCACTTTCTTACTCAAATAAAGCAGGTAAGAAATTAAAGCCAGCAACACGAGAAGCAGCATCTTCTTATGTATTCTTCCCACCATTAATATTTTCAAGAGTTGCTCCTCCAAGTGACATCACTATGAATAATATATATTTACAAAAGAGAAGGATTTTCCAGCGGCGGCACCCCTTGATTCATATCTTTATCACTGACATTAACAGAACTTTGCTTTACTCTCAGTACTTAATTCAAAAATTTTCTTTGCCCCAAAATTTTTAAATCTCAAATTAAAAACTCTTTATAAAAATAATGTCTTACTGGTATTTTTGCCTTGTGTTGTTGCAAACATTATGCAGCACCCGTATAGTCCTGTTGCTGTACGTTAAAATACTTAAGCTATGATGATTCCCCACCCCCGGCCCCAAAACTGAATATCTCCCATTTCTCCCAAGAAATACCTTTCCTTGTAAGGGAGCTGTTGGGGATTCAGGACAGGAGGAGGAAGTCTAATTACACTAGTACCCCGAATAATGTTATGACTTGGTTCCACAAGTGCCATCGTTATCCGGTTTTTAACGTTGTGCGATACATTGATCACACAATGTTAAAAAAAGCCCTGTTTCCCTGGAGGCTGCAGGAAGCCAGAACGTCGGGATTTGAATCCTGACATTTTGGCTTGCTGCTGCCTCCAGGGAGGTGGGGGAACTTTGGAAACAGCTTGGAGCAGGTCCCCACACCTCCCTAGACCCGGCGGGGGGGTCAGAGACCCCAAAATTTGTAAAAAAAATGTCCGTTTTTTTTACCAATTTTGGGGTTTCTGACCCCCCCCCCCCCACCGGGTCCAGGGAGGTGGGCAGACCTGATCCAAGGTGTTTCTGGGCTTCCCTGACGTCCTGAGCCAGTGCAGCAAGCCAGAATGTCAGAGTTCGAATCCCAACATTCTGGCTTGCTGCACTGGCTCAGGACGTCAGGGAATCCCAGAAACACCTTGGATCGGGTCCCCACACCTCCCTGGACCCAGGGGGGGGGGTCAGAAACCCCAAAATTGGTAAAAAAAAAATGGACGTTTTTTTTACAAATTTTGGGGGCTCTCACCCCTCCGCCGGGTCCAGGGAGGTGTGGGGACCCACTCCAAGCTGTTTCCAAAGTTCTCCCACCTCCCCGGAGGCTGCAGCAAGGCAAAATGTCAGGATTCGAATCCCGACATTCTGGCTTGCTGCAGCATAAAAGAGGGTGGGGGAAGTTCAAAATTAGCGCGCAACAGCTCTAGGGAGGTCGGGAGACCCGATGCGCGCTAATTTTGAACTTCCCCCACCCTCTTTTATGCTGCAGCAAGCCAGAATGTCGGGATTTGAATCCTGACATTTTGCCTTGCTGCTGCCTCCAGGGAGGTGGGGGAACTTTGGAAACAGCTTGGATCGGGTCCCCACACCTCCCTGGACCCAGCGGGGGGGGGGGGGTCAGAGCCCCCAAAATTTGTAAAAAAAAATGTCCGTTTTTTACCATTTTTGGGGTTTCTGACCCCCCCCCCCCCCCGCTGGGTCCAGGGAGGTGTGGGGACCCAATCCAAGGTGTTTCTGGGCTTCCCCGATGTCCTGAGCCAGTGCAGCAAGCCAGAATGTCGGGATTCGAACTCTGACATTCTGGCTTGCTGCACCGGCTCAGGACGTCGGGGAAGCCCAGAAACAGTTTGGATCGTGTCTGCCCACCTCCCTGGACCCGGGGGGGGGGGGGTCAGAGACCCCAAAATTGGTAAAAAAAAGTCCATTTTTTTTTACCAATTTTGGGGTTTCTGACCCCCCCGCCGGGTCCAGGGAGGTGTGGGGACCCGATCCAAGGTGTTTCTGGGCTTCCCCGACGTCCTGAGCCAGTGCAGCAAGCCAGAATGTCGGGATTCGAACCCTGACATTCTGGCTTGCTGCACTGGCTCAGGACGTCGGGGAAGCCCAGAAACACCTTGGATCGGGTCCCCTGCCTGCTCCAGAGAGATCAGAGGACCTGATCTACAGCTGCAGGGTGGCTGAGGAAGCTGACGGGGACTCCCTGTCGGCTTCCCTAGCCACCCGCCCATGCCTCCGCAGCTGTGGGGTGGCTGGGTAAGCCGACAGGGGAGCCCCCCATCAGCTTTCCAGCCTCCCCACCCCTGCCTCCGTAGCTGCAGGGTGGCTGGGAAGCTGAACAGAGAACCCCGTTCAGCTTTCCACCCACCCTGCTGCTAAGAACAACTGTATCGTATAACGTTAACAATCACGTTATTCGATACAAGATTTTTCCGAAAATCTTGTAACGTTATGCGGTTTTAGCGCTATATGATACTCACGTTATACGGGGTATTACTGTACTCCTGTTTTCTAGTATAAACTTATCAAATTAACCAGAAAATCTCTGGTTAAACATCAGCTTTAATTTCTCTCTCTTGGCCAATTTGAAACTGAATGTCAAACTGTTGCTTAGGATCCTGGCTTATTTCAAAGGTAGTAACCAAATTTGCATCCTTTAGGAAAAACAAAAAACAATCTATGGTTAATTAACTTTGTTGTTGTTCAGTCGCATAGTCCAGTGGTTCCCAATAAGGGGTACACAGCCTACTAGTGGACTTCAATTCCCAGAAGCCTAAGTCAGTACATTGGCTGATCAGTGCTTTGGGGAAATGACTTAGGCTTCTGGGAATTTAAGTCCAAAAACCAGCATTTGGAAACAATTCCGACCCTCTGCGACCCCATGGACCACTGTCCGCCAGGCACCTCTGTCCTCCACCATCCTCCTCAAATCACTCAAATCTATGCCCATTGTGTCCACAATACCATCTAGCCATCTCATTTTTGGCCGCCTCCTTTTTCTTTTGCCCTCCACCTTTCCCAGCATCAAGGCCTTCTCAAGTGAATCCTCTCTTCTCATTTGATGTCCAAAGTACCTTAGCTTCATCTTTACAATTTGACCTTCTAAAGAGCAGTCATGGTTGATTTCTTCTAAGACTGACCTATTTGTTCTCCTCGCTGTCCAGGGGACTCTCAAAACTCTCCTCCAACACCACATCTCAAAGACATCTATTCTTCTGCGCTCAGCTTTCCTAATGGTCCAGCTCTCACAACCATAGATTGCCACAGGGAATACCATTGCTTTGACTATACAAATTTTTGTTTGCAATTTTATGCAATTTAATTAACTACCTGCTTTAATCACAGGGCACACTAAGGAAAAGGCTAATTAATATCTTGGCTGGACAAGCAAAAACTAAAAGAGTCCAAACATGAACAGTGTTTGCAGTCTTCTGTGTACAATGGCCACGGCTCCACTCTTATAAGTACCGGTATCTTCCTAGAAGCAAATCACACTGAATATAGTGAGACTTGTTTTTAAGTAAAAATATAATATAGGGTAGATACTGGTGCAATCTCCAGGCAGGGGCGTAGCTACCGCCGTATCAGCCGTATCAATTATACGGGGCCCCCGGGTCACGGGGCCCCCCAACGTGCGTAAGCAAAACAAATGCAGAGCGGGAGGGAGGCGACGGCCAGGGAGCCTTGGGAGAGGGCGCCGGAAGCGGGCTGGGGGCGGGTGCCTTTCTGGGAGGCCTTGGGCTGCCCCCTCCCACCTGCCCAGGACAAAGAAGGGAGGGCAGGGCTCTCCTTTCTCCGCTGCTTCTGTCGCCTCCACTCACGCGAGAGAGCGGGGGTGCGCGCGCGGCCCCTGATGAACCAGGGACACTCGGACCACCGGACGCTCTGGGACCTTCACTGGGGAGGGGGCGGCACGGGGAGAGGCCGCCGAGCGCTGGCGACGCCTCCGGCGGGACCGCAGCAACAGCAGCGGAGGGCACTCTGGCCCGGGAAGAGGCTGGGAGGGCTTTGACGGTCTCTCCCGCTTCCCCGGCCGTGGACCCGCCCTGCCAATGGTGGCAAAGGCCACGGGCAGCAGCCAGCAGCGCGGGTTGCAGCGGTTCCCACCTCTCCTGTTTCTGCCAAAGCCAACGTCATTGTGGGAAGGCCTGAGAAGGGACGGTCTCCTTTGGTGCCCCCCCAACCCCCAATTCCTCCTGCCCGTTACCCGCAAAAGGGTGGCGCTGCTCTTCAGCGCCTGCCTGCCCGCCCTGGACAGGTTTTCTAACGGGAAGCAAAGAGATAACGCAAAGGGGAGGAAAGTTGGACCAAAGGTGGGAGGAGGGCCACGGGGCCCCCAACGTGCGTAAGCAAAACAAATGTTGTTGTTGTTCAGTCGCACAGTCGATTCCGACCCTCTGCGACCCCATGGACCACTGTCCTCCAGGCATTCCTGTCCTCCACCATCCCCCTCAACTCACTCAGCTCTGTGCCCATTATCTCCACAATACCATCTAGCCATCCCATCTTGGGCCGTCCCCTTCTTCTTTTGCCCTCTACCCTTCCAAGCATCAAGGCTTTCTCAAGTGAATCCTCTCTTCTCATTTGATGTCCAAAGTACTTTAGCTTCATCTTTATTATTTGACCTTCTAAGGAGCAGTCAGGCTTGATTTCTTCTAAGATTGACCCATTTGTTCTCCTCGCTGTCCAGGGTACTCTCAAAACTCTCCTCCAACACCACATCTCAAAGGCGTCTATTTTTCTGCGCTCCGCTTTCCTAATGGTCCAGCTCTCACAACCATACATTGCCACAGGGAATACCATTGCCCTGACTATGCGAATCTTTGTTTGCAATTTAATGTCTCTACTTTTCACTATGTTCCCCAGGTTTCTCATCGCTTGCCTCCCGAGAATCAGTCGCCTTTTTATTTCATGGCTGCAATCCCCATCTGCAGTGAGCTTTGATCCTAGGAAAGTAAAATCTGTAACTGCCTCTACTTCTTCCCCATCTATTTTCCAGGGACTAATAGGGCCTGTTGCCATGATCTTGGTTTTCTTGATATTTAGTCTCAAGCCAGCTTTGTAAAGCGTGCATTCAAAAGTTGGCAACACCCTACATCGGTTATCGCAGGCTGCGGGATTTCCCCGTTTAAGTAATTTTATGCATTTTTTTCTTTTGTGAGAAATCTTTACCCTTCCTAAGGGCCCCCAAACAAATTTTTATACGGGGCCCCGCCAAGGCACGCTACGCTTCTGTCTCCAGGGCTATCACCAGATTTGTGAAGTTTTTTGAACACTTGAAATCCACTTGTACTGATCTGAATGTTTTAAAAGACTGAGCCTATGCCCGGGAATTCCCAAGCCTACTCACACTATTTTGAGTACAACAATGGAAGAAACCACCCAGTTGGATGAGATCTCTTGCTGTGTACTTTCCTCACAGGAGAAAATGTGCTCACACTTTCCTTTTCCCTACAGTTGACACATCAAAGAAAAACCTGGAGCTGTGCCAAGGAATTGAGACAATTGGGTCTCTTCTTGTTGTTAGTTCCTCATTTTATGCCAGTAGTTACACCAGTGATGGCAAACCTTTTAGAGACCGAGTGCCCAAACAGAGGGATGGGGCGAACTCTGTGCTGGGGGGAGGGAGGAAGTGCTTTCTTTGGGCTGCTGGGCAGAGTAAATTCTGTGATGTGGTGATGGCACACGTGCCAAAAGAGGACTGGGAGTGCCACATCTGGCATGTGTGCCATAAATTGGCCACCACTGAGTCAGGCTAATGAGGAACTGTATCTAGTTCAACTGAACTACCTTGGAGATGGAAGAAGCAAGTAGGAAGCCTGTTTGACACTATCTCTTCTGTAGACTATCATATCAAGAATAACTCTGGGGTATACACTGGAAACATTATGGACTTTAGCATACAAAATATGGTCATCTATTTCCTTTATAGTGTTGATGTACAGAAACCCCATCCCAGGCTACATGCATTTCCCAAAAGGTTTGTGCAAATCAAACCTCAATGATGGACTCTGTCACATCACCCGTTCTCCCACAAACATGTCCAACAAATGTCAAATAAACAAATCATGAGCATCGCTACTGCTAGGAAATGTGGGACTTTCGGTTCTTAGAACATCGCTCTTATTCAGCAGTTCACTTTGGGGTACCCAGAAAGAGACTCTTTGAAGATTGTTGTGATTATGAACCACAATTGGGCATACCCTGGGTAACGGCCACCTCGTGGCTAATCTTTCTCACACTAGGTCAGGAGAAAGGAACTGCAGAATGAACTCATCGAAAGGTGGCTTCATTATGGCATTTTCACATCCAGCATAGACACGGTAGAAGCAGCAGCAGTTCACTTCAGGAAACCTTTTTCATTTCAAACTGTCTCAACATCTTGCATATAGATCTCTGTTTCCCAAAGAGAGCCCCACGCCCCACAGGAGGACTTCAATTCCCAGAAGCCTAAGTAAGTACACTGGCTGATCAGTGCTTTGGGGAATTGACTTAGACTTTTGGGCAGTGGTGGGATGTCAAAAATTTTAGTACCCCACTGTGATGTCATCACAGTGTGGGTGGAGCTAACATCATGATGTCATGATGTCATGGGCGGGGCCAAAGATTTTTTTTAAAAAAAAAATACAAAATAATAAATAATAAAATAAGCGCACACGCACACGCACACCTCAACCCATCCACCCACAACACAAACCCGTAAATAAATTAAATACATACATAAATAAAAATACATTAAAATACAGCCAGCCAGCCAGCCACCCACCCCAAACACAAATCAACCAGAGCTTTTAAACCAGAGCTTAAAGCTTATTCTGGCTAATCTTTCTCACACTAGGTCAGATGGAAGGAACTACAGAATGAATTCACTAAAAGATGGCTTCATTTTGGCACTTTTCAACTTTTCAATAGTTAAAAAAGTTAGGTACAAAGTCTTTGCCTAACCAGTTCTCTAGGATAATATGCCTTAATGTAAATGTAAAACAGCTGTACCTCCTTAAGGGTTCTCCAATTAGAACAGCAATTGGAACAGCACAGGTGTAGCTTATTGATGAGGTAACTCCAAGACTTTGCTTAAAAATCCCAAGCCAGTCTGCCATGCCTTTTTAGAAACTGTGGTAGTAAGTCAATATAGGTAAAGGTATTAAATACACATTGAAATACACACAGACACACACACCACATCCAAAGGTGAGTAACTCACCCTGGGGAGCAGGCTATAGGGAACTTCAGGCTAGTAGCTTCTCTTCCTCCTCCTCGCTTGGGAGCCAAGCACTGTAGGCATGCATGCACACCAAGTGCATCGCGTGCATGCGCAGTGGGGGAACCAGTGAAAAGGTAAGCCACAAAGGTGGTTCCCCAAAAAAAGCTGCTACCGGTTCTCCGAGACACTGGGAAAAGTTACTACCGGTTCTGGCGAACTGGTGAGAACCTGTTACATCCCATCACTGCTTTGGGGAAATGAAGTCCAAAAACCAGCATTTGGGAAACACTGATCTAGATCAAGCAGAAAGCATTTTGGGGGCACCATGCAAACAAATTAACAAAAGTTATTAGCTTGCAAAGTTGTAGTCTGCTAACATACTTATATTTGGATAATGATCCAATTAAATTTAAATGACCGAATTTGACTATTGAGCACAATCCAGACCAAGTTAAGCACTAAGAGCAGGAATCAATTTGCAGATGAAAATGAAGCCCTGATCAGATCTTTAGCACCTGATACTAGTAGAAATCTGAAAGCTTAACATTTTGCCGATACAGTAATACCTCAGATAACATTAGTATCGAATAACACTAAAATCGCATAACATTAAGCAATCTGGGGGGAAGAATTGCATCGGATAACATTAAGATCCTATGGGATGCATCAGATAACAACCGCTAAAGCCTGTGTGGTTACAATGTATCTCTATGGATCCCATAGGATTTTAACATGCATCAGATAACACTAAAAATCGTATAACACCAAGACTTGTGGAACCAGGTTTTAGTGTTATCTGAGGTTTTACTGTATTGTGCACTAGCTATTCTAATAAAAATACTTACTTGCATAGAGACTAAAGGCAATCAGATGAAAACTCTTTCTAAATCCACTCTGGGTTAAACATAAAATTAATAGAGGCATGTTATACTCTGAAGTGTCCCTCACATTAACTGGTGGCTATGATTCATGGAATCTAATCATACTCTCTCTGATTAGAGTTTTCAACCTTTTAAAGCCAGGGGCTGGGTCACGCTCCCTCAGACAGCTTCAGGAGCTGGATGGCCATTTTACCCTTCCTCCGCCACACGAACTTCGTGGTATGGTGGAGGTCATGGTGGGCTACATGAAATGGTGCAGTGGGCTGCATCCAGGCCACAGGTTGAGAATCCCTGGATTAGAGGTTCCTAGAATGTAACACTTAAAAATTATAAGGAATGTTCTGTGTCATAAAAAGAAGCACATGATACTGAGGTGGCAGGATTTGGAAGTGGTAAGGCTGAGAAAGCAGCAGATTGGAACAAGGGCAGACTTTAATTCGCTCAGCAGCACCGAGGGAAGGATTCCTGCTAAAATCCTTTGGTGCAAAGAAATAATTTTAACAGTTTTATACTCTTCATGTGGGGGTGGACTATTGAGAGAGAGAGAGAAAGAAGTGTAGCCTTTCAGAATTGGAAACTAAATCATTGCTCCCAAGCTTCACTGTTCAAGAACACTGGCACTTCTGTTAAAGAGACGCTTCAAGGAATTTCCAGCATGGACTAGCTCAACATCCTTCAACTAGAATGTGGCCATAGGGGACACTGCTTATTGTTCTCAGGTTTTATAATGATGCATGCTGCCATTCCTCACCCTGGCTGTGTAATTCAGGATTGCTTTTTAGCCAAAAAAAAAAAAAACCTCTCTAAAGCTCAAGAAAATTGATGTCCTGAGTGGGTCACAATAGTCCAGTAGGGGGTGGATGTAAGATGGACATCCTTACTGTTAAAACTTGGTGAAGGGAACGACAACAAAAAGGACCTGTGGAACAGCTGAGGAAGAACCAGATAGAACTGCCAGGAACAGTTCACAAGAATTACAGCTGTGGGAAGAGCCTGTAAAATTTCTCTCAAAAAGCCACCTTCCTCTCAAGACTTCTTAGCTGTGAGAAGAGTTCCCATGATGAGGTGTACAGCTGTACAGCAGCTGTTATTATTTCACCTCAGTGGGTAGGAGTGTATGCACATACAAAATTTTGTCATAACCAAGATTTTCTGCAGCTAGGCAACAAAAACATATATGAAAGAATGTCCTTCACCCCACAAGTCAGCAGATGGGGTGGTAGTTGTTATCTGATATTTGTAGCTGTGATATATTGTTTCGTTGGGACTCCCAACTTATTTTGTAACTTTGATTGGGGATTCCTTGAAATGTTCTTGTTTTTGTTATTTGATATTTTGTTATTTGATATTTAATATTGATGTATTGTTCATTGTGAGCCACCCAGAGTTGCTATAAGCAATTGGAGCAGCATATTATAATAATAATAATAATAATAATAATAATAATAATAATAATAATAATAATAATAATAATAATAATAATAATAATAATAATAATAATAATAATAATAATAATAATAATAATAATAATAATAATAATAATAATAATAATATCCCAAATTTTCTTCTTGATCTGTGACCATGTTCTTCATCCATATATACAACACAGAGTCTTATGGCTTCTTTAACAGAACAACAAATGTACTTCAGTACAAGTGCTCTGATATGCAAGACACTATGTCAGATCAAGACAGGGGGTTTTCAAACCCTTTCCAACAGCAATTGCTGCTGACATCCCCAGTTGAACCTACAGGTCTGTCTCCAGCTGTTGAGTGATCTTCCAGAGTAACACAACAGGCTGTCGACAGAAAGGAAAATTGGCACTCATAGACTACACACCTGCAGAAATGTGTACAAGGGTTTCTAAGCTCCCTGGCTGCATTTATTACAACCTCTGATTAAAAATATGCCAGATGCAAACTTCTGAGTTGCCATCTGTTCTTTTTACAAAGCTACAGAATCTCTGCAATATCTGTAGATTTTACTACCTTGAAGGAAGCCTATCTTTACTCATCTGCCTTCTGAGGAACAGCTGTGCACTGGGGATGATGATGGAGACCTTTATAGGGCAAGAATGAGAAAATGTATGTCCCTCCAGAAATCTTGGGCTCCAGGGTTCACCATCCCTCATTCTTACTTGTGCTGGCTGGGGGTGATGGGAGTTATAGTCCAATACCATCTGGAGAGGTACTTTTGCCTTTACCATGTTTTAGGTGCATACTCAGCTCACATGGGAGTTCTCAAAAGCATTCCCTGGGTGTTGCTACCCACAACAATATGATGGATAGCTATTCCCCATCTGTGGAATGACTTCCCACAATAGCCACCTGGCATCCAAGCCTCCATTTAAAAACACACACACTTTGTGCATTTATTCTTTAAATGTCATTGCCAGCTTTTAACATTCTAATGGGTTATTTTTTAGCAATGGTTTAACCGCAAGACTTTTGTTTTTACTGACTGGTTTTGTTTTAAATATTTCTAAGCTGCTCTGAAAGCACTGTCAGTTGGGCGAGCCTATCAACATTTTATATAAACATACCTCTCAGTTTCCTGCATCATTCTTCTTAAACTCATTCCTCCTGCCCTCAGCTCCCAAATGTAAAGAAAGATGGGGAATTGAAGTCCAAGATAACCTGGAGGTCCAAGGTTGAAGAAACCCTTGCCTAGAGGAAACAGGCTAGTTCTCCAGGTGTTCTGGAACTTCAGTTCCCAGAAGGCCAGGCTCAAAGACGCAGGTTCCCCATCCGTGGGCTAGCCAATGTCTTCCAATGGACTACTATCACTCATCCTGGTACTCAAAGATCCCTGGAAGCTGCTAGAGACATACATCCTCAACCCTTCTGGGTGATGATGGGCAGCAACAGGTTCATGCCAGTTCACCAGAACCGGTAGTAACTTTCCCCAGTGTCCTGGAGAATTGGTAGTGGCTTTTGGGGGGAGCCACCTCAGGGGCTTACCTTTTCACCGGTTACCCCACTGAGCATGCACGCCAAGACCATGTGTGCCCTCCTTGCTGTCCTCCCAAGTAGGGAGGAGGAAGAGAAGCTGCTAGCCTGAAGCTCCCTATAGCCTGCTCCCCAGGATAAGTGACTCACCTTTGGGTGTGGGGTGTATTTAATTTGTAATTTATGTGTTTTTGTGTCTATATAATGTCTATTTAATGTGTATTTATATTTAATGTGTATTTTATGTGTAATTAATTTGTATTTTATGTGCTTTTATGTCTATTTAATGTGCATTTATTTTAATGTCTATTTTATGTGTTTTATGTGTATTTTTATGTCTATTTAATTTGTATTTTTATGTGTACTTATTGTTATGGGTTTTTTACATTGGCTCTGCCCACATCATTGGCTCCACCCATGACATCATGACATAGGCTCCACCCATGATGTCATGATGTTGGCTCCGCCCACAATGTTGGCTCACCCCACAGTGTGGTAGTAAAAATTTTGGCTGCCCACCACTGGTTCTGGGGTCATCCCAAACAGATTATGAAAACCTCTGTGGCATGAAAACACACAAGAATCTAGCAGACTGGATTTCAGTGCTATGCTAAGAAACAAAAGTTGTATTAAACCATTGAAGGCTACAAGGAAAAGAAAGGAAGATCCAAGCTAACAAAGGTTTGCTGTAACCTTGTATGACCTCCTTTTTCCTATTACAGTACTGTATTAGTGATACTGCTAATACTGCCTGAAGTGAAAGAGTTTAAGAGAAACATGAGCCTTGGCAGATGTAAGGTTAAGAAGTGGGGCACACCTCTGTTTTACAAAAGGCATTAGAAATGCAGGTGATGCTGATGACTGTCTACCTTCTTGCATGTTTCAGTGATGCCAATTCTCACTGCCTTCAATTTATTTCTCAAACTCTATACTCAGTGAATCACTGCCTCCTCCACTATCACCACCTAGCTCTCATTTCCTATCACTATTATTAAGGTTCAGTATAGGCAATCTGAAATAATATAATCTTCATTTTGATTTAACTCCTCCCCTTTCCCCACTATTCTTCTCCTTGTCTGCACTGCCAATCTCAGTTTCTCACTTATAAGCCCCTCCAAAAAGATTTTGTCCTCTCTCATTTCCAAAGCAACTTTTACTGTAGTAAATAACCAAGATATATCTTAAAACCTCATTCTAGAAAATATTATATAGTAAAACCTTGCATAAAGAATGTCTCGCTTAGAGACTAACTTGCTTAAAGAGCAGATTTTTCTCTGAATGGTCACCTCCTTTAACAACTAAAACCAACCAAAAACTCAACAACTAAATCGGGGTTCACAATCCCACCGCCAGAAGTCACAATCGGTCACTTACAATGGTGTTTCGCTTAAAGAGCAAACTCGCTTAAAGTGCAATCCCTTGGAACGCATTATGCTCTGTAAACGAGGTACCACTTTACATGGTTTAGTTTAAGCAGGGACTGTGGTGGCTTAGTGGTTAAGACGATGAACTTGATGACTGGAAGGTTGGCAGGTCAGCAGTTCAAGACCCAAGTACCGCATGACAGAGTGAGTTTCCATTTCTGCTCCAGCTCCTGCCAATTTAGCAGTTCAAAACAAAGAAATTGAAAGTAGGTATCACTTCAGTGAGAAGGTAAACAGCACCTCTGTGCACTCTGTTGTCTAGTCATGCCTGCCACATGTCCACAGAAACGTCTGCAAATGCAGACAGCACTGGCTCTTTGGCAATAAACAGAGATGAACACCAAACCCTAGAGTTGGATATGACTGGCTTTTGAGCAAGGGCGATCTTTACCTTTATCCTTAGTTAAACACACAGGGTTCCATAATAAAGTTAGTAAATAAATAGAAAAAGTTAGAAGTTGAAGACCAACTCAGAAATCATACTGAGGCATTGTTTTCTATGTTAACCACAGAAGTTGGACAACACCAGAAATCCAATTCTTGATGGGTTCCTAACTGACTGCTGGGAAAGTCATTCACATACAGTAATTGTTTTTTCTTTCCTATATGCGCCACAGGACCTTGGGAAAAAGCAGAGGAAATTAACATTTCTAGAATGCTTTGAAGTTTGAATTCAGCAATTACTGACAAAAATAAATAAGCAGTGTTTTTAACTCCCACCCACATTCTTCTCCAATGCCAACTAGGGATGAAAGCCGACTAAATCAAAATGTTAGCTTGCAGAGGAACAACTTGCTTTGTAATAAAAAGTTCCCCCAATACAGACTAAATATGTATACAGTCAAACCTCGCATAAAGAGCGCCTCGCTTAAAGAGCAGAATTTTCTCTGAATGTTCGCTTCGCTTAACAAATAAATCCAACCAAAAATTCGCTTAACAAATAAATCGAAGTTCGCAATCCCCCCACAATTGGTCGTTTACAATGGTGTTTTGCTTAAAGAGGAAACTCGTTTAAAGAGCAATCCTGTGGAACGCATTATGCTCTTTAAGCGAGGTACAACTGTACAAGGCTATGTATGTTAGCAGGATTTTAGGAATCTTTGTCGCTCCAGGAATAATAGAGTGTGGGTGTGGACAAATTGCATCTTCCTTGCAAAGCAGCTAGCTTTCCACAAAGAGCCCTGCCCCGTGCCTTAAGGACATTAGAAATTCACCAGTGTTCTGCTCATGTTATAAGTGCATGCCTACAATATTCAGATATGCCATGTAGTACAGTAGATAGAGTAATGCAGTGTTAGCCAACCACAGGTGGCACGCAAACCCCTTTCTGTGGGCACGCACACCATCATGGGCAGACCCGCTCCACCAGGGCAAATGGCAGTGCCTCTTCCCCACCCACCCCTCTCCCTCTGCCAATGGGGAAGCAAGAGGGGAGGCTGAAATCCTGCCCAATAGGTGGGGGGCAGGGACAAGGTGAGGTGACCAAACACACACACACCTCCTAGGAGGAGGAAACAGCACATGGACTGCATATGCGCACACATCCACATGACATTGCTGGAGCGCCTTGAGCAGCGCACGTACCCACATGACATCGCTGGAGGAATGCCAGCAATGTCACATGGGTGAGTGCATGCATGTAGTGCCTGCCCACACACTGCCTCCTCCTCCTCCTTGGGTACTCTGTTTCTAAAAGATTCGCCATCATTGGAGTAATGGATGAGGACTTAAGGATGCCTAAGTTCAAGTTCCCATTCAGCCATAGAAATTTACTGGGAGCATTGATTAAAAACCCTGTCCTTAAGTATCTCACTTACCTTCAAAGCCCTATTACAGTCAGTATAAGTTGGTTTTGACTTAACAGCACATAAGAACACTATTCTATTCTTTTGCTATGATGTCAACAACAGCTTTGTTTGATATCCACAGAGGTCATCTAAATTCTGCACCTATTGTGGATGTCAGGAGTCAGTAACTCGTGAAATAACAAGGATCAACGCATGGTCCTTTGGATGGCAATTGAGGTAGAGGAAGACAAACAAATTATTACAATAACTATAATAATAATTTCGTGTCAGAAATTATTCTGGGTTGAAAGTATTTTTGTGGAAGAAACTCTGTTCAGGGAACACCGAAACGAGGCTCCTTTCATGTCCCCAAGAGCTGGGACAGAGATGGGTGCTCAATCTGTCATGCAGTACCCGGGTCTCAAACTGCCGACTTGCCAGGCTTCCAGCTAACAAGGTGAGCTTCTTAGCCACTGACCCACCGCAGCCCCTCAAATAATTATAATGATGTGCCATCAAGTTGATTTTGACATATGACAATCCTTCTCAGAACTTTCATGGAATCAAGTACTAAAGTACAGTACTCAAAAGTGAGTCATCAGGCTCACCTTTTGATACTCTTCAGAACATTCCTTCTGGAGTAATGTAGCTTGCCCAAGGCCCTACAGCAGGAAATTGAATTCCTGACCTAAGCTCTCCTCCCCAACCCACTGAGCTATCCAGTCAGTGTCAAAATATGGGTTAATCTAACCAGTAGATGCAAGATTCACTTGTTAATCTGCTAAGAGAACTTCAGGGAGGCTATGCTTGACAAGAAAGACAAGGAACCTGACAACAAACCTTATTTCATTTGGCTGCAGAAAGGTCAGATGAGACTATTTTGTGGGGAATTTTACAACAGCAGAGATTAGCAGGGCAAGGAAGCTGTAACCACAGTCATTTTATGGATGAAATAAAATAAATACTTAGGAAAAAAGCCAAATCAAAACAAAAACAATAAATTTCAGCAAAGATATTATGAAATAACCGTGCTTGTAAAACTACTACACCGAGTTAAGTTTTCATTTACACATTAGCACAACTGTTTTCTTGAGAAAGAATATAGAGAAAAAAGGAGGCATAATAAAAGAGCTCAGAATTATCTGCTTTAAAATAAAACAAGCAAGATAATGACTTAGCCACAAAGCATTCAAACATGTCACAACAACTAAAAACCTGCTAAGTGTAATGATTTGCAAGAAGAGTGGGCCCACTTAATTAATGGAACTTATAGGGGAGTTGACTCCCCAAATCCCCAATCATTATGATTTACTACACTAAGCAACATTCTATAATATTCTGGTATGACAATGGTTTGGCGTCTCAGAATCTAGGCATTGCAATCTCTTGGTGCTACAAAGGCTTTGTAGCTATAGAATATTAGTCTTCTAAACTCTCAAAGTGTTTAGTTAAAACAATAACATTATCATTACAGAGGCAGCCTGCCAGATTTAATGTTCCAAGCCAAAGAGCAATAGAAACTGCAGGAACAATGGAAATTCCTTTTAGAAAAATATTCTTGGTGCAACAGACTACCACAACTCCAATATCCAGAAAGGATTGTTGACAGGAAAGTAAAGGCAGATGAGAGTAAGGATGGCCAGAAAAGACAGCTAGGACAAGAAGCAAGAGAATGCCAGAATAGCAGGGAGAAAACTCTAACAGGGTGATGGCAAGATTTTTATTTCATATAGATGCGTTGCTGTAATTGTGATTTTAAAAACTAAACTAGAACATAAGCAAATTCTGTTAAGATTTTTTTATAGATGTGACTTAGATGAGAGTTAACTTTTATAACTTGGAGAACGTATCTTCGCAATACTTTTTATTCTTGAGTATTTTATGACGCTTTAGTGACAGTATTATCACTTTATTCTTAAGCATCACATTAATTGTTTGGGCATTTAAAAGTTTTGTTATTTATACAGTGTTTTATATTTGCTTCGTTAAGTTTTCAGAATCACATTCTTATACTATTGTGTTAAGTTTTCATAGTTACGTTTTTGAACATTCAATAAACACAAAACCATAAACACATTTATATCTGCTTGTATGTGCCTGTTCAATAAAAGGAAGAAAACCAGAGACTCTTTTGGATATTCAGTCTGCCTTGCACATGGCAAATAAATTAAAGGATATTCAGAAATGGGAGAAATTGTACAAGGTATGAAATACAACCAGGCAAAACAGGCCATTAAACAGAGAACATTAGACGGAAAGACAAGAAGACCTAGCTTCCTGGCTCCAGAGTCTTGGAGACACATTGTTGCCCTGGCCATGTCCGTACCTGCTCCAACTTGAGACACCAAGTCATTGGAAGCCATTTACTCTAACCCGCTGCCAGGCCCTCCCTTCTCCAGCTCTCGAAGGAAAGTATCACAGGACACCAATGCCAGACAATGCCCATGTGACACTGGAGAAATTGAAACCACATAACACGTTCTCTGAGCTGCCCTTTTTTATAGAGACATCCAGAACAAGTTCATATCTCAGCTGTTCTAAAAATAATAATTAAAAATGTAAGTAACCTGCTATCTATAATCACACTGATGTCAAGCAAGAATTGTAGTACTTGCCACAACTAACTAGCCAGGTGCCACAGGGCATCCCAGTTGCCCAATCAGACACATGAGCAGGGATGTGATCAAGATACACGCTGGCACCATGTCAACTAGCCATGACAAGTTACACAAACTTGAGGTGAATACCAATAGGATTCTGCCACTATATTTTTAACAATAAGTAGCAATATTTCACTTTTAAAATAAATAAATACTTCAGAAGTAATAAACAACTTAAAAAACCCACAGTGTTCCCAACTCTGTATCAAGTTTCAGGCACATACTTGCATCAAACTTATGACTAGGCCTACAGGCAGGAACAGTACATTACATCAACAAGTTAGTAGTTTAACTGTTGATAATTGCATCAGATAATTAAGGTGAATGACGTGTCAGGGAACAACTGCAAGGAAGACTGTGCATTGTGGTGTGTTTGTGTGCACGT
This sequence comes from Furcifer pardalis, assembly GCA_030440675.1. NCBI lineage: Eukaryota > Metazoa > Chordata > Lepidosauria > Squamata > Chamaeleonidae > Furcifer > Furcifer pardalis. The sequence goes on along the minus strand of CP126891.1, from coordinate 160,645,869 downwards.
GCATGAGTGTGCATGGCTGCGCAAGCATTTAACTTCTCCTGTGCTATGTTTCCATGCAGCCAATTTTCTAGCATTAGTCATCTAACTCTGGTGATGAAGTTCAATCTACACAGACTTTTAGAGCAGTCTTCTTCTTTAATTCCACTCACATGTTTTGGATTTCAACTCCCATACTCTTTACTGCTGCCTCTGTTATGGAGCTAATGAGATTTGTAGCGCAGAACCTCTTGAGGAAATCAGCCTGGGGAAACCTGGATGAAGGAGCTTTTGGGCAATGGAGGAATCAGTATAGTTACTGCCAATATCCTGTTTGTGTAGCTACAACACTTAAAGCTGATGTCATCAGTTGCAGCTATTTTTCAAAAATGAAACACTTCCAATACTCTTAAATAAAAAAAGTAGAGACATCACCTTGTCAACAAAAGTCCCCATAGCCAAAGCAATGGTCTTTGCAGTAATAATGTGAGAGCCAGATGATAAGGAAGACTGAGCACGGAAGAATAGACACATTTGAACTGTGGTGCTGGAGGAGACTCTTGAGAGTCCCCTGGACTGCAAAGAGATCAAATCAGTCCATCCTAAAGGAAATCAACCCTGACTGCTCCTTAGAAGGACAAATACTGAAGCTCAAGTATTTTGGCCACCAAATAAGAAAAGAGGATGCACTGGAGAAGGCCCTGGTACTGGGAAAGATCGAGAAGAAGAGGAGAAGGGGCGGCAGAGGATGAAATGGCTAGATGGCATCATTGATGCAGTGGGTGTAGATCGGGCCGGACTACGGAGGATGGCAGATGAGCCTGGCATGCAGTGGTCCATGGGATCACAAAAAGTCAGACTCAACTGTGCAACTGAACAACAAAATCCCACCCACCCACCCACCCCAGGTCCTGAGACTACTGTGGAAACCCTTTTACTACAGGGAAACCATTTGGGTTCAAGAGGTAATTTGTTAATTTCTGAAAACTGCTGCTAGAGGCAAAAAGCATCCATGTGCTACATGCACAAGTGTACCAGCAGAGCTAGTGTGCTCCAGTTTCTGTATGCATGTGTGCTCCAGTTTCAGAACAACTGTCTACTGAGGTAGCTCCTCCACCTCCACAAGGACCATCAAAGTCACAGTCACTAATGTATGCAAGATCAGGATCCACAGTCCTTCAATAAAACCTAATCCATTGAAGGGAGAAATCTATCCATCAGACACAATGCAATGCTGACAGAAAAAGGAATGAGGAGGGAGAAATGACCATAATGGTGTGACTTGAGGACTAGATACTTGAGCTAATCTTCAACCCTATTCCTTCCCTGGCAGGCAAAAACTAATAAAGTACACACACATACCCATATGCTAAGTGTTTCTTAAATATGGAGCATGCGCACCAGGAAACATGAAGAACATCAAATTCTTAGGAGAAAGAAATGAAGCCTCCTCTATCATCTCCTAGAACTAACTGCAACTTGGATCTTCCCCTTCTCCAACTATCGCCTATTGAGACTTAATCACATCGCTACATACTGTATATGTACACACATGCAAGGGGGAAAGAATAAATGGATAATTTAATGGATATTTAATAATTGCATGTGGTCAACCCAACTCATGATGATCCTTCTCAGAGTTTGCTGGGTATAAAGTACTCCTAAGTGATTTACCAGTCCCTTCTTCTGGGGCAGTGGTTTCCTACCTTGGGTCTCCACAAGTTCTTGGACTAAAACTTCCCCAAACCTTTACTATTGGTTGTGCTGGCCAATATTTCTAGATGTGCAAGCTGTAGTGCAGGAACATCCGGGGACTCAAGGTTGAGAAGCGTTCTTCTAGGAGATTTGAGACCATGCATTTTCATCAAAAACTTGGCTCTGCAGCCTAGTACTCCTTGCATGTATAGCATATTCGTTACATGAATAGCACATTTAATTTCAGGTTCTCCATGACCATTTTAGGGGGGAGGGAGGAGTCTACCAAAAGTCACGGGGGAGGGGGTTCGGGGTGAAGTCATGTGACTCCAAAAGGGGAGAGAATACCTTTCTAAATTTTGGATTTCCCTGGGCGTTTGCAAGTAAGAAATGTGTGGAATAAAGCTAATTTTCCAAGCTATTTCTCTTATCTGGGTTTTTTGCATTGTGTTGCTTAAAGGGGCTGGCTGTTTGGATCCTTTTCTACTTTTGGATTTCCTTGGGCGTTTGCAAGTAAGAAATGTGCTGGATTAAGCTAATTTTCCTTGCTATTTCTCTTATTTGGTGGAGAAACCATGTGATTTGGGGGAGGGGTGTTGGTCAAAGGTCATGGACAGTCACAGAAGGGGCTGGGGGGTAAAAAATGGTCAATTTTAGGTCATATGGTATTTGAAAGAGCCCTGAATTGGGATTGTAGCCCAAAACCTGTAGCAAGACAAAGGCTCTATACCCCTATTGTATTTGAACTGCAAATGTATTAAAATTTTACTGGTCCAGAAAGCTGCAAGCTAGCACCTTGTTATCATTCCATCCTCAAGATTGCTTTGTTCTGAAATAGGCTTAAAAAGAACAGAAAAACTCATGGCAAGACTGGAGAAGCAACTTCCAGAGTAGGAAGGGAGGCAGCAGCCTCAAATGTCCATCCCTCTGCATAAATGCCAATAATGCTAAAGGAAGTGTTTCAGCCTTGAATCTATAAATACAGAGAAAGTACGCAGAGATGCCATTCACGTCAATAGAGAAAGCCCCTCCCTTGTCCTAAGAGCACAAAAGATCCCTTGTTTCTTTGCACTTCAGAATGGATGGATAATTTATATCACAAAATATCCTTGCCAGCTGGCATTTTTTACTATAAGGGCTAGATTGTGAGAAGATGGCTTTCAAGAGATTAGAATGAGGAATTTTTCCACTCTTGCTTCTTTTCTTCAACTTTTCACAGCTCTTCTTAAGATCCAATATAAACCATTAGGAGTTGTAGTCCAAAAACGTAACTTTATGAAGCTCTAGTTCACACTATGACAGACTCAACCAATACCCAACCTGCTGCTACTACAGCTTTTTCTATGACTCACCAGGGTGAGTATTGTTTGGGGACCAACATACAGCCCAACTTATATTTGTGCAAAACAAGGTGGAAAATCCACCTCTTCCATTGTCTAAACATCTCCATATTCTAATAAATACAAGTCCATTCAATCTATTTTCACATTCATTTGCATTTTTAAAAGATTCTGTCTGCGCAATAATTCAAGCACCTTCTTCAGAAGCAGTTTCACCTAACATGCATAATTTTTCTAAAGATCCCTAATGCATCCCTTTCTACATGCTAGTCTTCTAAATTGTACACATTTTGTGTAGTTTTCCCTACTGTTCTAGTTTTTATCAGAAAATTACACTCCCAAATTCAGAGAAAACAGAATATCAATGGGCAATTTAATTCCAGTTTGCATATTTAATTGGAAGTATGAACAGTTCTTATTAAAAATACAAGGCAAATAAATTTCTGTTCATTCTTTTACCACAACATTAATAATCCTACATAATCTTGCGCAGAACACCATTTTGGACTATACCAGAGCTTTGAAAAAGGGAGGGAAAATTTGTTAGAAGCGGCCCCACCCACCCCCTTCACAACCCTGGTGCCAACCCTTTCCCTCCTCAGTCCATTCCAAACTAGCACCAGGTTACCTCACAGACGTGAGAGAGGGGGAGGCGGGTGGGTCACATGTGAATTCACAGACGTAACTCGAGGAACCAAAGTTACAGGTAAGTAACCCATTCTTCTTCTTCGAGACGTCTGTGAATCCACACGTTTGGGTGAGTAGCAAGCTTCTTGCCGGATGGAGGGTTCACGTCTGGTTCCGGCAGAAGACAGTTACAGCGACAATGACAGGACTGCCCTACTGAATCGGGTGTCCTGTATGGCCCTTGTGTCCATTCTGTAATGTTGGATGGAAGTTGGAGTTGTGACCATGTCGCTGATCTACAAATATCCTCAATAGGCACATCCTTTAGGAAAGCCGTTGATGAGGAGATCGCTATAGTGGAATGACCCCTGACCTGTTCTAGAATCAGGGTCTTTGAGATTTATGGTCCTGACAGCACACCATTATATGCGCTGAGAGGCGATGGTGGATCCCTTTTTGGGGCCTCCATAAGCAATGAATAGTCTTGTGGAGTTGTGAAATGACTTGGCACTATCAATGTAAAATGGGATGGCTCTTCTCAGATCCAGCATAAGCAGGGATCTCTCAACTGACAGTTTCGGCAGAATGGTGTGCAAAAGAGGGATACGGCATGTCACATCAGCAATTAAGCTGGTGAGATTCCAGAGGTCTATGATGAGACAGTCGTTTGAACCATTCAGGTACGGCGGTCAACATTTTTTCACCACAGGCCAGTCATGCCCTTCCCTCTCTGACAGCTGAGTGGGCTTCACCACACATGCTGGAGTGGAAGCATTTACGGCTGTTGTAAATGCACCCACTTCTGCGTTTATGACAGGTCCATATTTACCACTCTCACTACCCATAATTTTTTCTATGACCATTTCAATCCAGAGCTCCTGAGTCTAGTTTGACATGCTACCCACTATACAGCTCTGGCTCTCATACAGGGGAAATGCATCATTAAAATATACAAACTGATCTATTGCACAAGGAACGGAAAATGGTGCAAAACAAAAATGAAAGTAATTATATAAAGTACACAGAATGTCAGAGTAGCCAGAAGGCTGAGATGCTTTCAGGAGCTAAATTTCAAACATGTCATAAAGCAGCTACATACTCTTTAACCTCAGGAGTGGGTTACAAAGCAAACACAAGTGACAGCAACTCAGTTCACATATGACACCCACAAAGGGGGGGGGAGTTTTTCAGTACTGCTTTAATATACATATACAGTAATACCTCGGATAAAGCTAAGACTTGGTTCCACAAGTCTTGGTGTTATCCGATTTTTAGTGTTATCCGATGCATGTTAAAATCCTATGGGATGGGTCAGATAACGTTAAACCTCGATAGAGATACATTGTAACCGCACAGGCTTTAGCGGTCGTTATCCGATCCATCCCATAGGACCTTAACGTTATTCGATCCAATTCTCCTCCCCAGATTACTTAACGTTATGCGAATTTGCGTTATCCGAGGTAAACGTTATCCGAGGTATTACTGTACACAAACATAAATACCAATCTAGTTTAAATCAGACATCTGACCAGATTCAAGAAATCCAATCAGATATAACAGCGGCAGCAGCACCTATGTATGGGAACACCAGTCGTGATAAATGTGGATGATTTAAAGCAGAGAAACATTCTTTTTCTTTTAGAGTCCAAATATAAAGTAAGGTACAAGGGAGGCAGTTTTAGAGGCAGGAGAACGATGCTAACAACTTTCCACTGTCACCGTTCTTCATATCTACCACTTAAAGGGCAGGATCCTGACAGTCACCGCACAACATGAACTTACAGAGGTGTAACTTTGCTGAACATTATGTCCAAGGAATGCAGACTGCTCACTTCAATTGTGTGATCAGTCATGCAACTTCCATTGGGACCGACTGTGTGATGCACCTGCAGAACCACTTCGTAGATAGCACTTCTACCTTGGGTCTTAAGATACTCTCCTCTTCCTTGTCTATCTCAACCATGAAAACTCTGTTAGAGATGTTGCAGTCAGCTGGACAGTGGGTTAGGTTGCAAGCCAAAGGTTGAGAGTTTGATTCCCCCACCGTGCCTCCTAGAAGAGCCAGTATGCATAGCCATGGATAAATGACACCGTCGGAGAGCATCCCCCAAAGAAGGGATGGTAAATCACTTCTGAGTGACCCTTGGAAAGGGTGGCGATAAGCCAGAACTGACTTGATGGCATGCAATTATCATTACTAAAGATATAAAGCAGGGATGGCCAAACTTTTCACACTGCGGGACGGTCACATGGTTCCTCCTACCAATGTGTCCATGGCTGTCATAAATGTTGCGGGTGTATTTACAGCAGTGTTATACGCATGCATGGGCATATTATACATGGGTACGTTTTACTTCCGCTTTGAGTAGCGGCACAGGTCGGATGATTTGGCCACGTGGGCCGTAGTTTGGCCACCCCTGATATAAAGTATGGGGAGAAACAAGCATGAAGTGGGGAACTACTTTCAAAAGAACTACTGGTACTTTCAAAATAAGTTTTCTAACACTGATATAATATCTGGATATAACATTAGTTGCAAGACCACCTTCCAACTGTGCAATCAAGTGCTTCAACAAAGCCTTTAAAAAAAGTTACACTGCATCCTTTCAAGACAGGAAAAACGTGGCAGACTTCTAAAACCCTTGTGGGCATTTATGTGTCTGCCCATAGCAGGATGAACTTTATCTTTCTATATCTCTTTAATTATTTTGGAACAGCAGCCAAAGCAGTTTGCCTCTTTCCTTTCATCTGCTGCCAACAACTAAACTGTCCACCTACTCACACAGGAATCCCCTTGGGAGCCAGAACCTTTTGGGAAGCAAAGAACAATATGGAAGTTCAAACAGGGTTCAAATAGTAAGTTGTACTTAAGGCACACTCCTCAAGACCCCTATAGACTGAACCACCTAAAATTGGTATTTTTGCTTATACAGACTCTAATTACAGTAAAACCTCGCATAACGAGCATTTCGCTTAGCGAAAAACTCGCATAACAAGCAAGTTTTTTGCTAAGCAGTATCTATGGAAAATCTCGCATAATGAGTGTTTCTATGGGGAAAACTCGCATAACGAATTTTTTCGCTATGCGAGTTTTCCCCATAGAAACGCTCGTTATGCGAGTTTTTCCATAGGGAAAAGTCTGACTCGCATAGCGAAAAATTCATTATGCGAGTCAGACTTGCAGAGCTAATTTTTCGCATAGCGAGCAAACTCGCTGAATGAATTAAATTCGTTATTCGAGGTATGACTGTATAAAAATAAAGCTAGCTGTACTCCAGGGATTCTCAACCTGTGGGCCCTACGCCAGATGCAGCCCACTGCATCATTTCATGTGGCCCTCTATCGCCTCCACCACACCAGGAAGTGCCATGTGATGGAGGAAGGGCAAAATGGCCATCTGGCCCCTGAAGCTGTCTGAGGGAGCTGACCTGGCCCCTGGTTTTAAAAGGTTGAGAACGCCTGTATTCGTGGAAAAGGACAAAACCAAAATCCATAACCAAACAGTACCATTATTAAAACCAAGTAAAATTTCACAAAAACTCTCTCTCAGATTAGGGTATAAGGAGCAGAGGGGAGATCTAGGTAGATTTTCTAAAAATGGCCCTGTTCCTGAAGCAACTTGTTTCTTCTTTTATTTATTTCTTCGTTGTTTCCACTACCTGAAGAAGAGTTCTAGAGAATTTGGAAGCTTGCAGTTTTGTGCTTTGTTAATCCCAATAAAAGAAGATACAGCCCCCTGTGGCATTTGATTTCAGTTATGACTCCACTGGAGAGTGGAATTGTGCAATTTGTCTCGGCCATGGTTTGATTCACAGCCTCAACTACAATTGAAATTTCAATGAATGCACACATTAGGCTTGTAGATTGAATTGGAAGTTCAGTGTCCACGCTGGTGATGTGACTGGCATTCCATTCCAAGCCACAGTCCTGTTTCTTCCATTCCTTCCTGTGATCCTGACTCCACCTGTTTTTTCCTTTGTGTAATCCTGGTTTTTTTTTAATTGAAAAGATAAGAATTGTGCTAAATCACAATAAAATTTGTTGCCTCTTGACTTTGGAAAAGGTTATACAGTGTAGCATAAAAGGTGGGATCATCATCATCATCATCATCATCATCATCATCATCATCATCATCATCATTATTATTATTATTATTATTATTATTATTATTATTATTATTATTATTATTATTATTATTATTATTATTATTATTATATCGCCCTACTCAGTTGGACCGACTCAGGGCGGTTCACAAGCACAGATAAAACAGCAAGTTCATAGACACAACATGTAAATATCAAAAACAATCAGTATCAATACCACAAAACATCTCAACATCATTACAGCATCAAACATTCAGTAGGCATCAATTTCAAGCAACAATCAAAAATTACAAAACTCATAAAGTTTACACAAGGATTTAAAAAAAAAACCTAAGCAAAAAATTAGTAAATCCCACAACAACGGCCAAGCATTCCAAATACATTGCAGGAATACATTTTGGAAAAATAAAGACGTAGCAATAAAGTGAGATGGTGCTATAGCACTATTCTCATATATTTAATAATTTCAAAAAACGGATGATAGGAATAAAGGAAACAACACAGGGAGGAGGGTGTACTACGAGGTCTTGAACATAATACTGAACTGCTTACATCAGCAAAACATCTCCTACATACACCTACATACACGACCTCCATCTTTACATACACCTACTGTACATTGGGGGAAACCCCTTTCAAATTGGTCTGACATGAAAAAAAAGTAGAAGCCCTTCAGTACCGCAGAAAAAAACTAGTTTGGGAGAAAAATGTCATGGATCAATTCGATTCAATCTTTGCATCAATTTTTTTAACTGATTCATTTGATTTTTTTAAAAAAGCTTTGTGGATATCCTGGACTACTAAAAAGACAAAAAAGTGAGTCCAAGTCTGAAACGTCTCTGGAAGCAAAAATAAAGAAATTGAAACTGTTCTATTTTGGGCACATCACAAGAAGGCAAGACTCTCTGGAAAAGACAATAATGCTGGGAAAGATGGAAAGCAGAAGGAAGTGAAGAAGGCCAAAACCAAGATTGATTAATTCCCTAAGGGAAACCACAAACTATAACTTGCAGGAGTTGAGCAGGTATGTCAAGCAGAAGAGATTCTGGAGAGCTCTCATTCATAAGGTTACTATACAATGAAGGCACCTAACAACAACAAGAGTAACCTCAACTAATGCTGCTACTTGATAAATGAAATCCTAGCAAGCTAACTGCATATATTTTAATCAATTACTTCCTGTGCAAAAATAGTATGAAAAAACAAAACAAAGTTCTCTCAAAGTTTTCAAAGAGAAAGGTGTTTTCTCTGCTTAAATGACATAAATGTCACAACACATAGTCTCTTCGAAGAGGCATTCTAAAGCCCCCAAGGATGAAGTATCTATCATTCTTAGATTTGTTAGTATTTCTACTAATTAAATAAAAGGTATTTTTTTTAAAAAAATCTGCTGCTCTAAATAGGAGCATATTTTTTTAAAATAATCAAATAATTTTAACATTGATTAAACAGACTAATTCCTGTAGTCTTGTTTTCAATTAAAATCACAGAACATAGACATTTTTGGATGCTAGAGAGCTACTGCATGGATATAAAACTAAACCCTTTAAAATCTCAAAATAAATCTACCCTCCAGGTATAAATGACACAAAATAATCAACAGCTGCTCCAAAACATCTGTAAAATTACATTGATGGAACACACAATTCCCTTGTACATGAAGTACTGTTCTCAAATAGAGCCAACAACCCAGAAAAGATCGTAAGTCAAAACAGATTGCGTATATCTAAATCTTATTAAACTCATGTTTTTAAGCTCCAGAGACAGTACTGAGGGAGGAGATTGTGGCACTTTTTTTTTAGCTAGTGCCCATTTCCTCCGTATCTTTATTACTGTCAACACTGATTTGACCTTATATTGTTTTCTGCTTTAATGACTAAATTATTAATCCAACTAATTGACTATAGCAGGGGTGCCAAAACTATGACCTGTGGTGCCAAATCATCTGGCCCACCCCACCCTGCTACCGGAAGCAGACATGCCCCACACATGTGCAGACATGTCCTTGAATGCGAAAACACTGCTGTATATGCACCACGTTGTCGTAAGCGCATTTACAATAGCTGCACATGTGTTTTACAACAGCATTTGCTCATGCGCAGGCACATTTTACTTCCGCTTCCGGTGGGAGGAACCACTTGACCAGCCAGCTTAACCAGTTTAGGCACCCCTGGACTACAGCTACATACACCCAGTGTGGGTAAGGACTCAGGAAACATGGGTTCAATTCCCCACTCAGCCATGGAATCTCACAGAAGGAATGGAACTGGTAAAACCACTATTTTTTTTTTAACCACTTACTATGAAAGCCCTACTGAATTCATTAGAAGTCAGTTCCAACCTGGCCGCACACAGCAACAACATAAACTAAATTGAACTGGTAAGTGGTTTCATGCCACTATTCTACAGATAATACTCTTCTGGAGAGGTGCACACCCGTATGCAACAAGCAAACACCATTAAGGATAGAAGAGAAAGACATCAAATGATAGGTTTTTATACTGGCAGCAAAATTATGAAAGTCAATTAAGCTGGAAAAGTTGTATGGATATTATCCATGATACTTAAAAGGTAACAAAAGTTTAAGTTTACAAATGCACACATGCAAATAAAAGAGAGGAAGGGAAAAGAGAGAAACAACGCAAAACATTGTGTGTTTTAAAGGACAGCAGATGTTTGTACTCTTTGCATCTGAAGAGGATTTTAATCTAAAAAAAGCTCACACTGAAATAAATATTTTGGTCTTTACAGTGCTGTAATATTTTGCCCGTTCTTTCCCTTTCTCCAGCATGCCGAGTTGCATTTACCCATTAGGAAAATACGTTTGGACTTTTAAACAGAAGAAAATATTGCTTTGGTAAAGGTCCGGTCACTGGGACAGGTACTGTGCTGGACAATGAACAGGGCAAAGAAACTAACTAGGGGGGAAATGAATTTAATCACAGATAATATTAAAGAAAAGAATATCTTCAAAATCTTCCTGCAAAACAGACCAAAGAAAAATCTTGGATGACCAGAAAAGGGACATCAGTATACACAAGTTTCTCAAACTGGTTAGAATCAGAAGCAACCTGTCAATCTGTTTCTGGACACAGTCAAAGTGCTGGTTTTACTCTTTCAAGACCTAGCTGTGATGTTTTAAAGCAGGGGTGCCCAAACATTTCAAACTGTGGGCTAGTCACGTGGTTCAGGGAGCCGGTGATTATGGCCCGGGGGCTGCATCCAGCCCACAGGCCGTAGTTTGGGCACCCCTGTTTTAAAGGCTACCTGCTCCAACAAACATCTATTCAGATATTAAGATCATCTGCAGAGACTTTGGTTCTGGTCTCCCTCTTGACAAGGAAGCAATCCTGGATGGGGACCCTAAAGAATAGGACCTTTCAGACAGTGAAGGACAGAGGTTCTCAACCTTTTAAAGGCAGGGGCTGGGTCAAACTCCTTCAGACAGCTGAGAGGGCCAGACAGGTGATATGGGTTTGCTTCGACTTACTTACTTACTTACTTACTTACTTACTTACTTACTTACTTACTTACTTACTTACTTACTTACTTACTTACTTACTTACTTACTTACTTACTTACTTACTTACTTACTTACTTATTCTGCCGACTTATATGCCACCCTCCTCAAAGAGACTCAGGGCAGCTAACAAAAGCTTAAAAAGATACATAAAACACAATATAAAATCCAATTTAAAAATTATTAAAATATTAAAACTAAACAAGTTAAAAGATTAAAAAATTCATACGAGAGAGGGGGATGGGTCAAATGAGCCAACACACCGATGCAACTGTCTGATCCAACCCCATACCTGTCCCGCCAGCCAGGTCTTAACCCCCTTCCTAAAGGGCAGCAACTCCGACTGGAGACGTAGCTCAGTTGGCAGGAGGGTCCATAGGGCCGGAACGGACACAGAGAAGGCCCTCCTCCTTCTCTGACATAAAGATTCTTTTTCCTATGGGTTTCCTTCAAGTTACATAACAATTCATTTCCCTATGGGTTTGCTTCAATTTACATAAAAATTTCATTTTTCCTATGGGTTTGCTTTGAGTTATGTAAAAAATTGATTTAAGCAAAAGTCTATGGAATTGACTTTTTTCAAATAAGTAAGGGTTTTACTGTACATTCACTCTGTTCTAACACTGATGTCTTACAGATACATATTAAAATGTTTCTCTTTCCTCCCCCCCCCCCATTCAAATACAGTAATACCCCGGATAACGATTGTACCGGATAACGCTAAAACTGCATAATGATGCAAGATTTTTGGAAAAATCTTGCATCGGATAACACGATTTTTAGCGTTATCCGGTACAATCATGGGGGGGGGGTTTGGATTGGGTAGAACATCTACCCAATCCAAGCCCCCCAGCGCCTGCCCGCACAATGTTTGGAAAGGGTACAGGGAAGATCCCCATACCCTTTCTAAACACCGTGCGGGTGCGCGCGTGTCAGACGGGGGCTGGGGAGGCTATGGAGATCTTCCCCGTAGCCTCTCCAACCCCCATCTGACACACGCGCACCTGCCCGCACGGTGTTTGGAAAGGGTGCGGGGAACATCCCCCGTACCCTTTCCAAACACCGTACGGGTGCGCGCGTGTCAGACGGGGGCTGGGGAGGCTACGGAGATCTTCCCTGTAGCCTCCCCAAACCCCGTCTGACACGCGTGCGCACGCCCTCCTGGTTTGGCATGTTTCTGTAATGTACAATATTTACCCTTTAGACAATTATTTCTTAACGTTCTTTAAGGTTCCAGCATGTTTCCTTCACTTTCCATTGCACTCTGTGCCAGTTACAATGTACCTCTATGGAGTTGACGCTATCCGAGACAGCTCCATAGGATTTTAACGCTATCTGATACATGTATCGGATAAGCACAGTGGTTCCCAACAAGTGGTACACAGCCCACTAGTGGACTTCAATTCCCAGAAGCCTAAGTCAGTACATTGGCTAATCAGTGCTTTGGGGAAATGACTTAGGCTTCTGGAAATTGAAGTCCAAAAACCAGCATTTGGGAAACACTGGGATAAGGCTAAAAATCGCATAACGTTAAGACTTGTGGAACCAAGCCTTAACGCTATCCGGGGTACCAGTGTACAGTAAAACCTCACATAAAGAGCACCTGCTTAGAGACTAACTAACTTAGAAAGCAGAATTTTCTCTGAATCGTCGCCCTGCTTAACAACTAAAGCCAACCAAAAACTAGCTTGGCAACTAAATCCCTGCCAGAAGTCAAAATTGGTCACTTACAATGGTGTTTCGCTTAAAGAGCAAACTCACTTAAAGAGTAATCCTGTGGAATGCATTATGCTCTTTAAGCGAGGCACCACTGTATTACTAGCACAGTATCATTTGACCACCTGCAACAATATCCATGTCACTGTTCTGCCCTTACAAAACAGTTGATTTTGTTCATGTGGCCTGCCGCTCTTGCTCCTGCCACCACCAGTAACGTTGAAAACCGCCGAAACGAGCCAGCCTCGCTTCCACTGCTGCCACCAGAAGCTGCAAAAATAGCTGCAAATGCACCATAAATGTCCCCGCAGCTGTCATAAATGCAAACGCGTTTTACAGCAGCATTTACGGCAGGGGGGACCACGTGTCTGGCCCAGTCAGATGTCTGAAGGGACATGGTCCATGACACAAAATTGTTGAGAAGCCCTGGTTTATATTGTTAAACATGTCTTGCTGTCCTTAAAATGTAAGGTTATAACAGGCTGAAGAATGGGGAGGGGGTTGGGATAAAAAAAACTGAAAACCTATAAGAACCAATTTTGTACACAAAATTCTATACTGTATGTGACAATTGTGTCAAAGCTTTGAAAGCAGAAGCTAACTGCAGAACAGTCATGTTTTTACAGGAGATCTGGAGGGGGTGGCTATAAAGGAATCTTTATTGTTCAGAGCAGCCCCCCCCAAAAAAAAAAAATCTACAAAGTTCCATCCTTCAGCTGGGAAGGATGCAGGAAATGCTTAAACCCTCAGGGAAATTCAGCAAAGCTTCCAAGACTTGCAACTCTAAGTTAAACTCCCACCCCGTTATTAGCTCATGCATTCTTCTAATGTGGCTGGAACAAAGGGCCCATTGACTTTGGTACTCTAGGCAGCCTGAGACAGCACAGGGCTGTCTAACATTCCGTATTCCGTGACAAGCTTATGTCAGGCTGAACTACTGATTCAAGTTATGTTTTTCTTACAAGCTGCTTCTCACTACTGCATAAATAAAAGGCTGCCTTCTGCCTTGCTCTATTCAAGTACTTCCCCTCTCTCAGCCCCCACAAAAGCAGGATTTGGAAATAAAAAAAGGCACTTCTATAAGGCAATGGCGAGAGGAATGAAAGAGACACAAAGCTTTTCAAAACTTTGTAATTATCAAAACCTTGAAATACAGAAGAAAAGGACATTTCTGTTTGTTTATCATCCAGGGATTGAAAAGTCTATATGGAAATCAGTACATTGAACACTTTTAACAAAAGGAAATTCAGAAATCACCTCTCTGCCTAAACGATATCATTTTTTTACTTATACAATGGTAGGTGTCTATGAAGTCCAATCAAGTACAGTCAAACCTCGCATAAAGAGCGCCTCACTTAAAGAGCAGAATTTTCTCTGAATGTTCGCTTCACTTAACAAATAAAACCAATCAAAAACTCGCTTAACAAATAAATCGGGGTTTGCAATCCCCCCAATTGGTCACTTACAATGGTGTTTTGCTTAAAGAGCAAACTCGCATAAAGAGTAATCCTGTGGAATGCATTATGCTCTTTAAGCAAGGTACAACTGTATCTGAAACATGGGAAGGGTAGTAGTGGTCATATTTGCACAAGTACAACACGTGGAGGTTAAATTTATAGTATAGCATAAAGAGCGCCTCACTTAGAGAGTAACTCACTTAAAGAGCAGAATTTTCTCTGAATGGTCACTTTGCTTAACAACAAAAAAACCACCAAAAACTCACTTAACCAATAAATCGTGTATCACAAACCCTCCTGCCAGAAGTCACAATTCGTCACTTACAATGGTGTTTCGCTTAAAGAGCAATCCTGTGGAACGCATTATGCTCTTTAAGCGAGGTACAACTGTACTGCTTGCAAAAGTACAAAGTCCAATTTGCAATGTGTGTCTTTAGACAAAATAGATATTGCAGTGTTCTTCATATCACACAGTGGCTGAAATCCACTAAACTAGTAAGTCACAAGTAGAGTTAGGTCCATTGAATCAGTGGTATTCGGTGAGTCAAACCTTTTCCACTGATTCAACAGGCATAATCTAGCTGTGGTTTACTACTGAATTTCCGTATGTGTTTTTCTTTAGCCAGCTGACAAGCAAACTAAAACACAATTAGGAAACAACTGCTAGGAAAAGTTGAAGGTACAGTAATACCTCAGATAACGTTTGCATCAGATAACACTATAATCACATGTTAAGCAATGGGGGGGGGAGAATTGCATCGAATAACGTTAAGGTCCTATGGGATGCATCAGATAACAACTGCTAAAGCCTGTGCGGTTACAATGTACACTAGTACCCCGAATAACGTTATGACTTGGTTCCACAAGTCCCGTCGTTATCCGGTTTTTAACGTTGTGCGATACACTGAACACACAATGTTAAAAAAGCCCTGTTGCCCTGGAGGCTGCAGGAAGCCAGAACGTCGGGATTTGAATCCTGACATTTTGGCTTGTTGCTGCCTCCAGGGAGGTGGGGGAACTTTGGAAACAGCTTGGAGCGGGTTTCCCCACCTCCCTGGACCCGGCGGGGGGGTCAGAGACCCCAAAATTGGTAAAAAAAAGTCCATTTTTTTTTACCAATTTTGGAGTTTCTGACCCCCCCCCCGCCGGGTCTAGGGAGGTGGGCAGACCTGATCCAAGGTGTTTCTGGGCTTCCCCGACGTCCTGAGCCAGTGCAGCAAGCCAGAATGTCAGAGTTCGAATCCCAACATTCTGGCTTGCTGCACTGGCTCAGGACGTCGGGGAAGCCCAGAAACACCTTGGATCGGGTCCCCACCTCCCTGGACCCAGCGGGGGGGGGGGGTCAGAAACCCCAAAATTGGTTAAAAAAACGGACATTTTTTTTTTTACCAATTTTGGGGTCTCTGACCCCCCCGCCGGGTCCAGGGAGGTGTGGGGACTCACTCCAAGCAGTTTCCAAAGTTCTCCCACCTCCCTGGAGGCTGCAGCAAGGCAAAATGTCAGGATTCGAATCCCGACATTCTGGCTTGCTGCAGCATAAAAGAGGGTGGGGGAAGTTCAAAATTAGCGCGCATCAGCTCTAGGGAGGTCAGGAGACCCGATGCGCGCTAATTTTGAACTTCCCCCACCCTCTTTTAGGCTGCAGCAAGCCAGAATGTCGGGATTCGAATCCTGACATTTTGCCTTGCTGCAGCCTCCAGGGAGGTGGGAGAACTTTGGAAACAGCTTGGAGCGGGTCCCCACACCTCCCTGGACCCGGCGGGTGGGTCAGAGACCCCAAAATTGGTAAAAAAAAACCCTCCATTTTTTTTTACCAATTTTGGGGTTTCTGACCCCCCCCCCCCCCGCTGGGTCCAGGGAGGTGTGGGGACCCGATCCAAGGTGTTTCTGGGCTTCCCGGACGTCCTGAGCCAGTGCAGCAAGCCAGAATGTCGGGATTCGAACTCTGACATTCTGGCTTGCTGCACTGGCTCAGGACGTCGGGGAAGCCCAGAAACAGTTTGGATCGTGTCTGCCCACCTCCCTGGACCTGGCGGGGGGGGGGGGGTCAGAGCCCCCAAAATTGGTAAAAAAAAGTCCATTTTTTTTAACCAATTTTGGGGTTTCTGACCCACCACCACCCCCCGCCGGGTCCAGGGAGGTGTGGGGACCCGATCCAAGGTGTTTCTGGGCTTCCCCGACGTCCTGAGCCAGTGCAGCAAGCCAGAATGTCGGGATTCGAACCCTGACATTCTGGCTTGCTGCACTGGCTCAGGACATCGGGGAAGCCCAGAAACACCTTGGATCGGGTCCCCTGCCTGCTCCAGAGAGATCAGAGGACCCGATCTACAGCTGCAGGGTGGCTGGGGAAGCTGACGGGGATTCCCTGTCGGCTTCCCTAGCCACCCGCCCATGCCTCCGCAGCTGTGGGGTGGCTGGGGACACCGACGGGGGAGCCCCCCATCAGCTTTCCAGCCTCCCCACCCCTGCCTCCGTAGCTGCAGGGTGGCTGGGAAGCTGAACGGAGAACCCCGTTCAGCTTTCCACCCACCCTGCTGCTAAGAACGACTGTATCGTATAACGTTTAAATCGCGTTATTTGAAACATGATTTTTCCAAAAATCTTGTCACGTTATATGGTTTTAGCGCTATATGATACTCACGTTATGCGGGGTATTACTGTATCTCTATGGAGCTTTAAGGCTATCCGGTCCATCCCATAGGATTTTAACATGCAGCGGATAACACTAAAAATCGGATAACACCAAGACTTGTGGAACCAAGTTTTAGCGTTATCCAAGGTTTTACTGCACTAGGAAAAGAGGAAGGACAAATATGAGATGGACTGAATCCACAAGACAGTGCCTTGAGTTTGCAAGAGCTGGACAGAGCTGTTGAGGATAGGACATTTTGGAAGCAACTATTTTACAGGGCAGCCATAAGTTGGAGACAACTTCATGGCACATATCAGGAACAATAAAGAACAAACGGTCATAGAACTAAATCCACAAAATCTCATTTAGTGCAAAATGAGCAACAATAAATACATCAATATAACACAACAGCACTAAGCATTTCTCAACTCTTAAAACTCTGGAAATACTTTTAAAACTCAGTAGATATTTTTAAATTCAGCCAGTCTTGGAAAATATAAGAACAAGTGCATATATGTGGTGTGAAACAATAAACCACACGAGGGGAACATATGATGTTCTAAATATTCTTCACATGTATCTTCTACTAGTCCTAGCCTGCCAATTCTGAGCAGTGAAGGGCTGTCCAGCAGCATCTGAAAGCCCTTATGCACCATAGGTAAACTACTAAACATAGAAAGAAAGGTGGGTTCAATTTATTTTTAAAAGACAGTACAGAGACAGACTTTCAGGTTAGGTCTCATTTTGCTCTCTAGAATAGTAGGAGCATTTTGAGTGTGGGGAAAGTATTTCCTGTAACCAACAACTGAGATTTTCCACCTTTGTTTGTTCATGGTTGCTGCCTGTTTCTCTATATAGATTACTGCTTCTGTGCTATTTTTGCCTCTAATTTATCACATGGATAATTACAGCCAAACAAAAGTGAAGTGCTACAGATGACATCATCACAATGTGGTTATATATGCTGATGTCATTGAGGAAACAGGTAACTGTAGACAAAATTTATGTATTACAGCAGGGATTCCACACCAGGAAGTGCCATGTAGTGGAGGAAGGGCAAAATGGCCATCTGGTCCCCAAAGCTGTCTGAGGGAGTGTGACCCGGCCCCTGGCTTTAAAAGGTTGAGAACTCCTGCATTACAGAATATTCAAGACTTCTAAAGCAAATCAGTGAAGAACTGCCTTAAGGCATGGGAGCATTTTTCAAACATGTCTACACATTCACAAGCATGTTCCTTAGCTAAGTACAAGTTGAGAATCAGGAACGCCCCAGTTCACAGCATAGCAAACTTTTGACAAATTACCACATTGGCAAAATCAGGAAAATTACACTTGTGAATCTTGAAGTATGGTTGTAATGGCCAATGAAAATATGTGAGGTTTTGTTAAACACTTTAAGTATGCTAAATTCGTTAATAGTGTTATTATTTCAGCATACAAAATTAGAAACAATTAAGCAATGTTAGAAATGCTAACATCCTAATGAGCTTCTGACAAAAACCACAATAGTACACTAAAAACTAGCATTGCTAATCCACAAGTGGCAATCTCCAAAGGGGGGTGAAATGCCCCCTTTACAGGCACAAATGGGCAGTGCTTGTGCCACTGGTTTCTGTTTTGGGTTGGTTTGTACTCCAAATCCCAGAACACTCCATTCTAAGAGTTTCTCCTGATAGACCTCCATGTAAATGTGGTATCTGGACAAAGGCATGGGTGGAAGACTTCACAGGTTGGGATAGGCTGAGCTCCAGCCTTAGTACCTGGTAGAAAAGGAAGGTGTCCCAGAGCTTTGTCATCCCCCCCCCCTTTTGGAGGGCTCACAAAAACCATAATGATCTGGAGAATTAGAGTTATATCTTAGCAACCTCTCCATTCAGTTTTCTGAAAGTACTTAGAGTCAGAATAACTGAGATGGAAAAGGCCTCTTAGGTCAATGATGGCAAACCTTTTGGAGACCGAGTGCCCAAACTACAACCCAAAAGACACTTTATTTTAATAATTAATAATTTTAATTTTTAATCATTTTAATTTTTAATTTTTATGTATGTGTTTTAATAGTTTTTAGTTGTAAAGCCGCCCTGAGTCTTCGGAGGAGGGTGGGGTACAAATGAAATAAATAAATAAATAAATATTTATGGCAAAGGGCCAATACAGCAACAGGGGAGGAAGTAAATGCTCCCACTGGATTGCTGGGCAGAGTGAACTCTGTGCTGGGGGGAGGGAGGAAGTGTTCCCAATGGACAACTAGGCAGAGGGGTGGGGTGAACTCTGTGCTGGGGGAGGGAGAAAGTGTTCCCATTGGGATCCTGGGCAGAGGGGAGGGGCAAAATCTGTGCTGGGGTGACTGCACAGGTGCCCACAGAAATACAGTACAGTACTGTATATGTAACAAACATCCACTGAACACAGATTCCTACTTTCTGGTAGAGGTGCAGGAGCCACGTACTTGCTTGCAACTGATCTGTCTGTAACTATCAACTTTATTTTCACAGTATATATAGCAGACTACCCAGTTTTTATAAGACATGAGTGGCCTGACTCAGACACCACAAACATCTGCTCAGAAATGAATTCTCTTTTCCCCAAGTTCAACAAGGGTAACTTACTAGCAAATCTACATTAAAAACAAGAGATGGCAGTGCCTTTCTTCAGCAGGTTTTCCAGATCTGTTGCTGTTATTCAAGGATATAAATTTGATCTACTGCAACTAAATACAACAACTTTTCCTGAAAGATAAGGATAACAGTATATACTCTTACACATGAACACAGCAACAGGTTGTAACAACCATGCTGTTTGGAGTTCAGAGGGACTTTTGGGTTACAGCTTGCACTATCTAAAGTAAAATCGCAGTGCAGTTGGAAAGAATATGAAATCATCAGAATGAGGCACTAGAAGTCTGGAGCTCACCTTTGAATCCCAATCCAAAGTAAAGCTACAGGGAGAGTAAAGCTATAGCAGTGAGGGTGAACCTTTTAGAGACTGAGTGTCCAAACTCACCTTCACCACAGACTCAACAAGTGGCCATCCATGCTGCATCCTCAGGCTCCCCATACATGGGAGGGAGAAAGCACTCCCACTGGGCTGCTGGGCAGAGGGACAGGATGAACTCTGTGCTGGGGTGATGGCATGGGTGCCCACAGAGAGGGCTCTGAGTGCCCCCTCAGGAATGTGTGCCATAGGTTCACCACCAATGACCTTTATTGGGCTACAAACAGACACCCATATAGTGGTACAGAGCCTTGAAAATAACTATTGTTAGGATGTGACTTTTTTTTTAGGTAGACTTGCCTTTCAAAGCAAAAGCACTACCCCATCTCTTAAGATTCCTCAGGTCCTGAACTAACTGTCGCACAACAGGAAAATCAAACAAATAAGCAAAAGCACACAGTGCACTTAAATAAGCTCACTCCAATATGTCACTTGGGGAAAGTCTACAACTGTTAGCAGTAACCTTTTTCCCATAAGAAGACAATCCACTAAAACAGGGGTGACCAACCTTTTTATGCCATGGGCTTGACCACGCCCCCAGACAGCTGAGTGGGCTGGACCATGCCCCCTGGAAGCGGAAACATTTATGCACTGTCATAAATGTGCCCACTTCTGCATTTACAACAGTGCATAAATATGCATGCACATGTGCATGCATATTTTATGGCTGGCATAAATGCGTCCACTTCCACATGCAACGGAGGTGGCGACAGGCTGGATGAAATGGTGTTGCAGGCCAGATTCGGCTCACGGGCCATAGGTTGGGAACTCCTGTGCTAAACAGATTGGAGGGCTGTGGGTGTCCTTATGGGTTGTAACCACAGAAGAAGTGCAGCACTGTGAGGTACCATGTCTTTTGGGGATTTATTTATTATTTGTTTGTTTATTTAGATTTATATCACCGCCCACTCGCCATGGTGACTCAGGGCGGCTTACAGTCAGGAAAAAAACACACACACACAGCACAAACAGCTAAAATCCATTCCTCCTCCCGGCCAGAGGACGTTAGTCTTATCCTTCCCAGGGCAGGTAGAGCCCAGGATTAGGAAGTGGAAGCTTCCATCTGAAAACCTTAAAACTGTTAAAATTTAAAATTAAAATCTAAAAAAAGATTAAAAACACACCAGATGCTAAAACTACTAATTTAAAAAGTAGAGAAAGAGAGGGGCTCAGATCATCCAATGTGCTGGGGTCATTATACCTTCCGCAACCCAAAGTTTTCACCACCAGCTAATTTCACAATTATTTTGAAAATAAATCCAAATGTTCAATGGAAAAAACAAACAAACACTGTTCTTTAAACAAACATCACTTCACCTGGTTTCATAAGGCAAGAGGAATGAGCTGAGGGTGTGTGTCGTTTCTTCATGTAAAATTAATGAAATAATTAACTTAACTCAGGGGTGCCCAAACATTTCAGGGTGCAGGCCGGTCATGTGGTTCAGGGAGCCAGTCACTATGGCCCGGTGGTCTGATCCGGCCCCCAACACTAATTCATCCAGTCCACGAAGCTCTCGTCGCTCCTGGAAGTGGAAGTAAAACACGCCCATGCGGCCCCCTGGCCATAGTTTGAGCACCCCTGACTTAACTCATTGATATCATCTAGCAGTATCTAAAGCAAACAAGCTGCTATCACTAAGCAGCACAAAAGACAAGGCAGGCTTCACGCCTGGGGTATTTAATTTTTAAACCAAATTGTAAAGTACATTATCCAGGGCTAACGCCTTCTCAGCCTTAGCGTCCAAGGTACATCATGTAAGATTACATAATTTGAAGACACATGACTCTGAAAAACACTAAAAACCAAGATGGACAAGACAGATACACATGTACACACGCAACCAATCTGCTATTCTCCCTAAAGGCATGCAAAACAGTTATCAGATAAACTTAGCAAAAGCATTAATCTTGGGAAATTGGGCTTCAGTAAGACATTAAAAGCAAATAAGCCTGTTTTCTACTGCTAAGAAATAGATCATTTCTCTACAATATAATAATTTCAAATTCAAATAGGATCTAGAAAACTAGGTTATAATGCAGGAGTTCTCAACCTTTTTAAGCCAGTGGCCAGGACATGCTCCCTCAGACAGTTTTAGGGGCTGGACACTCACTCACTCACTCTCTCTTTGGCATGGGGGTGGCACAAAACTTTTTTAAATAGCAAGCTTCTAAAAACTTAAAAGTATTAAGTTACAGAAATCTATACATCCAACATAACCTTCTATAGGCCTGCAAACTCTGCACCAATCAGTTGTTTCTTAAGCAAGGGAGCAGAAATGAACACAATCATAGATACTGTATGTCTTACAGCAGAAACCTGCCGACTTTCATCCCCTCAGGAACCATTTAACATTCCATACAGTGGTCCATGGATCTGGTGGTGCAGTTTACTAGAGACACTAATTTCCTCAAATACATTAAGGGCATTATACATTTTTAAAAAAACACCAGAAATTGTAGTTTTAAATACAACATACCTCAGTTCCTTATATGTGGAAATGTGTATTTGCTTTGAGAGTGGAAAATGCAGAGGGGCATTTAATATACAACTTCATTACTACTGGGTAGAGGCGCCAGGGCTAAGAAAAAAAATTGTTATGAAGGCTGGATCTAGCCTGTTGGCTTGCAGTTCTCTAATAGTTCTTATACCGAACCATTTATGGCATCAAATAAATTGTGTGCTTCTATTTAAATATTTACATTCTCTTGCCCCAGATTATTTCTATCCTCTACTGTGGCCTTATTTCTTCTCTTGTTTGTGCTTCATTTGGTTTCTTCCTTGCTGCCTCCAGCTTGACAAATATCAGATATTTCATCTATTTCCAGTCTCTTCTCTGTTTCACTAGTTGCCCATCTCTGGAGATGACAGCCTGCTGATTTCTGACCTTCTGGAGACTTTCCAATCTTTAAACCAATGCCTTAAGTCATATTTGTGTGACTTCAACAATCTTATGTTGGCTGCATAGCTCAATAGGTTAGGTATCTGATTGTGGAGACAGAAGTTGAGAGTTCGATTCCCCACTGCATATCCCAGAAGAGTCAGCCTGTGTGGTGCGTTGCGCCTGGGAGATATATAGCACCACCCCCATGTATGCTAGACTCTTTGGGTAGCATGTGGAGTTGAGTGTGGAGGTTTTTGAGCATTTTTTCATCGAGTTTTGGAGCCAGGTAGGGATCTCAGATTCACCGTTTGCATGCCTGTTAATGCCTTTTAACACAGCTGATTGTCAGGGACACGTTTGGCACATTACCAGAGCTGTCCACTAGACGGCACTGTCAGAAGTGCCAAAATGCATTGACAACCAATGTAATCCGTTCCAGAGGTCAGAAAAAAAAGAAGAAAAAGTCTTTTATCTGTTCAAAATTCTTTATAAAGTGGCAAAAACGTGGCAAAAAAGTGCACTTTATAAAGTTTTGAACAAAAAAATACGACTTTTTTTTTACTTTTTTCTGACCTCTGGAATAGATTATTTGGTTTTCAATGCATTCCTATGGGAAACCGTCCTTCAAGATACAAAATTTTCACGATACAAAACCCCACAATGAACGAATTAATTTCATAACTCGGAGTTCCACCATAACTTTATTTATCATGGATACCATGAGTAACAACAACTTAATTGCAGAAAAGGAGAGAGAAGGTGAAAGGACACTTCCACACCAAAATCAAAGGATTTCCTTAGAATTATGAAGCCTCTTATCAGAAAGCTTGGTATCAATCCCAGCAAAGTTCTCTCCATTCCACAGTGTGGAGGAAAGAGAAATAATTGATATACTGTACAGGGAAGTCCAGGGAAGAGGGAGGTTGGTAGAAATGTTGTAAAAACAAGGATTAATTTGCATGAAAGAGATAGCCAATCCCCAAAACATTTTCTTCTTTTAGATGTGAATCTTATCAATGTCACTTGCTTTTAGAAGATAACTGAACATTAGTAAGGTTTTTTTCTTTCTAAATTCTGGGAGATTATATGGCTGGATTTGAAATGAGATTGGCCTTAAGGACCTGGTCATTATTTTAAAAAATATTGGAAATTATGGGCAGGGTCTGGAGACACATTGACAGGAAGAGCAAACATTCTACAAGCAATAAAGATGCCATAAAAGTATGATAAAACATGAAGTGCTACTTCAACATTTTCTTCCTTATCATAATACAGTGGTACCTTACTTAAAGAGCATAATGTTTTCCACGGGATTGCTTTTTAAGCGAGTTTGCTCTTTAAGCGAAACACCTTTGTAAGGGACCAATTGTGACTTCTGGTGGGGGGGGGGATTGTGAACCCCTATTTATTTGTTAAGCGAGTTTTTGGTTAGTTTTAGTTGTTAAGCGAAGTGACTGTTCAGAGAAAATTCTGCTCTTTAAGTGAATTAGTCTCTAAGCGAGGCGCTCTTTATGCAAGGTTTTACTGTACTATAACACACACTATTAATTGCAACTAAACAGTGTAAGATACTTCTTGACTTACAGTGCAAATTACACAGTGATGGGATGTAACAGGTTCGCACCAGTTCACCAAAACCAGTAGTAACCTTTCCCAGTGTCCCGGAGAACAGGTAGCAGCTTTTGGGGGGAACCACCTTCCGGGCTTACCTTTTCACTGGTTACCCCACTGCGCATGCGCGCCAAGCACTTGGTGTGCATGCACGCCTACAGTGCTTGGCGTGTATGCACGGCCTCCTTGGTGTCCTCCCAAGCGGGGAGGAGGAAGAGAAACTGCTAGCCTGAAGCTCCCTATAGCCTGCTCCCTAGGGTAAGTGACTCGCCTTTGGATGTGGTGTGTCTGTGTGTATTTTAATGTGTATTTAATACCTTTACCTATATTGACGTACTACCACAGTTCCTAAAAAGGCCTGGTGGCCGGCAGGCCTAGCGGCCTGGCTTGGGGTTTTTAACCAAAGTCTTGGAGTTACCTCATCAATAAACTACACCTGTGCTGTTCCAATTGCTGTTCCAATTGGAAAACCCCTAAGGAGGTACAGCTGTTTTACATTTACATTAAGGCATGTTATCCTGGAGAACTAGTACGATGACCATATCCATCTTGCAACATGGTGCTGCCCAGACACTTATACTAACAGGTAAGTGACGGGTTTGTTTTTGGGGTGCGTGTGTAGGTTGATTTATGTTTGGGGTGGGTGGGTGTATTTTAATGTAATTTTTATTTATTTATTTATTTATTTATTTATTTATTTAATTTATGGGTTTGTGTTGTGGGTGGGTGGGTGGGTTGAGGGGTGTGTGTGTGTGCTTATTTTTAATTTATTATTTTATTTTATTTTATTTGGCCCCGCCCAGGATGTCATGCCATTAGCTCCGCCCACACTGTGATGATGTCACGGTGGGGTAGTAAAATTTTTGACATCCCACCACTGAAATTACAACTAAAATCAATCAACAAACATACTTCAACATGCCAGAATTTAAATCTGTTTAACTCCGTTATTTATCTCCATCTATTATACAGTACTGCACTGTGAAAAAGTCTTAGGCCACCACCCCAGCTAGGTAAAAGTTTCCCTTGCTCGAAAGCCAGTCATATCTGACTCTAGGGTGCAGTGCTCATCTGTTTCAAAGTCGAAAAGCCAGCGCTGTCTGCTTCTGCAGACGTTTCCATGGTCATGTGACAGGCATGACTAGACATCAGAACGCACGGAACGCTGTTACGTTCCCACCGGAGTGGTCCCTATTTATCTACTTGCAATTTCTTGCTTTCAATGAGTGACTTGATGGGAGAGAGAAGAGCCAGCAGAAGACTCTGCAATTCTGGTGCATTTAGATAGCTCGGGGGCTGAGTTATGCTGCTGCCCCAAAATCACTCATTAAATTTTTCCAAACAAGCTGGTAGCCTAACACTTCTGCATAGTACAGTATATTTTCCCTCCAACAGAATTATTTTTTTCCTCAACTATTTTCATGTTTTCTTGCTGTCTTTTTAAGTTACATGAGCTCCTAATGCTGATTCCTCTCATCACAGTACCCTATCATTTCACAATATCCCATACAATACACTGGCTGCAACCCTCTCTATCATACTTTTTCCATCTTTCCATTATTTCCTTTTCTATTTTGTCTATTACTGTATATTCTTTTGCTGAAAAATACTTGTATCTACCCTCCAACTTTAGTTTTTCCTTAATCACATTCCATTTTAATATCCACATTTATTTCCCTAATTTTGCAATAAATATCTATCCCTGCTTATAATTGCTATACATTTGATACTGCCTTCCCCATATTGATGCAGATTAAAGAACTTTAACAATCAAATCTCCACCCTTGCAATGTGGAGCTCAATTGTTTAGAATATTAAGCACAAAGACACCTCCTCTGTCAATTGAAGTACTAGCTGAAAAACAAACATTTGGATCTTCTTTAACAGTTACGTGATACAACGTGCCCTAAACTAGTGCCCTCCAAATGTGTTGAAACACAATTTCCACCATCAGCATCCAATTAACCAACTGAAGAGGGCATCCTTTATAGAAGTACAGTTCTAGGCAGTGCCAAAACAGTCTCAAGTGATGAATCAGGGGTGTGAGAGCAGCAAAAGATTTCAATCTGATGCCAAGGTTTTTGTTGCACATTTCAGTGCACTTCTAAACTGAAGCCATTGAAGCTCATTGGAGGAATGGAACCACTGAATAATATAGCGTGCCTTCAAGTTGGTCTGATCTATCTGATCACCATAGTGCTGTATCAGTTAGGAGGGGATGGGTGGGTTTGAGTGGCGCTGTAGAGAGAAAAACAATCAAAACCTTTTCTTCTCCTAACTAATATAGCAGTATAACAGGGGAAGAGTTTAATTTGCCTGTATCATGAAGTGGCTTATAAACCATTTTACAATATGGGGAGGGGATTATTTTTGTTGTTTGGTTGGAGGTTCAGGCTAAACATGATTTAGCACCCCTCCAAGTAATCTCAGAATAAGCAATCCTAGACGGGCTGTCACTGAGCTATCCAGCCAGCTAACCTGGAATTGGCAAAACTACTCATTAAATTTCTTGATTACCCTGAAAGCCCTCTTAGGGTCACGGAAAGTCCATTCTGACTTGACAGTACATACCAACACAATAACAACTGCAAAAATACTCAACACAATCGGGCTGGCTAGCCTGTGACACAAGACAGAACTGAGAACGTTAGAAAGACAAAGTGGACACATTCACTTCAGGCACAGAAGTGACCGGCAATATGTATCACTGACCAAAACCTGGGACCCCAATATTGACAGCACTGTTTCAGTCCATTAATATGGCTACAAACAAATCATGCTACAATAGAGCTATGAAAGTCAAAACGCCAATATGCAATCTGCATGTCAGACTCAGAAAGTAAGCAGATACAAAACATGTTTTTGATGACTTCCATGCATTTGAGAACTTTTCTCAGTGGAGTTCTGTGACTTTTGAAACATCCAGTTTGTAAACCAACACTAGGTAAAAGTCACCCCTGCTCAAAAGCCAGTCGTATCCGACTCTAGGGTTCAGTGCTCATCTCTGTATATAGCCAAAGAGTCAGCACTGTCTGCATTTGCAGATGTTTTCATGGACATGTGGCAGGCATGTCTAGATACCGGAGCACACACAACACTGTTTACCTTCCCACCGAACTGGTAGCTATTTCTCAACTTGCAATTTCTTGCTTCCAAACTGCTAGGTTGGCAGGAGGTGGGACAGAGACGGGCACTAATTCTGTCATGCAGTACTCAGGTTTTGAACTGCCGACCTTCTATCTCCCAGTCAACATCTTAACCACTTGCAGTCCCTAAACTAACACTACAGGATGAATTATCTTCAGACTTTTCTCACAAACTACATTAACAGTTGTTGGTTTTTCTTAGCTCTGACTTCTTCAGTGGGCTAAACCAAAATGACAATAACTTTAGTTAATATCTGGTTTAGAGCTGAATTCCACAATCCATTAAATTGTATTCCCTACTTTAAACTGATGTTGAAATAAATGCCCTCTTTGGTCAAGAATCTTCAGTTCACTGTAACTTCACATGCCTTTTAAGAGATTCCCATTAATAAATTTATGGCAACCCTTAAAGCTAGTATTTTATTCATTCTCTGGTCCATTTGTTAGCCACTAGACCAGATAACAGGGCTCATCAGTCTTAAAACCACAAATAATCCCCAACAAAAACCTCGCCTACCATTTCATGTTTGAAGAGCTGACTTCCTCTACATATTCTCACGCTGATCATCTTCAAGTCAACATATGGGAACGCAACACAATCCACTTCTCAGACACCTTTGCAAGCAAACAAGTTACTTTCGAAGAGGAAGAGCCTCAATGGGGGGGGGGGGGAAGTGTCCCTACTTGCTTTGGAATGTGCAAAGTAAGCTTGTTTTCCTTCCTAACGTGCAATTTTAAAGATTTAAAGAGTAGGACTAACATCCGGCGATGTCCTATTTATTCTGTCGTTTTTATTTTTTAAAATGTATTCTGCTTATCTTCCCAAGAGGGCCTAAGGCAGATGATAATATTAAAACAAACAATATTAGAAGCTTGGAAATATAATTACAACATTAAAAAATAACTAAAGCAGCATCCTAATTAAACTAGTGCATAAAACTGGTTTACGCAGCTTTACACACACTTTTCCTATTGGGTATCTAATTGGCACAAAAAAATTGTAATCAGAAAATGTTATGATGACTATTGATATACATTTTTGCCTTTTTAAAAAAACTGCAGAGTACATCTTAGAATGCTAATGTTGAGAAAATCAGAAATGCCATTTCCATTTTGCAGCATAGCTGCTGAAAGTCTCCACCCACCCACCCCAAACACACAAATCAACCCACACACCCACCCCAAACACAAACCCATCACTTATCTGTTAGTGTAAGTGCCTGGGCAGCACCATGTTGCAAGATGGATATGGTCATCGTACCAGTCCTCTAGGATAATATGCCTTAATGTAAATGTAAAACAGCTGTACCTCCTTAAGGGTTCTCCAATTGGAACAGCAATTGGAACAGCACAGGTGTAGCTTATTGATGAGGTAACTCCAAGACTTTGCTTAAAAACCCCAAGCCAGGCTGCCAGGCCTTTTTAGGAACTGTGGTAGTACGTCAATATAGGTAAAGGTATTAAATACACATTAAAATACACACAGACACACCACATCCAAATGTGAGTCACTTACCCTGGAGAGCAGGCTATAGGGAGCTTCAGGCTAGCAGTTCCTCTTCCTCTTCCCCACTTGGGACGACAGCAAGGAGGCTGTGCATATGCGCCAAGCACTGTAGGTGTGCATGCACACCAAGTGCTTGGTGTGCATGCGCAGTGAAAAGGTAAGCCCCAAAGGTGGTTCTCCCCAAAAAATGCTACCGGTTCTCCGGGACACTGGGGAAAGTTACTACCGGTTCTGGCGAACTGGTGAGAACCTGTTACATCCCATCACTGAATGAATGGACATAGGGTAAATTGATGTATGAAAGCATGCACAGAGCGTTGGGTAAGAATGGATTTAATAAAACAAAATAGATTTTGGGACATTTGGAAACCATTTTTGCAACACACATTGATGGATAATAAAGGAGAAAAACCTGCTCCGAATACAATGTATTTTTGGCAGAATGATTGAGTTGTAAAAGGAATGGCTGGTAGACTCAAGGACTATAGTGCACTGGGTGGTAGGTACCATGTATAAAATAATAAAGTTGTAATATTGCGGTTAAAGAGGAGAGTGGATATAAAGGTGAAATTATACAGTATAGTAAATGTATAGAAAATAACTAAAGTAATGTCTGACTACATTATATTATATTGATATGTATTTTTTTCCTCTTCTTATCTTTTAGCGCTGTAGGATGTACGTGGGAACTACTTTTTTTCTCTTTTTTTGTATGTAATTGTTTCTTTTACGTTTTGTAGATTGTTTTGTTAGTTTTTTTAATAAAAAAAGAAAAAGAAAATAAAGTTATATTGAATGGCAGGATCAACATTAAAGGTTTTGTTTAACAGATTCTATGCAACTTCAAAAAAAAAAAAGAATGGATTTTAAAATTGCTTTGGTAAAAGTGTAGGCAAAGACAGCAAAGACTGCCCGAAGTGGGAGGAAACAAAATGGTAGGGTAGAGGCCATTCATTTGCATATTGGACCAGGATTTGAGAAGAGATGGTTGAGGAGGAAGGTTTTGAAAACCCTGAGGAAGAGAAGGAAGAAAATCGAGGGGTTTTGAAAACTGCTGCCATCCTGGAATCATCCAGCTGAGTAGGTGTAAGAAAGCTCTCCTAGAATAGAAAGATTTTTTGTTGTTCAGTCGCACAGTCGATTCCGACCCTCTGCGACCCCATAGACCACTGTCCACCAGGCACTTCTGTCCTTCACCATCCTCCTCAACTCGCTCAGCTCTGTGCCCATTGCATCCACAATACCATCTAGCCATCTCATTTTTGGCCGCCCCCTTCTTCTTTTGCCCTCCACCCTTCCCAGCATCAAGGCTTTCTCAAGCGAATCCTCTCTTCTCATTTGATGTCCAAAGTACTTTAGCTTCATCTTCACTATTTGACCTTCTAAGGAGCAGTCAGGGTTGATTTCTTCTAAGATTGACCTATTTGTTCTCCTTGCTGTCCAGGGGACTCTCAAAACTCTCCTCCAACACCACATCTCAAAGGCATCTATTCTTCTGCGCTCAGCTTTCCTAATGGTCCAACTCTCACAACCATACATTGCCACAGGGAATACCATTGCTTTGACTATGCAGATTTTTGTTTGCAATTTGATGTCTCTACTTTTCACTATGCTCCCCAGGTTTCTCATCGCTTCTCTCCCAAGAATCAGTCGCCTTTTTATTTCATGGCTGCAATCACCATCTGCAGTGAGCTTTGATCCTAAGAAAGTAAAATCTGTCACTGCTTCTACTTCTTCCCCATCTATTTTCCAGGGACTGATAGGGCCTGTTGCCATTATCTTGGTTTTCTTTATATTAAGTCTCAAGCCAGCTTTTCCACTCTCTTCTTTCAACCTAATCAGGAGAATCTTTAGGTCCTCCTCACTTTCTGCCATGAGGGTGGTATCATCTGCATATCTCAAATTGTTAATGTTTCTCCCAGCAATTTTGATCCCAATTTGTGATTCCTCCATCCCTGCATTGTGCATTATGTGCTCTGTGTATAAGTTGAATAAGCAGGGTGACAAAATCCAGCCTTGTCTTACACCTTTTCCTATTCCAAACCACTCAGTCATTCCATATTCAGTCCTAACTGTTGCTTCTTGATTCATGTACAGATTTCTCATGAGGCATATAAGGTGTTCTGGTATTCCCATATCTTTAATTACTTGCCACATTTTGTTGTGGTCCACACAGTCAAAGGCCTTAGTGTAATCAATGAAACAGAAGTAGACTTGTTTCTGATATTCCTTTGTTTTTTCCATGATCCATCTTATGTTGACGATGTGGTAGGTTTATTAATTTGCCAATGTGTAGGTAAAGTGTGGATATGTCTTGCCTTTCATGTTTTGTTTTTAGTGTTTGATGAAGCTGCCTTTCATGTTTTTCCATTTTTGAAGTCTTCTGACTGTTGCTATTTGTAAATACTGTATGTACATCAGTGTTGTTAACATAAACCTTTTATAAAAAATCTGGAACAGATGGATTGTTTTTCAATGCATTCCTATGGGAAAATGCATTTTGGATAAAGTAATTTTTGCTGCTGCTGCTGTTGTTGTTGTTGTTGTTGTTGCTGTTGTTGTTGTTATAATATTTGGACTTGTATGCTACCCACTCAACAACGCGACTCCAAGTGGCTCACAACAATACCACATCTAATACACTATATATATACAAGTAATACCTCATATAACATTAGTATCGAATAACACTAAAATCGCATAACATTAAGGAATCTGGGGGGAAGAATTGCATCAGATAACATTAAGATCCTATGGGATGCTTCAGATAACAACCGCTAAAGCCTGTGTGGTTACAATGTATCTCTATGGATCCCATAGAGGATCAGATAACACTAAAAATCATATAACACCAAGACTTGTGGAACCAGGTTTTAGTGTTATATGAGGTTTTACTGTACAGTATTGCAATACAATAAAATAAGATACAAATAGCATACAATAATACAAATAAATCGCAGTATCAAAAACATCACATAAGTCAAAACATCACAAATCAACTACCATCATAAAACATCTAAAAAGAACTGTCCAAGGGAACGCATCAATTACGTTATCCAAGGTACCACTGTATTTGATTTCACTTGGTTCCTGCCCTCACAACCTTGGATCTTGTGTGTATAAATGTGTGGCCGAAATACAGTTGTACCTCGCTTAAAGAGCATAACGTGTTCCACAGGATTGCTCTTTAAGCGAGTTTGCTCTTTAAGCGAAACACCATTCTAAGTGACCAATTGTGACTTCTGGTGGGGGGGATTGAGAACCCCGATTTATTTGTTAAGCGAGTTTTTGGTTAGTTTTATTTGTTAAGCGAAGCGACCATTCAGAGAAAATTCTGCTCTTTAATCGAGTTATTCTCTAAGTGAGGCGCTCTTTATGCGAGGTTTTACTGTACTGTACTCCACATGTATGAGAATTTGAGTTGTAATCCACCAAAGGTCACACTGAAATAAATCTGCTAGTCTTAAAGGTGCCACAGTGTTTGCAATTTCATTACATGTTTGTGCATTCATTTGCCCTTAGTACTGTACAGTAATACCCGGATAACGATTGCATCGGATAACGATAGAATCGGATAACAATGCAAGTTTGCGCCTTTTCCCTCGACCCTACTGCAGTCACAGAGACTGCTTGTGTCTCTTTTCCTCCCTGTATTTAAACTACAGGGAGGGAGAAAGAGAGAGACGTGATTGGGTCTCTAGAGAACCAATCATTCTCTTTTCCCCTCCCTGTAGTTTAAATACAGGGAGGGAAAGAGACACAAGCAATCTCTGCGACTGCAGTAGGGTCAGGGGAAAGGCGCACCTTTCCCCGACCCTACTGCAGTCGCAGAGACCGCTGTGGGTGGGGGGTGGCTTTAAATGCAGGGAGGAAAAGAGACCTGATTGGGTCTGTTTCTTTCCCTGCCTGCCTTTAAAGCGGTTTGTCCCTAAAGTCAGGGCTTTTTTTTTTTTAGCGTTGTTCGATGCATGCATCGGGCAACGCTAAAAATAGGATAACGTCATGACTTGTGGAACCAAGTCATAACGTTATCCGGGGTATTACTGTACTATGAAATAAGCTACCCCATCTTGTAGTGATAGTCACCAGGTCTGAAACTTTTAAAAGGAAATTAGGCAAAATGTATGACAGATAAAGCTACTAACATCAACTAATCAAGCTGGGTACATATTTCCTGTGATACAAGAAACTACAAGTGTATCGATACCAGCCACTGGAGAACAAAAATGGAATGATTCTATTGCACTCATGTCCTGCTTATGGGGTTCTCGCTGGTGTTATCTAGCAGGCTACTGTGAGAACAGAACACTGGTCTAGATAGACCTTTGACTCAGCCAGCATCTTCCTATTTTCTTATGAGAGGTTTTTTTTAAAAACCAGCAGGAGTGACTACATAAACAAGACAAATCCCTGCCTTTCCTGCACTCCCTGCAGCGAACAGGAAATTTGTGATGAGCAACACAAATGGTCCAGGAAGAAAGCCAAGTCAAAATTTGGCCCTTGCTCACTGACTAGTTTGGGTCCCCTGCTTTTTAGTTTGACAGTTTTGTGTGTGTATATATTCTGTCATGGCTCATAAATACCCCAAAATACCTGGCACAGACTTGCAGCTGAGAGATCTCATAGACAGTATGAAACCACTGTAATATTCAATCCTATAACATTATAATAGTCAATGTTATGGGTATTTTAAGGGTTTTAATGTTTGATGGTTTTTAGATAAGTTTCTTGATTTTATTGTTATGGAATGTTTTTATATTTACACCTGTGAGCTGCCCAGAGTAGCCTCGGCTAGAGGGCGGCAATACGAATATGAACAAAATAAATAAATAAATAAAAATTCTCTTATCAATCTGAGAAAAACAGATTAAAAGATTCTAAATATGTAAACACAGTACTACCTTTCAATCCCATCAAAGATCTCCTTAATCCAGCAATTCTGTAACAGTTTAGTACAGGGATGCCCAAACTTTTTGGGCCATGGGCCGATCATGTGGTTCAGGGAGCCAGTCACTAAGGCCTGGGGATTGGGTGCAGCCCCCGATGCCAATTCATCTGGCCTGCAAAGCCCTCGTTGCTCCTGGAAGCGGAAGTAAAATGCACCCGTACGGGAGCATTTTACTTCCGCTTCCAGGAGCGATGAGGCCTTTGCAGACCGGATGAACTGGCGCATTTTACTTCCGCTTCCAGGAGCAATAAGGGATTCGTGGGCCAGATGAATTGGTGTCAGGGGTCGCACCCGGCCCCCGGACCTTAGTTTGGGCACCACTGCTTTAGTAATTCATCCAGGCACTCAGTCCTATTTCAAGTTGGGCCAGAGGTAGAGTAAATTATTGACATGTACAATTGCCTTTATTTGCCTCTAGCTTGTCATCCTTGCCTTCTTTCTTCAACCAATTGGCTACACTAGACTCTACTGCTCTTGTAACAGAACAGTTTTCCTGATCATAAAATGCCAATTAATTTTGTGCACTAACATGTCAGTATATAAATTAATGATCTCTGTATTTCAGATATCTATGTACAGTAATACCCCGTATAACGCGAGTACCGTATATCGTTAAAACCGCATAACGTTACAAGATTTTCGGAAAAATCTTGTATCGAGTAACGCGATTTTAACGTTACACGATACAGTCGTTCTTAGCAGCAGGGTGGGTGGAAAGCTGAACGGGGTTCTCCGTTCAGCTTCCCAGCCACCCTGCAGCTACGGAGGCAGGGGTGGGGAGGCTGGAAAGCTGACGGGGGGCTCCCCCATCGGCTTACCCAGCCACCCCACAGCTGCGGAGGCATGGGCGGGTGGCTAGGGAAGCCGACAGGGAGTCCCCGTCAGCTTCCCCAGCCACCCTGCAGCTGTAGATCGAGTCCTCTGATCTCTCTGGAGGTGTTTCTGGGCTTCCCCGACGTCCTGAGCCAGTGCAGCAAGCCAGAATGTCAGAGTTCGAATCCCGATGTTCTGGCTTCCTGCACTGGCTCAGGACGTCGGGGAAGCCCAGAAACACCTTGGATCGGGTCCCCACACCTCCCTGGACCCGGCGGGGGGGTCAGAGCCCCCAAAATTGGTAAAAAAAAACGGACTTTTTTTTTACCAATTTTGGGGTTTCTGACCCCCCCGCTGGGTCCAGGGAGGTGTGGGGACCCGATCCAAGGTGTTTCTGGGCTTCCCCGACGTCCTGAGCCAGTGCAGCAAGCCAGAATGTCAGATTTCGAATCCCGACATTCTGGCTTGCTGCAGCATAAAAGAGGGTGGGGGAAGTTCAAAATTAGCGCGCATCGGGTCTCCCGACCTCCCTAGAGCTGATGTGCGCTAATTTTGAACTTCCCCCACCCTCTTTTATGCTGCAGGAAGCGAGAACGTCGGGATTCGAATCCTGACATTCTGGCTTGCTGCACTGGCTCAGGACGTCGGGGAAGCCCAGAAACACCTTGGATCGGGTCCCCACACCTCCCTGGACCCGGCGGGGGGGTCAGAAACCCCAAAATTGGTAAAAAAAAAAGTCCGTTTTTTTTTTACCAATTTTGGGGTTTCTGACCACCACCCCCCGCTGGGTCCTGGGAGGTGTGGGGACCCGATCCAAGGTGTTTCTGGGCTTCCCCGACGTCCTGAGCCAGTGCAGGAAGCCAGAACATCGGGATTCGAAATCTGACATTCTGGCTTCCTGCACTGGCTCAGGACGTCGGGGAAGCCCAGAAACACCTTGGATCGGGTCTGCCCACCTCCCTGGACCCGGCGGGGGGGGTCAGAAACCCCAAAATTGGTTAAAAAAACGGACGTTTTTTTTACCAGTTTTGGGGTCTCTGACCCCCCCGCCGGGTCCAGGGAGGTGGGGAAACCCGCTCCAAGCTGTTTCCAAAGTTCTCCCACCTCCCTGGAGGCAGCAGCAAGCCAAAATGTCAGGATTCAAATCCCGATGTTCTCGCTTCCTGCAGCCTCCAGGGAAACAGGGCTTTTTTTAACATTGTGTGTTCAATGTATCGCACAACGTTAAAAACCGAATAACGACGGGACTTGTGGAACCAAGTCATAACGTTATTCGGGGTACTAGTGTATATTATTTAGCTTATAGATTTCAAGTATATGTTCAGTTAAATTTAATGGTTCCATTCACTCATTCACTTTAAGTTTAAATGGTTAAAAACAATATCAAATAATTTCAAGAAAAAGGCCCACTATTACAGATTTCCATGGCAGGGTAAATAGCCAATCTAGAAATTAAAATCTTACAGATAACTTCAGCTAAATACATTATTCCTCCCTGTCTTATCAACTCCTCACAGATGACTGATACTAACGCTTTCTAATTAAAGCTGCAAAGTAAAGTTTAATACATCTGAAAATAAAGTGCCTAATGCTCCAAAAACTAAAATTTTGAAAATTAGCCAGAAAACAGTAAAGTGTATATAAATTGTGATTTTAAGGATGCAGAGGCTTCTAGTTTTTAGACTACAATATCCATGATCCCTCATCCAGTAGGGGACGTGCAAACTGAAGAGGGGAAAGGGAAATTGTTCAATCTCTGATTGTTCAACTTTGCAGGTGCACAAGCCCTGGGTCTGTTGCACAGCAGGGCTGTTAGGATCACACTCTCTATAATCAGATCTACATCTGTTTGCTGTCCTAATGTCTAAACATCCGATTAGGCACAAGCTGTCCTGTTCCTTTTTTTCTGGCTTTTTTTTTTTTGTTGGTTTATCCTCTCCCTCCCTTTTTTTGTTTTTGGCCTTTTAAAAAGAATATCACAGCTGCAGCAAGGAAATATAAACTCATTGAAGAAATCCCAGTGGGTACTAAGCTAAGGAACACCATGGAAAGTACATATCATTGTCTTCCACACCTCAAATGAACAGTCACATGTGCAGTTGCAAAACAGTCCATATCCCCTTATCCGTTAAACTGAAAAACCTTGAATCTCCAACAAACATTTAAAAGTAGGGGAAAGATTCTACTTCTTAGAATGGAAATATTAACTAAGATTCCAAAGGCTGCAGGGCACTTATAGGGCAAAAGGGGGGAATAAAATTTCAAATGCAGTAATACCTCGGATAACACTAAGGCTTGGTTCCACAAGTCTTGGTGTTATCCGATTGTTAGTGTTATCCAATACATGTTTAAATCCTATGGGATGGATCGGATAACGTTAAAGCTCCATAGAGATACATTGTAACCGCACAGGCTTTAGCGGTTGTTATCCGATCCATCCCATAGGACCTTAACGTTATTTGATCCAATTCTCCACCCCAGATTACTTAACGTTATGCGATTTTAGCATTATCCAAGGTAAACGTTATCCGAGGTATTACTGTACTGTATCTACACCAGTGTTTCTCAACCTTTGGTTCTTGGACTTAAAATCCCAGAAGCCTAAGTCAATTTCCCAAAGCACTGATCAGCCAATGTGCTGACTTAGGCTTCTGTGAATTGAAGTCCCCATGTAGGCCCTCGGCCCCACACATTGGGAACCACTGATGTAGACCTAACAGAACTAATACTTGGCATTTTCACAAGATAATTTCACATTTTCAAAGCACATTCTCTAAAGAATTCTTAGAGCAGCCCCAACAGATCAGTATAATTCTTTGCACTACAGTAGTTAATACTGAAGAGTACAGTGGTACCTCACTTAAAGAGCATAATGTGTTCCATGGGACTCCTCTTTAGGCGAGTTTGCTCTTTAAGTGAAACACCATTGCAAATGACAAACTGTGACCCGATTTAGTTGTTAAGCAAATTTTTGGTTGGTTTTAGTTGTTAAGCAGGTCAACCATTCAGAGAAAATTCTGCTCTTTAA
Source organism: Furcifer pardalis (assembly GCA_030440675.1). Taxonomy (NCBI): domain Eukaryota; kingdom Metazoa; phylum Chordata; class Lepidosauria; order Squamata; family Chamaeleonidae; genus Furcifer; species Furcifer pardalis. The sequence continues at coordinate 160,607,877 of CP126891.1, read as the reverse complement.
GCAAGTTAGTCTCTAAGCAAGGTGTTCTTTATGCGAGGTTTTACTGTACATACAAAAATAGAAGTCAGCATGACTAATATCAACAATTATTCTCAACCATGCTACATTAAGCCTCAGTATACATAGTGGCAGGTTATATGGTGGAACAATCCAAGGAAATTATCTTTTAGATTTATACATATCGAATTAGATGGAATATTTGGCCATATCTATATTCAACCAATATCTACTAGATGGTACTTCTTAAAAAACACAGAAAATAAAATTTATATCTATATGTACTGTATATTTAAACTTAGGCCAAGGACCTCTGTTGAATTAATATACAGTAGACCCTCGTATAACAAAAATAATTGGTTCCATAAGGCACTTTGTTATATGATTTTTTTCACTGTATGATGAATGCATCGTATAACGGAAATCCCTATGGGAAAATTGTACAATGAAAATCCCTATGAGAAAAATCGTACAACAAAATCTGTATGGGAAAAATTGTACAAAGAAAATTTTCGTTGTACAATTTTCCCCATAGAGATTTTTGTTGTACAATGCAATGTTTTTTATTCAAATTCTCTTTGCTGTATGTTTTTTTCATTGTATGATGCATTCGTTATATGAGGTTCCACTGTAAATCAAATTAATACCAAAGTTGAACTATATCAGTGCAAACAGCAATAGTAACATAGGCCTCACTCCTAACCTTGGAGATGATGTTTTTAAAAGTGGCAGAAATTAAAACGGGTTTAAAATAAATATAGAAATTAAAGATGCACACCCACATCCAACTGTGTCCTATATGGATATACAGTAATACCTCATATAACATTAGTATCGAATAACACGAAAATCGCATAACATTAAGGAATCTGGGGGGAAGAATTGCATCGGATAACATTAAGATCCTATGGGATGCTTCAGATAACAACCACTAAAGCCTGTGTGGTTACAATGTATCTCTATGGCTCCCATAGGATTTTAATATGCATCGGATAACACTAAAAATCATATAACATCAAGACTTGTGGAACCAGGTTTTAATGTTATATGAGGTTTGACTGTATTGGCAAGCAGAAAAGCTTTGGGGGGGAACCACAAATAAAGCAGAACTGGTTTCCAGTCCAACCCAGTCCAAAAAAAGACAGAGGAGACATTTTGCTTGTATGCCAGCAATATATGGGATCAAGTCCAAACTTTAGTGACCTTGCTTTCAGGAATGAGTAATATCCTTAACAGTTCACCCAATCTTCTACCATGGCAGCCATCCAAATGTTTACTTTTTAAAAAGATAAACGAAACCTTTCTGAAGCCATTTCTTCTCATGGCTATCCACAGCCAGAAAACAAAGTGTTAGGTCACTTATCTTTTCTAAGCATTATTTCTAAAATTATCCCATGAATGTGGCGGAGGCTGAACTAATGCTAGAAGCTTAAACTCACATGGAAGGAATTACTAAGCAAACAGCTTCTATGTCCATGTTACCCTATAAAAACTGGAATCTGGTTCTGATCCCAAATCAGAAGATGGACTAATTCAGACAAAACATGATAGACATGAGTTTTTTCTACTGGCTGTCCTTGGCAACAAATAAATCAACAAAAGACATAAATTCTTGTTTTCTCACAGAGCTGAAATGAATTTTGCAGGCACATTTGCCTCTGAGGGGGATGAAGCCTAAAATGTTTTACAGCAGTAGATACCCTCTGTATATATGCTAGAACGATTTACAACTTTCTCCCTCCTGCTGGCCTCTTTTCCGTGTGTATCATGAGTGGACAGAACTCTTGATAAGCAAACAGTCCCAAAAACAAACAAACAAAGCCTTCTAAGTGCCACATGAAATACACACTGAAGTTGTTTTTATTTTCATTAAAGTGCTCCATAACTCTAACAAGGGATGAGTGGCTGTAGATGTGTAGTAGAGAGACAACAACCTCGATATCTTGCAGTAAGAAACTTGAAATCTGAATATAAATCAAAATCACACATATACAATGAGGAACAAGATGGAAAGGAAGTATTGTTTGATAAAGACAACACTGCTTGTGACTAATCAAGATTTCACCCAAAACTTATTTTTATTGTTTCATTTTAATTTTAAAAAATGTTTATCAAAGCATTTAGAAATAATTGTATAAAACCAAATAAATGTACTGAACTTAAAGAAAAATAAATTTTAAATTAACAAGCCAAAATGGTCCTCCATATATTTCACCAAAACTCTTTTAAAGTTCCTGGTCCTGAGAGACTAACAAAGAAGCACCAAAACACTTTTCTCCTGTATTACTTCAAAATCCCTCCTACAAAGCACTTTGATTTGAGAACACTGGTAACAACCATTCACTTTGATCACATGGTATAACTTTTAAGTTTCAAAAGCATAGCCTCTCTTCTCTCCACACCTTATATGGGGAAAGCTTGGAGAGAAATAGAAAAACTTTTGCAAATACACTGCCTAAGTCTTGGTGCCTCTCCAAATCACCAAGGAAACTTCAGGATTGTGCAGATTCAGTAGTGTAGAGTATCTCCCCAATCTTTATGAAAATATAAAGAAATCTATACACCTTTAATGAAAAAAAGCTGCTTAAACCACCACAATCACACATTATTTAGCACTGTTTTAGGAAGTTGTGGTACTGCAGCTGCCATTCCCCTGAGATAATAACAAAATATCAACATCTGCTCTCCAGGGCTTCAAGCAGAGGTGTTTTTCAAACCAAACAACTCAAGATCAATTTTAACTTTTAAGTACCAAGAGTTATACTTTGAACATTTCACACAGAAAATACACATGGTGACTTTTCCCTTTCCTTGGCTTCTTTCTTTCAAATCCACTAAAAATAATAAATAATGTTGTGTCAAAGATTATTACTCTATGTTGAAAGGATTTTTGCTGGAGAAACTCCATTCAGGGGACACCCAAATGAGGCTCCTTTCATGTCTCCAAGTGCAGCCCTTGGGTATCGAAACCCAACCTTCCAGTCTCCAAGTTCAGCATCTTAATCACTAAGCCACAGGAGGAGCATCCACTGATACATAACCCACAAAATCAAAGTAATATTTGGCAGCCTGCATAGCACAACTCATACAATCACATAATGAAAACTCCTGATATTGCCTTCTGTGTGTTTGAGAAAGTGGTTTGCAATTCACAAAAGCTTACACTAAAATATCTGTTCATCTTAAGTGTATCACAATACTTTGGCTTTTATTTATTTATTTTTAGTATGTGCTGAAACAGACTAAGGCAGGTATCTCTTGTAAAATGTAACTCTATCAGTTATTGCTCTACTAAATATACATTTCACCAATGCTTCAGTACAAATATGTAGGTCTTTCTTAATCACACAAAATCACAGTGCTGCCAAAAATCTTTAATTCTTTTCATTCTCTTTTTCTCACCCCATTTCATAAGTAGAAAATATTCTGCAACTAAAATATTCTATGCGGTTAGACCTAGGAAAAGAAATTTATCTCACTAGCATAATTTATTAGGTAAAGGTAAAGATTTCCCTTGTTCGAAAGCCAGTCGTATCCGACTTTAGGGCTCAGTGCTCATCTGTTTCAAAGCCGAAAAGCTAGTGCTGTCAGCTTCAGCAGATGTTTCTGTGGTCATGTGGCAGGCATGACTAGACACCAGAGCACACGGAAAGCTGCTACCTTCCCACCGAAGTGGTCCCTATTTATCTACAGTACTTGCAATTTCTTGCTTTCGAACTGCTACGTTGGCAGGAGCTGGGACAAAGACGTGAGCTCATTCTGTCCTGCAGTACTCGGGAATCGAGTCAGCGTCTTGGCCCCTTGAGCCAATGCAGTCCCAGCATAATTTATTACAGTTGCACAATATGTCTCAATGAAAGTGTTGAATCACTTAATGTTATTTGAGGCTGTGCTGCTATTTTTCAGTAGGGAATTAGCATTCGGATTTGGATTGCCCCCAAGCACTCAGCAAGTAAACAGTCAAAAGGGACATGGAGAGGACAGCATGGAAACAAACACAGATCTGGAAAATAAAATAAAAAGCTGTTCATCATCTTCTGGAAGCTCCGCAAACCAAACCACAAGCACAAATCAAGTTGGGTATTTCCTAAAAACCTGAACATTAGAGAACTGAAGAGCATAATTAATGCATTAATAGTAATACACTGAAAGACAGCTGCCACTGAATTGTATGCTCCAAACCATCAGTGTAGTATACAGCAGCACTAAATGAAGCAGGACAAAATTAGCAAGCAGTCTTTAGAGCCACTGCTTCTAATATTGTATTTACTTAGACTTAATGATGAGCTCCTGTAATGTTACCCTCCAGTCACATACCACTCAACGTATTTCAAACTGCTGCTTTAGATGTAGTTACTGTTGCAGCTTCACAGTGCCAAATATACAGTCCATAACTGTAAACTCAGTAGCCAGAGAGAAGCCTGAACTCTGGGTTTGAACGCTTCTTAAGTTACAAAGGAAGTGCAGTTCTAGAGGTAACCCAGTCTATCCCTATGTTAACAGGATACTCAAGTTTAGAAGCAGTGTCTCCCCTTACTCAGTGGAGCTACAGAGCATAGCAGTCCGGAAAATAAAATGAAAATGTTCAGCTATAAAAAGCAGAAATGGGGGCATTATTTGACTTACATTATTATCAACTGCCCTATGTTTTAATCTACACATAACTTAGGCCTCTTCAGTCACTGTTCTCCAATGCTCCTTTACATGGTGCATCACAGAAAGTTCAATGGCTTTACAGCAGTACAATTTATATTGTTACATACATTTACTGTCATACACATTCTACTTTACTATGTTTTCTTGACACATCAAGGAGAGATGTACAATACTCATTCACTCCCCACCCACAGCTACAGAGTTCTACACAGGTAGGGAATGGTTTCTAGGAGCATAGGACCATTTTTTGCTGAACTGCATACAGTAAGCAAACACTAAACTTGCTGACTGGAAGGTCAGAGTTCGATTTCCGGGTACTACATGACAGAGTGAGCTCCAGTCTCTGTCCCAACTCCTGCCAAACTAACAGTTCAAAAGCAAGAAATTGTAGATAAATAGGGACCACTTCCGTGGGAAGGTAAACAGGGTTCCATGCACTCCTGTGTCTAGTCATGCCTTCCACATGTTCACGGAAACATCTGCAAACACAGACAATGCTGGCTCTTTGGCTATAAACAGAGATGAGCACTGAATCTTAGAGTCAGATATGACTGGCTTTCAAGCAAGGGCAACCTTTACCTAAACAATGCGGCTTTGAAAATGTAGGGTTTTTTTTATATAAAACAACAAAAAGAGATTTATAGGTCTAAGGAATGGTGGTGGGAAGAGAAAGAAAAAGGTACAAAGACACACACTAGAGAGTTAGATGTTCCATTAGTTCAGTGCAAATGTATGGGATTAGATAGGTACTACTATGGACAGTTGATCATATTGATCTTTTCCCCCAAACAACCCAGGTCTAAACCCATCTTTATTAATAGGTAGAACACTCTGTTTCCCCCTACATATACAGTTAACTGATGTATTCTAAATATGGAACCCTAACATTTTAATAACAAGAATACAATATTTTGTATATATTTAGCCAGCTCAATATTAATTTATTTAGACTTATATTAATCCTCTCTTACAGGTCCATATATTACTAATATTTAAATTACAACCAAGAGCTATAATAAAACGTTGCAGTTTGTCAACTCCCCAGGAAGTGTTCCTCTTTCTAGTTCCAGACAGTATGGAATAGAAACCTTATGGTTCAATTGAGGGGTGAAGGTGGGGGGTCATAAGGAAGAAAGGGACAAAAGCACTTGCTTCTTGAAGCCTTCCCATACTGTGTGATAGGCAGCACTAAAGGTCACCCAACCCTAACTGAGTATTTAGAGACATACAAGGGGCCATAGGGGCATATGAAACACTAAGACTGGCTGGATAGCTCAATGAATTAGAATACCTGGTTGGCAGAGCCAGAAGTCAGGAGTTCAATTCCCCACTGAGTTTCCCAAGAGAAAAAGCTTGCATGCATAGTGACAGAGAAGACAAACAATTCCTAAGTACTTTATTCCACCCCATCCCCAAAAGCCTAGAATGGGTCACCATAAGTTCAAATAAACTTGACAGTATATAATTGTTAACCAGAGGTAGCCAATGCCTTTCTCCAAACTGAATACTGTAAATACTCAAATATAAGCCTAGTTTTTTTAGCCTCCAAAATGAGATCCAAAAAAGGGGCTTGGCTTATACTCGGGTCAATGACCCCGAGGGTCCCAAAAGCACAGTGGTGCAAATTCAAACATACATTTTTTTTAAAAAGGACTAACACTACCATAAAAATTTGAAAACATACCCACACAAATGTCTGAATAAATTAATTGTACCATATTTTCATGTATTTGAATTACTGAAACTCACTAGTAGCTGCTGCATTTTCCATCCCCGACTTATACTCGGGTCTATCTATTTTCCAAATTTTAGAGGTCCAAATTAGGTACCTCAACTAATATTCAGGATTGTATTGTGTTGTATTGTTCGACTTTTATGCCGCCCCACTCGCCTATAGCGACTCTGGGCGGCTCACAGCAAAACAATGTTTCATAACTACAAGTATTACATCACAAAAATCACATATGAAAAGTACATCAAAAACATTACAAGAAATCCCCTGTCCCGATTACAAAATTAAAAATTCATAAACATTTCATTTCATTTCAAAAGCACATCAAAAACACTTTAAACAGTCCACAAAAATCTCAAACTCTGGGACCAAATGCAGAGGGAGCCCCTCACCCTGCTGCAAAAGCCTCTTGGGTGGGGCAGCAAGAAAGTCCTGTGCCTCAGCAGTTCTTAAAGCCCCAGCCAGGGTGGGTCCCAGGAGCAGGTGGAAAGTGTCCTGGGACCAAATGCAGAGGCAGCCCCTCACCCTGCTGCAAAAGCCTCTTGGGTGGGGCAGCAAGGAAGTCCTGTGCCTCAGCAGTTCTTAAAGCCCCAGCCAGGATGACTTATAGTCGAGTATATACGGTACTTACTGTCTGGAGCAGGGGTTCCCAACCTTTCTACACTGCAGGCCTGACCACGCCGGGGGAGGGCAGACAGCTTAGCGGGGTGGACCATGCCCCCTGAGAGCAGAAGTAAATGTGCCCACTTCCACGTTTACAACAGCCATAGGTGCATTTAGGGCTGAGACAACTGCATTTATGCATGCACAGGCATGTTTTGCAGCTGTCATAAACATGACCACTTCCACTTCCGGGTGTGGCAGAGGCAGGCCACATGAAACGGTGCTGTGGGCCAGGGCCAGCCCACAGGCCGTAGGTTGGGAACCCCTTGTCTGGAGCATAAGCATGCTAGTTCCCTCTCTTTTGCTTCTTTCTGTTTCAGTTGTGATTGTATTGTATTCAATTAATATACCAACTCTTGTGCACTCCTATTGGAGTGACAAGACTATTAAAATCTGGCTTCTAAAGGTGAGCCCTCCATTTAAAGCCAAGAGCACACCAACATGCAACATTAGGAAAAATGTAAACTAGAGCAAAGTCCTTCACGGGTAGGGCAATTCATATCATTGCATTATGTCATATATCCTGAATGATCACACCCCTTTCAGGTGAGAACTTTGAAGGAATAGAGAAGGGCACTCCACCCGCCCACAGCCCTAGCGTAGGTAAGCATATGCACAAGTGGACAAAAACAAGTTAGGATACACCAGAAGCATAAACTAGCAGACAATATGTTGGGAAATTTAAAAAAACAACCAATGCAATGATGCTTTCTCCTTAATTTTTTGGAATAGTATTATTATTTATTACTATTTATTTGACTTTTACCCACCCATCTCGGGTGCACTCCCACTCTAGGTGGCTCACAATGTTAGAAAAGCAAAACAATGTTAAAAAAGCAGAACAAAACCATAGAAACCCCCCCACTCACCTACCCAGTCCAATCAGCACCAAGGACCACTAGTCCAAGCGTCCACAGTGGAAGGGTCTCTTATTTAAACTTCAACAAGCTGCCAAAGGCCTCGAAAAGAAAAGTTTTCAGTTGCTTCTTGAAGGACCTTAACGATTCAATCAAACGTAGCGGTGTTTAGCCTGTATTTCAGGCATATCAAATAAACAAACAAAAATTCTGTACCACTTTAAAGACTGTTATATTTTAATGTGAGCTTTCATGGATCAAGCCCATTTTGCCAGACATGGGAGTGAGACTTCATGGGATGGATTAATATACCGTATTTGTCGGACCATGAGATGCACTTCCCCCTCCCCCCCAAAAAAAGTGGGGGGAGGGAACCGAGGGTGCATCTTATGGTCCAAAGGCACTTGGATTGGGGGAACCGGTGCGTGTGCCCATTCCTCCCCACAACCCAAATGCTGATTGCGCGCTGTGATCAATTGCGCTTGGGTTGGGGGGAATCAGTGCACGCAACCATTCCTCCCCACAACCCAAGTGACAATTGATCACAGCTTTTAAAAGCTCTAAAAACTGGGTGTGTCTTATGGTCCGAAAAATACAGTACATCAGATACAGATGCACAGAGTAATTGGTCAGCATGAAGGATAAGTATACAAATCAATATGGCTTTTTACAACTGGAAGTAGATGAACACTGCTGTTATTTGGATCAGCTCTAAATGTCCCCTTTAGATTACTATCTGACTGAGAAATTAGATACAAAGGCAAGAAACAGTTTGGACAGATAATCCAGTTCTTAGCAGCTGAGTTTTTATTTTGTGAAACAATGTTTTTACATTCTGCGGCTGCACAGTTACATACATAAGGTGAAGAACTTAGCACAAGTTGCTAAGATTTCCAACAATCAGAGATTTTTGAGTTTTCTATATCTCGCTGGCAATCTCCATCACCAGGAAAACTAAAGAACGCATGTTTTTTGCATAGTTTTTTTTAAATGCAGCCTATACAAAGACTTAGCCATCATCTTATTTCTGTAATATCAGTATGGTTTCTGCAAATTCAGCCATCTTACCCCAACACAGTAGTTACTCTCTGCTGGTTGCTACCAGTAGCTCTTCATAGTGTAACTGTGCCAAGAAAGTACAATGGTATTTCCTTGAGTAGCCATGTAACATACGGATATCCCACAATGTACTGTATACTGTTTTCCTACAGATCAGTTTAAAGATGTGTATCAGGATTCTTGAAAACATGCACACTGGTTTTTAAAGCCATGTACAAGATCTATTCATTGCAATTTTTCTCTGAAAAACGCCAACATTTCTGAGAGTAATAACAATGATGGGATTTGCTCTAAATAGGGCAATCTTTGCTAGATTGAGAACCTGTTGACTTCAGTATACAAAAGATTTCCCAGCAATTAAGTTTGCTGAAGTGGCGGGTTGTTTTGTTTGTTTTCTACAAAAATTTAAAAACAAAATGGTTCTCTGTTCTGTATTATACAGTAATTATATGACAAAGCTTTGTCATATATGTCTTCAGTCTACTTCCAATTACATTTTTATAGCAAGATTAATGAGTCCTAGCTAGGAATTATGCCAAAGCACAAACTACTACTGGACAAGTCAGAATTTTCTTCTTTAGGTCTTGTTTTGCTTTTGGAATTTTCTTTCTATAGTTTCCTCTACCCTGTTCTCTCAACAACCCCCTCTTTTTAAAAAAAAACACCCCACTCTTCAGGAAACATTAAAAATCCAGGCAGGAAGCCACAACAAACAATGAGCAGTTCAGATACCACAGTAACTTATAAGTTTACATGAAGAAAAACGTTTAAACTACACCCAGAATTGGAAGGAGGGAGAGAGAAAACAAAAATATTTCATAGCTAATTCAAACAGATTATGTTGGAGAAATATCATTTATTAGAGAATGGATCTATAGCCCTAGAACACAAGGATGGCAGATCTTTTCTCTAGCAAACGAAATCTCTAGAGTTTATTTTGCCTGTGCCTTTTGCAAGAGAAATAAAAGTCACACAATCATATGGCCCAAGAAAAGAATTCACTACAGTATTCACCTCCGTTTCCATTTACATCACACATTCTCATCCATCTTTGAGAGGCTCCCTCCACCCAAAATCAAGTAACATAAAGGTACATATTGTACCTGCTGCCTGCATAGCAGTAGCAGCCTGGACTCACGGAGTCACGTAATGAATACCAGCAGTGAGATAGAAATGCTCACTGAAGCAAGCAGTGGATTCCTTTCATTAACAGTCACTTGGACTGGAATTCCTGTCCCATTGCCGACTCTGCAGAAAAAAAATGTGTAGCTTAGGGCATTTCTTCTTTAATTTCCCATCATCGTGGAAAGAAAGAAAAAAACGATGTAAAAGGAAAGTTGGATATGACAGAGACTGCCCCAAGTGTTTTCTACCTGTTCTTTCTTGCCTCCAGGACAGGCAACAAATTATTCACAATTTCCACAGGACTGCTCATAAAAGTTTAACTGAGTGAAGAACAGTAAAACATAGTCAAAGAGTGCTCTTTGGAAAGAAAAAATACATTCCTCTAGGTACAAAATCTATTAGGCTGGCAGCAGAAGAGTAGCGTGCCTTGGCGGGGCCCCGTATAAAAATCTTTTGGGGGCCCTTAGGAAGGGTAAAGATTTGTTTTGTTTACGCACGTTGGGGGCCCCCGTGACCCGGGGGCCCCGTATAATTGATACGGCAGATACGGCGGTAGCTACGCCTCTGGCTGGCAGTAGCTATATTATTTAGGCTGAAGTCCTGTAACTTAGCATTAGAGTAGGCCCATGACTTACTATATTAAAGAAAGTTACAACTAGAGTTAAGGTGGTTAAATTAATGAAAGTTAAAGAAGAACTGTCTCATCAAATCTCCACTTACTGTGGGCCTGTTCTAGTCCAACCTACTACACCAGGAGTTTTCAACCTTTTTAAGCCAAGGGCCGGGTCACGGTCCCTCAGACAGCTTTGGGGGCCGGATGGCCATTTTCCTCTTCCTTCACATCATGCCACTTCCTGGTATAGTGGAAGCAGTGGGGGGGGGCACATGAAATGGTGCTGTGGGCCGCATCTGGTTCATGGGCCGCAGGTTGAGAATCCCTGTACTACACTAAGGAACAGGATTTCAGCCATTATTTGCTTCAGAATTTATGCAATGAGGATAAAATAACATTTCTACTTTACAAGACACAAGGTGTTTGTGAGAAGCAAAAATAGCTTAATTTGTTTTTACACAGTCTAAGCCAGGGGTGTCTAAACTATGGCCCATGGGCCGTATCCAGCCCACACCACCTAATAATCCGGCCCGCACTGCCCTTGCCGCTCCCAGAAGCAGAAGTAAAAAATGACCGCGCATGCACAAAATGCTGCCATAAAGCACCCATGGCTGCCGTAAATGCGTTTATGACAGCCACGGGCAGTGGTGGGATGTCAAAAATTTTACTACCCCACCGTGATGTCATCACAGTGTGGGTGGAATTAACATCATGACATCATGATGTGGGCAGGACCAAAGGGAAAAAATACAAAATAATAATAAAAAAATAAGCACACACACACACACCTCAAGACATTACTTAAAAACCCCAAGCCAGGCCTTTTTAGGAACTGTGGTAGTACATCAATATAGGTAAAGGTATTAAATACACATTAAAATACACACAGACACACCACATCCAAAGGTGAGTCACTTACCCTGGGGAGCAGGCTATAGGGAGCTTCAGGCTAGCAGCTTCTCTTCCTCCTCCCCGCTTGGGAGGACAGCAAGGAGGCCGTGCATACGCGCCAAGCACTGTAGGCGTGCATGTACACCAGAGATGGGATGTAACAGGTTCTCACCAGTTCTCCAGAACCGGTAGTAACTTTTCCCAGTGTCCCAGAGAACCTGTAGCAGCTTTTGGGGGGAACCACCTTCGGGGCTTACCTTTTCACTGGTTCCCCCACTGTGCATGCATGCCAAGCACTTGATGTGCATGCACTAGTGCTTGGCACATATGCACGGCCTCCTTGCTGTCCTCCCAAACGGGGAGGAGGAAGAGAAGCTGCTAGCCTGAAGCTCCCTATTTTTATTATTTTGTATTTTTTTCTTTGGCCCTGCCCATGACATGACATCATGATGTTAGCTCCACCCACACTGTGATGACATCACGGTGGGGTAGTAAAATTTTTGACATCCCACCACTGATGTACACTAAGTGCTTGGTGCGCTTGCACAGTGGGGGAACCAGTGAAAAGGTAAGCCCTGAAGGTGGTTCCCCCCAAAAAGCTGGTACCGGTTCTCTGGAACACTGAGAAAAGTTACTACCGGTTCTGGAGAACTGGTGAGAACCTGTTACATCACGGGTGCATTTACGGCAGTGTTTCATGCATGTACGGGCATGTTTTACTTCTGCTTCCAGTGGGAGGAACCACGTGACCGGCCCGCTCAACCACGTGACTGGCCTGGTCTAAGGAGACAGAATCCTTACCTACTGAAAAGAACATGCCTTATACTATTCCATATACAGTACTAGCATTATACGGACATAGGCCAGTAGAATGTGAAGCTAGTTTGCCAACTGTAATGAGTGGTGCTGATGATGATAAACCAGTGCATCAATCCCTATTTCATAGAAAAGTTTCATCTCTGAGCTGAATCCATTTTAACCGTGGTCTCCACAATCTTCCTCTGCTGTTATATCTGCTGTGGATAAAATATTTTTTTAAATACTTTTTAAAAAGCCCTACCAGACACTGGCTTTATTTTAAAACGCTGAAGCCTATAATTCTCTTCTGTGTCAGTGCACTTTCAGACACTGGAAGCTTCAATGCATAAATGGTTACTAAAAGTGGATAAATATGGATTAAGATTATAGCTAACAAAGGTAAACTTGTGGAGAACTATATGATTACATCCATATTTCTGAGTATTGATTTAAACTATGATTTGATTTAAATCACATCACATCTACCCTCTCAGTGACTGGAAACAAGATGGCATGTAAAGCCTGTGAGACCACTACATGAAGCTGAGTTATATTTTTTGCAGCCTGGGACTTTTGTGTGTGAATAAAATTCAGCTGCATTTTGCATGTTTCACCAGGGAATGTCCAAACTGGCAAAAATTCCAGTTCCTCCCTCCCATTTGTTTTGTCCGTCCCTTCTGCTGGAATGTAGCCCAGGCCCTTAGAATTTGCCCTAGGGTTGAAAAAAAGGTCTCCCATCACTACCCCAAAGTAACCTGGCAAAGAATTATGTCACAATAGACAACGTTTTTCCTGCATCTTTTCCACCTACAGACTGAATCCAAGGTATATGGCAACAAAGGACAGATTTGGTGGGTCTTCCATATGCTGACCTCAATCTAGTCTGTGCCCATCTCTAAATATTTCAGCCCATGCCCAACTAGTCATATGCATGGTATTAGGGTGTGCCAATCTGGCCTTTGGCATGGGGTACAGTAGGAGCTGAATTCACTATGGTGCAGAGGGGAACTTATGGTAACTGTAGCACAGGTTTTTATTTTTGCTTAAAGGTGCTTCTTCTTGAAAAGGTCTTATAAGTTATCCCACAGCTTCATTCGAGGCCTCAGCTTTGGCTATTCTAAAGCAGAAAGGGCACAGAAAAACCCTCTTTCTATACAGCTAACATGACATAAAGAACAACACCTGTACTAGCTAAGTGAACCAACTGTTTCAGTATCTTGCCTTGCACACAATTAAGACCTGCAAGTCGTTCTTTGTACATTGTGTAAAAATGTGATAAAAGAATAGCAATTGAGGTACTCCCCCTTCTTTTGAATGTCCATGTGCTGAACAGAGAAATAACAGCAAAATTGAGAGTTTATATAGTAAAAACAGAATACAATGTTGTAAAAACTACTATTTTATCAGAAATTAGCTTTTGTAGATGTTGTGATGGGCTAAATATGAGGTAAACCTTCAAAGAACCAAGATGGAAGCTTCATGAAGCTAAGAATAGTTTCGATTTCTCTCAAACCACCCCAGTCGTCTCCATGCCACATAACCAAACTGCTATGAACTTTAACCAGAAATTTGTATCAATCGAGGAAAGCCAACTCACCAAAGTAGCTTTCACAAGCTCTTCCCATAAGACTACCCAAGGGAGCAAACATGGTGACCTGAGGGCTTAGTAAACCTTCAGTCTTTGCTGCCTCCACTGAACTGCAAAAACAGAGGGATGTTGAAGCACCTGGTGACCCACAAAACACAACTGAGGGACTCCACTAGGCTGGATGATCCACCGGTTGATGGCTATGATATAAGGAGAACTGATGCTAGTAAGTGCAGACAAAAGTAATAACTGGGCAATAGAGAAAAAAGGTTAACTGAAAACAGCCAGATCACATGAAGTAAATTCTTCACCTACTACAAGGGCAACCTGGTGTCCCTTACCTTAAACATTTTGGACTACAAACCCCTTAAGCTACAGTCAGCATAATTAGTGTTCAGTGATTCAGGAAGTTATAGTCCAATTTACACACAATACATATAATATCTCTTTCTCTTTGTTTGCACATGCATTGGTCCTAGCCTAGGCGTCAAAGGCCACATATGAGTTCTCTGGATCAATTTTCTTCAAGCGATTCCAGTTTCAATTTTTGTTCAAACTACAGCTTACTACAGTTTTTCAGACTTTTGGTGACAGTACTGTATGTCTGAAATAAGACTGGGGAACACTTTCAATGCAACATCCAAAAATATATTTAGAGAACATATATAAGCATTTCCCATCCTCAGTAGGCCATATCACCTAATCCTATGAATAGAGCACCGTTCTGGACATATACTCCTGTGGAAAGAAGCAAGGCCAAATGTATGGTGGAATGATTCCATCGCATATGTACAGTTCTGTCAATCGTAGTACAACTCCATTCATCACAAAAATGCATTAGAATTACAGTGGTACCTCACTTAACGAGCATAATGTGTTCCATGGGATTACTCTTTAAGTGAGTTTGCTCTTTGAGCGAAACACCATTGTAAGTGACCAATTGTGATTTCTGGGAGGGGGGGATTGCGAACCCCGATTTAGTTGTTAAGCGAGTTTTTGGTTGGTTTTAGTTGTTAAGCGAAGCGACCATTCAAAGAAAATTTTGCTCTGTAAGCAAGTTAATCTCTAAGAAGGCACTTTTTTGGTGAGGTTTTACTGTACTTGCCTTCACAGGAAGCTGGGCTAAAAGAACCCTCCAACTCTACATTTCTATAGTTCTACCTATTCCCTACAAAGGCTGACTAAAACTGGGAGGCAGCCTTTAAAAATTTGCTATTTAATTTATTACTGTGTAACAATATAATACAGTTATGTGAAAGAAAATTGCGAATTATTGCCATAGAAAGACAAAAGTTAGACTATAAACATGCAGCCTGTATGGGTGGCAACTCCCCCCCCCCCATTTCTTTCTGACCTAAAAAAAGTAGTAACAGATAAGAGGCTAGCTAACTGGGCACTGTAACAATAGCAATGTTGTGCTAAACAGCCTGTTTAATTAGCAGGAAACAAATATTTCCTACCTTAGTCAATTTCCTGTGGCTTATATTTCACTCAACAATACAGCATTCCTCTGCATTCCCCAACCTCTAACTCCTAAAACATAATTTGGTAGGACATCTTGACAGTTTAAAGGCATATAGGCTGAATGTCTGCCAAGGGTCAAGTTTTTAAATCAACTCACATGAAAGTGCTACTTGTGGTCACACAGATGTAAAACCTCAATTTTCTTCTCAAAACTACAAATGTATGGTACAACCAGGCAGTACCTAAGGATTAGGTAAACTGGTTTCCTACTGCTGTTCTGGACTACAGTTTCAATTATCCCTAGTCTTAAATTTATATTCCACTTTTTTGCCAAGATTGAATAAAGGAAAATACTGTAAAAGCAAAAACATAATTAAATAATTGTTGTACGCCGCCCAGAGTCACTTGCAGAGTGGGCGGCAATACAAATGTGACTAATAAACAATAAATAAATAGCAATTTTAAAAGTTTATTTCAATTAAAAATACTGCTTGGATGAGAAAGATTGCCAAGACGACAAAGATGCTTTCTATTAATGAAAAGACAACAGCAAGAAAGCCAACCCAAGTTTCCTTAGTAAGATGTGTCAACTCCTGGAACCAAACACTGTGAAGGCCCTTCACTTTAATCCCAATCAAGTATGTTTCTGAAGGTGATTATGCAGTTCACATTTTGTTAACGCAGTAAAAAAAATATTAGCTTATCCTGTCCCCCATAACTGGAGTGGAGATTTCACCAGTAAAAACTATCTTAGTTAATTTTTTAAAAAGTGTTGGAGGAGACACCAGATATACCATTTATGGCCAAAGCTTGGAAAAATAAAATTCTCAGTTATAGGGGCTAGGAGTGTCTGAGACTTGCAGTCCAAAATTCATTTCCCATGTTCTGCTGATACCACTTATAATTCCTATCTATTGCTATTTATCTCTACCTATATCAACTATGGCTCTTTGTGAGAACCAAAGGGATCTTGGCCTTTGGCATTTAGCCCTGGGACACACCCACAGTCCTAGGAGATCACTGCTGGCTTCTAGGTGCAGAGTTATACATATACTTCATGCAGTATAAATGCTATGCTAAAACAAACTCAACATTTTACCTAATTATTTTTTAAATCAGAATACACTAGTACCCCGAATAACGTTATGACTTGGTTCCACAAGTCCCGTCGTTATCCGGTTTTTAACGTTGTGCAATACATTGAACACACAATGTTAAAAAAAGCCCTGTTTCCCTGGAGGCTGCAGGAAGCCAGAACGTCGGGATTTGAATCCTGACATTTTGGCTTGCTGCTGCCTCCAGGGAGGTGGGGGAACTTTGGAAACAGCTTGGAGCGGGTTTCCACACCTCCCTGGACCCGGCGGGGGGGTCAGAGACCCCAAAATTGGTTTTAAAAAAGTCCATTTTTTTACCAATTTTGGGGTTTCTGACCACCCCGCCGGGTCCAGGGAGGTGGGCAGACCTGATCCAAGGTGTTTCTGGGCTTCCCCGACGTCCTGAGCCAGTGCAGCAAGCCAGAATGTCAGAGTTCGAATCCCAACATTCTGGCTCGCTGCACTGGCTCAGGACGTCGGGGAAGCCCAGAAACACCTTGGATCGGGTCCCCACACCTCCCTGGACCCAGCGGGGGGGTCAGACACCCCAAAATTGGTTTAAAAAATGGACCGTTTTTTTACCAATTTTGGGGGCTCTGACCCACCCGCCGGGTCCAGGGAGGTGTGGGGACCCGCTCCAAGCGGTTTCCAAAGTTCTCCCACCTCCCTGGAGGCTGCAGCAAGGCAAAATGTCAGGATTCAAATCCCGACGTTCTCGCTTCCTGCAGCATAAAAGAGGGTGGGGGAAGTTCAAAATTAGCGCGCATCAGCTCTAGGGAGGTCAGGAGACCCGATGCGCGCTAATTTTGAACTTCCCCACCCTCTTTTATGCTGCAGGAAGCGAGAACGTCGGGATTCGAATCCTGACATTTTGCCTTGCTGCAGCCTCCAGCGAGGTGGGAGAACTTTGGAAACAGCTTGGAGCGGGTCCCCACACCTCCCTGGACCCGGCGGGGGGGTCAGAGCCCCCAAAATTGGTAAAAAAAGTCCGTTTTTTTTACCAATTTTGGGGTGTCTGACCCCCCCCCCCCCCGCTGGGTCCAGGGAGGTGTGGGGACCCGATCCAAGGTGTTTCTGGGCTTCCCTGACGTCCTGAGCCAGTGCAGCAAGCCAGAATGTCGGGATTCGAACTCTGACATTCTGGCTTGCTACACTGGCTCAGGACATCGGGGAAGCTCAGAAAAAGCTTGGATCGTGTCTGCCCACCTCCCTGGACCCGGCGGGGGGGTCAGAGCCCCCAAAATTGGTAAAAAAAAAGTCCGCTTTTTTTACCAATTTTGGGGTCTCTGCCCCCCCCCCGCTGGGTCCAGGGAGGTGTGGGGACCCGATCCAAGGTGTTTCTGGGCTTCCCCGACGTCCTGAGCCAGTGCAGCAAGCCAGAATGTCGGGATTCGAACTCTGACATTCTGGCTTGCTGCACTGGCTCAGGACGTCGGGGAAGCCCAGAAACACCTCCAGAGAGATCAGAGGACCCGATCTACAGCTGCAGGGTGGCTGGGGAAGCTGACGGGGACTCCCTGTCGGCTTCCCTAGCCACCCGCCCATGCCTCCGCAGCTGTGGGGTGGCTGGGTAAGCCAATGGGGGAGCCCCCCGTCAGCTTTCCAGCCTCCCCACCACTGCCTCCGTAGATGCAGGGTGGCTGGGAAGCTGAACGGAGAAACCCGTTCAGCTTTCCAGCCACCCTGCTGCTAAGAACGACTGTATCGGATAACGTTAAAAATCACGTTATTCGATACAAGATTTTTCCGAAAATCTTGTCACGTTATACGGTTTTCACGCTATATGATACTCACGGGGTATTACTGTATAGTAATACCTCAGATAACGCTAAGACTTGGTTCCACAAGTTTTGGTGTTATCCAATTTTTAGTGTTATCCGATGCATGTTAAAATCCTGGACTGATATTTGGAATTTTAGATTGTTGCTTGATATTGTTATCTATTGAATTTTGATGCTGTAATGATTTATATAATTTAGTATCTTGATTTATTTCTTAGGATGTCCTGATGTTTTTTAATTGCAATTGTTATTGGAGATATATATACTGTATATGTGATATTTGTAATTTACTATGTGATATCTGTAATTGTTTTTATCCTATGGAATGTGCTATGTAATTGTAACTGTTTCTTCTGTAAGCTGCCCAGAGTCACAGTGCGAGTGGGGCGGCATATAAGTAGAAATTACAAAATACAAATACAAATAGGATGGATTGGATAACGTTAAAGCTCCATAGAAATACATTGTAACTGCATAGGCTTTAGCGGTTGTTATCCAATCCATCTCATAGGACCTTAACATTATTCGATCCAATTCTCCTCCCCAGATTACTTAACGTTATGCGATTTTAGCATTATCCGAGGTATTACTTGTACATGTAAATAATAGTGGGAAAATTAACTCAATCAGTAAATGTATATACGCTTCCAAGCAGTAGCCATTCACAAAAAGTCACTGTAATTACAACTTTTATTACAGAACTGGCTAGCATTATATCCGTTCCAATTTCCTAGCACTGTAACCCTTATTATTAAATCAATGCATTTTTAAAAAAAACAAAGAGCATTCTGCAGAGAAAGAATAGTTAAAGCACAATCTCATAAAAAAAATAGGGTGGCTTTTTAAAAAACAG
>CP126891.1:160551206-160583706 GCA_030440675.1 Furcifer pardalis | reverse complement strand
TTTTAAAATGAATTCAAAAAACGAAACAATATTGCACAAATCCCTTTTAATTAAAACTCACTGGGGGCTATATTCTGTAGTTTATTAGCCTGATGCCAGAGGGTTTTTTTTACCCAAAGTACTGTGCTCAGTTTAATTCTTAAGAGGTCACGTAGTTTAACTATTAAAAGTTCCTATCATCATAGTTTTAGGCCGCTCCCTATTTCAAGCAGCAGTGAGCGTAAATAGGAAAATTAAGCAAGGGACATGGGCAAGGACTACTGACGGAACAGCATGATATTAGCTGATGCAAGAACAAGTTGATCCACTCCCACATGCAGGGTCTCACATACCCTAGGAAGGTGCTCCAGAGATTTGGAAAACCTTCCTCAGTTGGCTATCAGGCAACGTTGAGAGTTAGGGGGGAGTTGTATTACTCTGGTGCAGATTCAGAACAAAGTGTTGATATTCAGCCAATTAATTATAAATCTTTTTATTGATGCTCCACTTAATTTCCAGCAGATCTTAAAGGATTGGTATTTAAATACAAATCCAAACTTGCAAAAAAAAACCTACTAGCACATATCTGAGAAAATGAATTCTTGTTGTCTCTTCTCACACAGGAAGCTAAGTCTCTAACACATGCAGATATGTAGAAATGAAGGAATAGGACCGTCTGTTCCAGTGATGGTGAACCTTTTAGAGCCCAAGTGTCCAAGGAAGAGGGATGCATGAAGTGTCACATTTGTCATACAGTATTCCTGTTTACACCAGACTCACCCTCCTCAATGCCCTCAATTAATTACAAAAGCATTATTAACTACTGCACAATAATATTAAAAACTGCAGACAACTGCTAGAAAGTGTCTGTGTTGGCGACAAACACAAACCCCTTCATGGCAAGTCTGTCTGCGACTACAAATAGCAGCTATTTTGTGCTGCAAAATGCCAAACAATCCCCAACTCCTTCCATCCCTTAAAATAAATGCTCTGCTAAGTATAATATTCCCAAGTGTCTCTTGCAGTGGGGCATCAGTGCTGCAGGAAGGAAATGCAGGGAGAAAGAGTAATAAGGCAAAAAACCAGAACTTTAAAGGGTGGAGATAAAAAAAACTTTACAGCAACCTTATATAACTGTGCTGAACAACTGCTGGCCATTAAAAAAAAACCTGATTTCTTAACTACTCAAGTTGAAACCTGTAAAATGTAAATCAAGCCTTTGTGAGACTAACTTAAATAGAGTCCCCTCAGGCCTCCACAAATACCACAGTGAAGTCACTAAAGCACTCAGCAAGTTATTCCCAGACCTTGATTTAACAAAGTCTCAGAAGGATTTCCTGACAAATTGCAGTTGAGACAGTTCTCTGACAAGATGATTTTTAATCTTTAAAAAGAGAAGCTACAGATTTTTGCCTAGTAAAGCACAAAGGCTAACAGTGCAATCACAAACACACCTAAGCCGAGCTAATTTTCAGAAAATATGTACTGGATCAGATCTTGTGTGTCTCAGTTTTATTCATTTAACATCAAGGCCTCTCTATCATTTCTAATACATATTTTGTTGTTGTTGTTCAGTCGCACAGTCGATTCCGACCCTCTGGGACCCCATGGACCACTGTCCGCCAGGCACTCCTGTCCTCCACCATCCCCCTCAACTCGCTCAGCTCTGTGCCCATTGTCTCTACAATACCATCTAGCCATCTCATTTTGGGCCGCCCCCTTCTTCTTTTGCCCTCAACCTTTCCAAGCATCAAGGCCTTCTCAAGTGAATCCTCTCTTCTCATTTGATGTCCAAAATACTTTAGCTTCATCTTTATTATTTGACCTTCTAAGGAGCAGTCAGGGTTGATTTCTTCTAAGATTGACCCATTTGTTCTCACTGTCCAGGGGACTCTCAAAACTCTCCTCCAATACCACATCTCAAAGGCATCTATTCTTCTGCGCTCAGCTTTCCTAATGGTCCAACTCTCACACCAACACATTGCCACAGGGAATACCACTGCTTTGACTATGCGAATCTTTGTTTGCAATGTGATGTCTCTACTATTCACTATGCTCCCCAGGTTTCTCATTGCTTGCCTCCCAAGAATCAGTCGCCTTTTTATTTCATGGCTGCAATCCCCATCTGCAGTGAGCTTTGATCCTAGGAAAGTAAAATCTGTCCCTGCTTGCTCAAAAGCCAGTCATATCTGACTCTAGGGTTCAGTGCTCATCTCTGATTCAAAGCCAAAGAGCCAGCACTGTGTTTTTGCAGACGTTTCCAATGTCATGTAGCAGGCATGACTAGACACCAAAATGCACAGAATGCTGTTTACCTTCCCATCGAAGTGGTCGCTATTTATCTACTTGCAATTTCTTGCTTTCATATTGCTAGGTTGTCAGGAGCTGGGACAAAGACAAGAGCTCATTCCGTCCTGCAGTACTGTTCTCGGGGATCAAACTGCTGACCTCCCGCCTTCCAGTCAGTGTCTTGGCCACTTGAGCCACTGCAGTCCCCAGTATATGCTTACTGAAACTTAATTCTACATAATATATTTCTACATTAGAAATATGAGAACTACATACTCTGATGAGAACTACAGCCTTTTAAGGCAATATATGTAAAAGTCTGGCCAGGTTATCCTGCTATGGTAATAGAGTAGACCCTAATGCCAGCAACTCAACACCACTTGTTAGGCGGCAGTTAACTAACATGATATCCCAGAGGAATAACAGCCTTTGATGGCGAAGTACACAGGGAAGGGTGATGGTTCCCAAGTGAATTAAATCCCACTTGAATCCATCTTGATGGAGAGCAGCAGCTTCATCAATACTGGCCTGGTGCAAATAATGTTGCGTGGATTTCAGCCGCCCGGGCTGAAGCCAAATTTGCTGCCCCCTGGTGGACGTTGGCACCTGCTCCCACTAAGGCTTCTGGGAATTGTAGTCCAAGAACACACATAGCCCAAAAAGCGCCACCCGGGGCCGGCTGCTCCCCTAGCCCCCGCTATGCGACACCACTGCCTGGTGCTGATGAAGACTTTGTGGGCCAAAAGAGCTAGGGACCAGGAAGTGACTTGTGGAACTGGAACAGTGGTGCAGGTGTCACGCTGCAATGTGGAAGGCAAATGGAAGGCCACTGCATTATATTCTCAGGGCAATCTTCATGGCTGATCGCCATGATGATAGCCAATATTCAGAATCAGATGTGGCACAAGAAGAAGAAATGTTCCTAACTTCATGACACATTGTCAGATGAATCTGTCCAGGATCCCACAATTCACTGGTTGGTTGTCTTCCCCTCGACCTCTATTTTTCTTCTGTTACAGAGCTGTACAAGCGTAACAGTGAAAAACTGTTCTCCATAGCCAAACTACTCTTAGCATGGCATGCAAGAACTTCTTCTCCAGTATCAATATGAAAGATACAGCAGCTCTATCCTCCTTTCCATTTGGTCATGCTAGTTGTCCTCAACCAAGAGAAAGCTTGGGAACAGAAGGGCCTACAAAGCTTGACAGAATGAGGGGAAATAGAGACAAGATGAATAGGAGAAGAAGGACTGAAGAACAAGACAAAGAGTGCCCAAGTAGACAAGGACTGGATGGGGAAACTGGTCCAAAGCAACTGAGGGTGGAGGAGAAGATTTAAAAGAGCAGCCACTGAAAGGAAGCTGAAGAGGGATAGGGCAAATATGGATGGAGATAGAGAAGCTACAGAGGTGAGGAGAACTGGGTGAGTCATTTGTATTGTACTGTATCTGTAAGCCCAAACAGGGGAGTCTGCTTCAGATTGGTCTGAAAGAACCACCCAAAACCTTGGCTAGACGCCTGCAGTTTATTTTCAGTTTAGAAAAAAAGAGTTCCCATGCATTTATAAAAAGACACACGCAGCAAAGAGCACATCAAGGACATAACGTGTACCAGATACAGCTAACCATCACTGCCAACCTGCACAATTTTATTAGAGTCAACCCATTTACCTATAGTCAGGAGGAGGGGATTTCACCCCTGCGGCAGCCTGTTGATTTATAACCTGATGTGATCATAAGTGGCTTACAATTTAAAACTTAAATATGAAATCTAAAACTAAAGCTCCTTGACTCTAATAAAACCAAGCAATTACAAGAACCTCTGACTTTTAAACAGAAGGAAACTTTTGATTTCAATAATACAAAGTGACTTCTCAGACATTACAATATTAGCTGAAGTTGCTTTACCACATAAGAACAAGAGACATAAAACTGTCACTACTTATTAAACATCCTGCTATTTTTTTTAGTGTTAACTTTTCTCATAAAATATAAAACTTTATTATGATACTCAGATATTTAAGGAGTGGTTTTGTCCATTCCACACACTCCACACCCCATGAGTTATTACAGCTGAACAGGGATTTGAACATAGGACTCCTGAGTCTTACACTGTTATTTGCCTACCAACTACACCATGCTGGGTACACAATAATTAGCCATACTCTCTAACATCTCTGTGACCCTTACAACAAAACAGAAAGTAAATTCTCAAATTGCAGGTAGGTGGCTAAGAAGATAACTTGACTAAAGACTCCTAATTGTTCCTGGATGGCACAGGATTTAATATGGAAACTTTCAAAGCATAACCCTTTATCGGATGAGAATGGGCCTAACTATGGAAACACGAGCGACTGCATGACCCTCCCCTATACTTAAAAATATAAGAAAAACTCCTGTATCCTACTAAAGGTCTATCTATTCCTACACTGTCCAGCAAGGGATCCATGAAGAAACCATTCTTCCATGCCTAGATCAGACGTCAACTTGCCAAAATGAAGACACCTTTTGATGAGTTCATTCTGAAGTTCCCTTTACCTGACCTAGTGTGAGAAAAATTAGCAGCAAAGCCATTAGCAGGACACAAGTACAACAGTACCCTTTTTCTCGTGTTCTCCACCTCTATACACAGGCAGCCTGCCTCCAAAATAGTGCCATTCTGGTTATATTATATTGCCTCTCCTCCTCTTCCATACAGGGTTGTGTGTATGTGGGTTTCCATCCCTCTGTGACAACTGTACAAGCATCATAGGCTTGTAAATGTCATTTCAGAGTATGGTTTGCTGTGGCAAGTAAGAATGATGTCCAAATCAGGATTTATTTATTTTTTAACAGAAATTTCATATCAAAGGCCACAAATAAGTGGAAAAAACAAATACTTAAGCAAAACAATCAAATGACTAAGAGCAATTACTTCAGCAGGAAAGCTAGTGGGGTGGGGAGACTGAATTAGAACTTCAAACGTATTCTCAAGATTGAAACTATTCCTTGCCGTTCAGACTTTTGTATGTAGAACAGCTGCACTCCTCCAACTTTATTACATTAACCCCACTGCTCCCTGCAAAAAATCATTCTATTTTGAGAGACTTATAAGGAATGCAATTCTTTCAGGCCACAAAGCAAGCTCCTTCCCATTCTGTCTACATGGTTATACACTTGGATCATGTTTCACCTTGGGTTTCACCTACAGTAAATCATTTCTTGACCTTGAGAGAGACTACCATAAAATTTATGGAACTAAAAACTCAGAACTACACTCTCTAGAGCTATGGTTCCCAATGCGGGGCACAAGCCCCCCCTCCCAGGGGGGGGGAGATTTGATTTTTAAGGGTGGCAATTTGAAAATGAGTAATTAACAGTGACATTAACAGTACAGGAATAACTCGGATAACATTTACCTCAGATAACGCTAAAATTGCATAACGTTAAGTAATCTGGGGGGAGAGAATTGGATCAAATAACATTAAGATCCTATGGGATGCATCGGATAACAACCGCTAAAGCCTGTGTGGTTACAACGTATCTCTATGGAGCTTTAATGTTATCCGATGCATCCCATAGGATTTTAACATGGATCGGATAACACTAAAAATCGGATAACACCAAGACTTGTGGAACCAAGTTTATTTGAATAATAAGAATTATATGTCACAAGGGAGGAGAATCAGGATTTTAGAGATGCTTAGGAGGGGCATGGCCTAAAAAGGTTGGGAACCACTGCTCTATTACTATCATTGTAATTCTAATCCACAAACATAAAAATAATGATGATAAACCTGAGACAGGAAATTATCCTACAAACAGGGCTACTGTTTTCTTAGTCATTTCTATGTGGTCCAAGAATTTACACAAGTTTATCTCCATCTTAGTTCTTTCAATGGTAGTTTTAATCCAAAAATAACAATTCACAAAGTGCCAGATTTTGCTAACGCAGTATATAAACACAGTTTGGGAAACAAACCCATACTTTCAAGCCTGTAAATATTCTCAAAATGGCATGAGAGCAGCTGGTGAAAAATCCATGGCTACATCTACATGAAAAATCCATGGATACATGAGAAACAGTTTGCTTTACTGACTGTAAAATGAATATAATTTAGATCAGGTTGATCTAGGTCAAAATCTACATCCAGCTGAGTTGTAGAAAATGTAGAACCAGTCACTATTTTACAGGTTGGACGTAGTTTGGGGTTGGGTTCTAGGGTTGGGAAGGCAGCTGAGGGAAAAACATGCTTACTTCCCTGAGCTTCATGGCAGACAGAGAGAAGTTAAAAGAAAATATAACAGCCACCACAATGAGATTATACATGTGCATGCATGTCCCTATTAGTAACATGTTTAGAGAAGCAAGTAGTCAAACCTCGCATAAAGAGCACCTCGCTTAAAGAGTAACTCACTTAAAGAGCAGAATTTTCTCTGAAAGTTTGCTTCACTTAACAAATAAAACCAACCAAAAACTCGCTTAAGAAATAAATCAGGGTTCACAATCACCCCCCCCCCCACAATTGGTCACTTACAATGGTGTTTCGCTTAGCAAACTCACTTAAAAAGCAATCCTGTGGAACGCATTATGCTCTTTAAGCGAGGTACAACTGTATTTGAGAAGTCACCTGTAAACAATGTTTGATAACAGCACAGGTGAGCAGCACAACAAGGACACATGCAAAAAGAGCTTCCGCAATGTCCCCCCCCCAAAAAAAAAAAAAAACATGCAAGGGTCCCTTTATAGCTACCTCTTAAAAGCAATAAAAAAGTATTAAGGTCTTTGGATCACATTCTTTACAGTCACTCAAAGCAAGGAAATATAATCATAAAGGCCATGTTTTCAAGGATCTGAGAAACCATGACAATTTAAATAAAATGTCAGAAGCTTTACACTTATTATTCAAATGACCTACAGTGATAGGTCATTTGATGGCAAACCTTTTAGAGACTGAGTGCCCAAACAGAGGGATGGGGCGAACTCTGTGCTGGGGGGAGGGAGGAAACATCCCATTGGGCTGCTGGGCAGAGCAAACTGTGCTGGGGGAGGGAGGAAACGCTTCCATTGGGCTCCTGGGGAGAGGGGTGGGGCAAAATCTGTGCTGGGACGGCAGTTGTGTCCACAGAGGGTAGGCTCTGTGTTCCCCCTCTGGTACACGTGCCATAGATTCGCCACCATGGACCTACACTGACAACTGCTGAAGTCTAGGCAACTTGCCACAGACTCTTCATACAGGAAAACACATCCAAGAGTTGCTTATATGTGATTGTTGCTGATGAAGAACTATAACACAATTGGTACAGTTAAAGAAAAGCCAATTTAAACCTCATGTTAAAATAACCTTTGTGCATCAGCTGAAGTACTGAGAAATAATTCTTCTTTTACTAGTTAGTTCTTTGCTTAACATTCCTTTTTGTAGGAAATTAACAGAAGAGACAAAATATTAGACTGTCAGGCCTGGCAGTTTTGGGGGTTTGTTTTATACCTCCATAATGGCTTTTCTTTCACACTGTGTGTGGGAACCATCAATATACAGATAGTTTCATATTCAACTGGGTTTGTGTCTGTATAGAATACAAGAACCCCACAGTGACTTGCATTCTATGGAGTCCTGCATATAAAGAAGAGTTAACTGAACTGGAACAAAGAGAGCTACTACAGTCATATGAAAAAATAGCTTTTGAACTTTGTGAGGTTAAATGTCACTTTCAACATGGCACAGATATCATGCTATGAACACCAAGTTAGCAATGCTAGTAACATTCAGGACAAATCTACCTCTACATCTCATGAGAGAAGTAACTTAATAATGATCACCTAACATTCAATAGCTACAAATGAGTGTATTACAGTACAGGACTTCTGTGGTATGGCTTGCTTAGAATACATTGCAATAGAAAACCATACACTAGAATAATTAACAGCAAACATGCCCTGAAATGCTCAGCAGAGACCAGTAAATGGCATGAGAACAAAACCACCTTAACTTTAGCAAAAGTAAGAGGAAGTATTTCACAATTACTTTTTATAATGAGGAGGTACATAAGGAAGAAGGCAGTTTCAAACAGTATCTGTGGGATTTAGGCCACCGTGCACAGAACAGAAACATGACAGCACAGAATATAACCAATGCCACTGTACTAGTCCTATGTAGTAAAGTGGTCAGATTGTCAGGATAGGACTCTAGGGATTTCTACCTGGATTCATATCACCTAAGCTGATAACCTGGTCTATCACATAATACGTATGTTCCACTTGCAAAGGCATATGGCTAAAGGGGGGGGGGATTCATCATCGATTATAGCTGTGCATTGCTCCATCTTCTGTATGAATTTTTACTCATTATAGTTGCCATTAAGTAAATGTTGTAAAAATACACGAATTATTGTCTATTGTTATCCCAGATTTATGGACCCTGCTTCATGTTAACAAAACCATTTTTAATTAAGTCACAATGCAATCTTGTTTTATTATTTCACAATCTTGCATCACCCCTTTTGCAGGAATTTCCTTGTAGTAAAGAATTTACTCACTACTGAAATCAAGAACACATTAGTAATACTGACCATCTTGAAAAGGCTTCACAAGAATCTAACATCATAATTAAAAATACCCTTTAAAAGGAGTTACAGAGTAGCAGATTATTATAATGTACAGTAATACCTTGGATAATGTTTACCTCGGATAGCGTTAAAATTGCATAACGTTAAGTAATCTGGGGAGGAGAATTGGATCAAATAATGTTAAGGTCCTATGGGATGCATTGGATAACAACCGCTAAAGCCTGTGTGGTTACAATGTATCTCTATGGAGCTTTAACGTTATCCAATCCATCCCATAGGATTTTAACATGGATCGGATAACTCTAAAAATTGGATAACACCAAGACTTGTGGAACCAAGTCTTAACGTTATCTGAGGTATTACTGTACTTTCAGAGAAAAAATGTTGGAATTATATGATACTGAATTACAGTATCACCACTCAAGAGTAGAAGTTGTTTCAACATTCTCATTTCACCAGAGAATAGGAATACAGTAGAACCCTGCATAACGAAAAAGCTCCGTTCCATGGAGTTCTTCACTATGCGGTTTTTTCATTATGCGGATCAAATAGGCGATACCCCACATAACGAAAAGTAAATGTTCGTTATATGGGGTTTCGTTAACTGGGGGTCTTCGTTATGCGGGATAGCGTGTTTGCCGCACGAACGCTTCATTATATGAAATTCTCATTATACGAAGCATTCATTATGTGAGGTTCCACTGTATCCCCTTTCGAAACAAGTAACTAATTTCTAACTGTACACTATTTGTTTCTCTTTTGCCACAGGATGGCATTTTTCATATGAAATGAAACTGTTTCTAATTCTGTAAACAACAGTCAGCAAAACAAGCTAATAACCTTCTGTACAATGACCTATCATCCACTTTTCCATTCTTGGCATGTTTTACTGTCTATATAGCAGAAGATCAAACATACAAGTTTAAAGTGTGCACAGACAATTTTCTTTTTGCATCTACAACGTAAGTGCTGAACACAAATTTTTTACACAGCTTGCCAGTTACTGTTGTGTGTATGTATGTGTGTGTGTATACACACATGCATGCATGGCCTCTGCATTTACACCTACCACACATTCACAGGTGTGCAGAACAAACACTCAACCATTTGCACTGAAGACATTTCAAAAGGTTCACACACACACACACACACACCAAATAATTACTTTGTCACTGGAAGTGTCGACTCACTTTTTCTTTCCCATTTGCTTTCAGGCTTCAAAATTCCAGCTCCACCACACACACTGTTCAAAGCAAACCCAAAGAAAAGGCAAGTCCAGTGAGAAACAATCTGTTAAAATACCACAGAAATAAGACTTGGCAATTTATTGTTGCTTCCAGACCGCCCATTTCCTTTCTGCTTTGCCTAAGATGAGATGAACAGTGTAACTGCTTTGTGGCCTACTTAAATTACATCTGACCACCACAAAGCAACAATTTAACCCTCATACAGCAACCTCCTCTGAAGTCCTTACTGCAGGTCTTCCAACTCACAAAGACAACAAAGAATGGTATACTGTGTAACTTCTCTTTTACCTCATTCCCCAAAGCCTTCTTCCTTTGATATGTGTTTTAGTTTTTCTTATCTCTATTACATGTTTATTAGTTTGAGCTAGTAAATATTTAACCATAAAAATTCAACTCTTATAACCAATTGCCTCTCTTCAGGAAAATGAAAACCTGCTCCTTTTTATTACACACAGGCTACTGACATCACTGTTTCTAGGTAAACAAAACTGGGTGGGATTATGCTTTGGGGACAGTGAAAGAAAGTATTACTTCCACTTTGTAAAGAGTGATGACAGGAGATAGAAGGAGAAAAATGAGGGAATAACATACATTCCACTTAGTACAGGAAGTAAAGAAGCAAACCATCTCTTTACAGCAGACACCCTGAAAAATAACTATTCACTCACAAAAATTAGCAAAAACACACTGTAAAGGAAAGGGCAATAGTCAAGACTTTTATATTGTCAGAAGTATGTGTTATTTCAGCTTAGGCACAAAAGTCTAAAGACTATGAATGCATGCAGGTGCCAAAAGAAGCATTGCCTGCAGGTGTTTTTTTTTTAAACCAGAGAAGGATAAAAGGCAGGTGAGGGTAAATTTAAAGCCTCTTTTCTCCACTCTCTCTTTCAACCTAGGGAAAAAGAAGATTCTCAAGCTTTACAGATCAACAAGTCTAAAAATAAAGCAATCTGTACTCTGAAATTCCCAAAGTTTTATATATCCTTCCATGGGGGGGGTTACATTTAAAGGAGGCCAGTGGAATTAATATCTAAAAAATGTGCCCAGGGCCAGGATGAAAGTTTTGCAGAAACTACACCTTTATTTGACGACAACATTCTTCTCACACCATACTGACTTTTTTCTCATGCATTTAATTCCAATAGATGTATCCTTCTCTCCCACAAAAGAAGGCTCTCAGAGTGCCTCACAAAGATTCACGACAACAAAGCCACTCTCATCCAGTTTACAATATTAAAAAAACACACAACAAAAAGCAAGGGAGGAGCAGTTGGGAAGAGAAAAAAATATCTTACCATCATCTTTGTTTTTCTAGATTGGCCCCTCTGCAAATCTTTAAGAGTAATTTTATCATTCTTCTGAGAAATATATTACACAAGTAAGATTTACACTCAAACAAGCACAGCGGTGCCTCGCTTAAAGAGCATAATGCGTTCCACAGAATTGCTCTTTAAGCGAGTTTGCTCTGTAAGCGAAACACCATTGTAAGTGACCAATTGTGGGGGGGATTGCAAACCCCAATTTATTTGTTAAGCGAGGTTTTGGTTGGTTTTATTTGTTAAGCGAAGTGAACATTCAGAGAAAATGCTGCTCTTTAAGCGAGTTACTCTTTAAGCGAAACGCTCTTTATGCGAGGTTTGACTGCATCTGTATTCTTAGTAATCCCACTACAGGAGCAAACAAAGCCATTAGTAAAAACAAAATAAATTCACAACACAAAATAAGCATACTATAAAGGGTGGCGTGGAGAGATCAAGTAATAACAGTGGTGCCATGGTTGCAAAATAAAGATTATCAGCTATCTACTCCTGTACCATGGGCAATCACTGCAAACCAATATACAGTGTGTGTGTGCGCGGACGTGCGCACATACAAACTTGACTCCTTTAGTCACCCTAAATCTGTTGGGCAGCTCTGGATCTGCAAGTATGCATCTTGTCACCTGTAAGAGAGATCTCAGCTTCCTTTCAGTCATTCTATTCTGCTCAGGAGTGTGTGCATCATTCCCCTTGTGTAAAAAAATCCCCTTGTGTAAGATGGGGAGAGGTTTACTGTATAATGAACTCTCTAAACAGAGGCAACGTTTGGCCTGGGGGGCAATGAGTCCTCCAGAGATCCCTCTGGTATCAGCAGCAGACCCTTCGCTTTCTCTTTTCATTTCTTCCTATTGCATACCAGGTCTGAATCAGAGGCACAGTATGTGTTTTTTGTTTCGATGGTAGAGCAAGAGCCAAACTGGATCCTGTCACAAATGTCACTACTAAAGTGGTCCGAGCTGGAAGTGTTGACTTTGATACCCATGTTGAAGAAGAGATCATAATGTGCTTCTAAAAAAGGATGATCAATATAGGCTGGAGTAAATGTTTGATTAGAGCAGAGATTCTCAATCTGCGGTCCATGGGCTGGATGTCCCCCCCCCCTGCCTCCACCGCACCAGGAAGTGCCATGTGGTGGAAGAAGTGCACCAGGTGACCCCTGCCTGCTGGCTGATTTAGTAAGAACACTCTCTCCCTCTTTTAATCTCTTTTAATCTGTAGGGGTCGGAGTAATTTTTGGTAGCAGTTTTAATGGGGCTTTTATTGGTTTTTAAAATGTGACTGGTTTTATTTTCTGTGAGTCTCCCAGAGTCTTTGGAGTAGGGCAGCAATAGAAATCAGAAAAATAAATAAATAATAAAAATGGCCGTCTGGCCCCCAAAGCTGTCTGAGGGAGCGTGACCTGGCCCCTAGCTTTAAAAAATTGACAACTCCTGGATTAGAGGATCTGAAGCAAGGACCACCTTATCACATATGATTTTACAAAGTGTGGCCTCACAATTTTTTTTCTGCCCTGCAAAGTAGGAAATGCTTACAGGTCTGTATATTGTGTGTTTCACCCAAACAAAGCAGACAGAGCATCTATTTGGATAAAGGAATTTTAGTGGAGCAGGAGACACATTTTTAAAAGATTGTAGCTCAAGTGGCTAAGACGCTGACTGGGAGGCGGAAGGTCAGCAGTTCGATTCCCGAGTACTGCAGGATGGAATGAGCTCCCGTCTTTGTCCCAGCTCCTGCCAGCCTAGCAGTTTGAAAGAAAGAAATTGCAAGTAGATAAATAGGAACCACTTCGGTGGGAAGGTAACAGCATTCTGTGTGCTCCGGTGTCTAGTTATGCCTGCCACATGACCACGAAAATGTCTGCAGAAGCAGAAAGCGCTGGCTCTTTGGCTTTGAAACAGAGATGAGCACTGAACCGTAGAGTCGGATATGACTGGCTTTCAAGCAAGGGAAACCTTTACCTTTAGCACCACACAGCATTAAGGAAGTGGTGGCAATGGCCAGGAGGCATGTACCAGTCAAGGGTGGGGAGTCAATGATAATACAATCCCTCTTTTTAACCAAAAAGAGAGAAAGTAACTATCTACAAACATTTACAAGTGATGACTGTCTCAGCAGGAGCTCAGTAGAAAATGAGCTAGAGAGAGGAGAGAAGTTACCAGACATCTGTAGCAAACTGGACAAAAAGAAAATGAGATCAACAAGGCAGAGGATGGGATTGGACTCTAACAAGGGGCAAGATCCCCCCCTCAAAAAAAAAAACTCCAGCTGAGCTGAAATAGCCCACTGGTGTGTGTTCATGGAGACCATGAAGAAGAATGAGTTTTCTGTCCTTTGTGAATCAAGTATCTTGCACAGAAGTCTCATAACTATCTATGGTAGATAATGATGCTCCACCAAAATTAGATATCTGAGCTATCTATGGCTTTTTTGATGATTGTGAAAGAAAGACTGCACTAAATACACAAAAATAACTTTCTCAAATGGAGAAATCCCAAACCTTGAGTATTACGTCTTTTGTTGCAAAACTTCAGAAGTGATGCAGACAAACAAGGAAAATAACAGCACAGTAGAAGGATGATAAATAACTCCAAAGCAAATTATGTCTGAGGAAAGATAGTTGGCATGGAAAACTTTTAGCTTAAAGGAAAAAAGATGAACGGTTGGTCTGACAGCAGTTTTGAACTGTTTTAGAACTTTTCTTTTGAAAAGAAGGAAGCAAACAATTGCTGCAGACAAAGAGAAAACAACCAGGAGCAATGACTTTTCATGTCACAGCTAAAGTGCTATCTAATATTTATACAGTACTGTATTGTATTTCCTGGTTGGAAAATATTACCTGTTGCAATTCAATACTGGTGCTTAAAAATTTCCCTCCCACTAAAGGAAGTTTCTAGATCATAACACAGGAATTCTATCACACAGGCAATAGACAGCCTCCAGGCAAAAAAACTCAGTCTAAAGCAGTGTTTCCCAACCTTTGGTGTTTGGACTTCAATTCCCAGAAGCCTAAATCTATTCCCCAAAGCAAAGATCAGTCAATGTACTGACTTAGGCTTCTGGAAACTGAAATCCCCCTGTGGGGCATGGACCCCACGTTGGGAACCACTGGACTAAATGCTCTTTGAAGCTTTGTTTCGGTCTGATATTGTCTAAGAAATGTTCCTTTGTTCAATGCAAACTGTCTAAGCAAATTCAGAGCCTCTTATAAAAGCATCAAAGTTTTCATCTCAGAACCTTATAAGGAAGCCCAACTTTTGTTTATCATCTAAATTAAATCCATTCAGGCTAAAGTTGATAGTCCCCCTTAGAATTAAGCTTCAATCTCACAAATTTCCTGATCCAGAGAGACGGTGATTTAAATTTAGTAAAGGCATTTAACATCTCTTTAGCAGATTTACAGTCCTTTATTTACAGAATTTGTTGGTCTGATAAAGCTTTCACAGATTATTGCCTCCACTATGAATCATTCTTTTGAAAGATTATCCTAGCTCTTCCTTTTGCTTCTGTCTCTCTTGGTTCATTATTTTGAATACAGTCACAGACTTGCAAGGTCCTTAAATTAATCTTCAGTCACATCTTCCATCAAGAAAAAATTAGCAGAAGCAAACTTGGAAAGTTTTCCAGAGAACCCTCTATTCTGATCAAAATCCATCCTTGTATTTCTAAATGAGTATAGTTACTTCTCTCAGAAAAAAAGAGTTCAAAACAAGAAGCAACAGCTCTCTTCAGCTAGTGTGTGATTTAGTTGGAGGTGGAGAGAAAAGAATTGCAAAATGTAGAAAAAATAAAACTAGAAAATTATTCGTTAGCCAAGCTACCAAGTTTGGTCTTACAACTTATTGGGGAAATGTTGGTTATTCATCTTAATAATGACACTTATAAGGTAGAAAAATCACACAGAAAACATGAAAAGATTAACCTTGTCTCATTACCTCCCTGGATCCAAAATTGCTATTGTGCCAACGTCAAGAAGAAATTGGGCAAGGTAATATAGCTGTTAGTATCTTTAATTTTAGAAGCTGAGACCTAGGCTCACATCTCTAATTGTAGTGAGTTTTGGTCATAGGCATGTCATCATCCTGAATATAGTCTATGTTAAGAAGTTTAGTCTGAAGGCAAAACAGGATAAACCAAGGATTCTCACCCTGCGCTGTCATTTCATGTGGTCCCCCATCGCCTCCACCACACAAGGAAGTGCCATGTGGTGGAGGAAGGGCACAATGGCTGTCCAGCCCCCGAAGCTGTCTGAGAGAGCATGACCCAGCCTCTGGCTTAAAAAGGTTGAGAACTCCTGGGATAAACCATACCCATACTGTATATGCATTCCAATCTGAGCTCAATTTATGAAGGATGGGATAAAATGTTAATAATGGTAAATCATCATGCTGGGAACAATCACTCCTCATGCTGCTATGGCTAATGCTGAGGTAACCCAGGGGTGGTTAAAGTGTGGCCTCCAAATGTTCACCAAAGCTCTCAAAGGCACACCACTAAACCTACAGAGGACCTCAAGCAAGGTCACAAGCAAGCCTTTTTGTTAATGTAAATTTAAAAGAAAATCCTTCAACCATAACCCTCTTTCCTAGTGTTTTCCTAGCATTTCTCTTCCTAAACTCTTGACTATTCTTGATTGCAGAGAGCTAAATAATTTATTATTTAAGAGCTTTTTACCTACCATACTTAGATTTAAGTAAGTATTAATTATATCAGACAAACACAGCCCAGTGATTCTATGATGTGACTGCTTCCTTATTGTAGTGTGAATAAATAAAGGTAAAATTTAGAGAATAAAGCCTATTTAATTAACAATTACATAATGTTAGCCTGAAAAGATAAATCTTGTTTTAATAAACAAATAATAATCTGTTTTTAACAAAATAGATTATAACAGTATTATATTCAGCAAGTGTAGATTAATTACTGAATCTATTAAAAAACAAAACAAAAACAACAAGGGAAAGCAGCTGATTAGCCATTGTGACCATAAACATTTCCACTCTCTGCCTTTTGAGCTGGAGTGCAGTACCAAAACAAGGAAGATTAGCCGTGTGATCCATATTCAAATTGTAATGTATTTCAAATATTCAAATGGTTTCGCCTGTTTCCTGCATCTTTTGCATCTTTACAGTACCAAAACAGTTAGCCAATTTAAAAACCAGCTCTCATCTTTGTTGAAGCTACCCACCCACAAGGAATACAAACCAAAGAGTGTTTATAATATACAGTGGAACCCCATATAACAAATGCCTCATACAACGAAAAATGCATACAATGAAAAGGATTTGCAAAAATCATTATACCTCGTACAGTATAACGAATTTTTCCATTATACAAAGCAATGCATCTCTATGGGGGAAATTTCTATGGGATGCATCGTACAACGGAAATTTTTCGTTATACAATTTTTTCCATAGAGATTTCCATTGTACGATGCATCCCATAGGGATTTTCGTTATATGAGGCATGCTTCATATAACGAAAAAAATTGTATAACAAAAGACATCATGGAACCAACTTTTTTCATTATACGGGGTTCTACTGTACTGTAACAAGTCTTTAATATAAAGAACCAATGCCAGTATGTTTTAAAGCCCCAAAGGCCAGTATATTATCTATGTGCTACTGCTAAAGCCATCACTGCTCTTGCTCCAGGAATGATCTCAGAGCTATGACCCCTGTTGTATCACATCACTGTCAATATCTGCGAGAATTAGGTACAAAGACAAAGCAATGCATTTCAACATAGTTAAACAGCTTATCATAGAGTTGACAACTCCAGCCAGTGCCCCTTAAGATTTTGGAATAAGGGATCCCCTTCTTTCCCTCATCACCTGTAAACTAAGGGAGGCGAATATTGAGCAATAATGAGTCATTTTCCTGGTCTACAAATGACTAAGGCTGCCATTTATGCTAGTAATCTCTCCCACTGGACAGAACGAGTTGGAACATGCCCAGATTCATTTCTTAACTAGGGGAGTGGCTAGCATTCCAGTGTGCCTGATTCCTACAATATACAATGCAGATGCTTCGTCCTGTCATACAACTATCTGTATAACTGAAGGGAAAGTGAGTGCCACTGAGGAAACACATATCAACAATATTCTATTATGGTTAAAGTTTGCTGGGGGACAGAACAAGTTGAAAGTGTCGGAGACAAAAGATCACAGGAAGTCTCTATGCACAGATCTGACATTCAGCAGATCTAATTTCAACTGTACAAGTAAACCAAGCAATCCTATTTACTTTAGATAAGCATAAGGCAAGTATGTTCTTTTCAGGAAATTCATTTTTGCTCCTCTATCAGGGAAGTGGGAGGGAAAGGATCAAATTAAAATTCTGTTTTGATGCAAATGGGAAGCAACATGTATAGCTTAAAGCTGAGTATCCTCTGTGTGCCTTTAACTTAACTTCAAAAGTCAGTAGTGCCTCAACGTCGTGTCTGATAAGAAGGTAGGTAGGTTTCAAGGACAAAATGCCTGGACTAGCCAGGTGTGTGAAAGATTCTCCACACTTGTACAGAAGCACACTCTTGTTCACTCCCGGCTTCCATCCTAACACCAGTAATGGACACTCCTAAACCCATCCCAAGTTTAATCAAGTCTCATAAGAAAGAGGGAAAGAAGCAAATCTCCTGAATCAACAAGATCCTATTCTGGACCAAAATACAGGCTCAAAACCTGTTTTGCAACCATGTAAAATGCTATAACCATGCACAAAGCAACTATTCCCTCAACACTGAATAATTACTTCATGCACATCTGGGATTGGCAAACAAAACTTCCAGGCAAACATCCAATGGAACAACAGATAATTTACTGCCGCAAGATATAATAAAGGTCATTATTTTAGGCAGACTTTTTAAAAAAAATTAAACACAGTTGCATGAGACAGCCACTGACCATTTCAACAGCCAAATAAGTAAATCAGAGCATCTGCATTCAAAGTCAGCATATCTTGTCCATCTAACAATCATTTCCTTCATGCCCTGGTTGCAAATTTTCAAGCATTAGGTGGTAACAGTTTATGATCACCATGAATGCTGGTAATGAGGCATAATTGATGCCCATGGTACCTTCAACGTGGTTGGCAAAATGAGTACCCAGCATGTTGGGGCAAAATGCTAATTAACTTGTAAACCATCCAGAGAGTGCGTTAAGCGCTATGGGGCGGTATAGAAGTGCGATTGCTTTGCTTTTAAAGAGTAATCCAACGAACAAATGGAAAAATAACACATCTTATTCTCACCA
Organism: Furcifer pardalis; assembly: GCA_030440675.1. Classification (NCBI taxonomy): domain Eukaryota; kingdom Metazoa; phylum Chordata; class Lepidosauria; order Squamata; family Chamaeleonidae; genus Furcifer; species Furcifer pardalis. The sequence goes on along the minus strand of CP126891.1, from coordinate 160,565,081 downwards.
CCCTAAAATCTTACAACTTAAAAGCATCGATACTGGGTGCAGACAACAATAAAAAGGAAGACATATGCAGATGTAGAAGGTGATACCTTTTCTAAAAAATCATTGTGAGCTTTTGTGATTCATGATCACTTCTTCAGGAATACATTCTAATGTTCATGGCATGATGGTCTGCCACGCCGTGCCGTGCCATGTCATGAACATCTGAAGGCATGGCTGAAGAAGTGATCATGAATCACGAATGCTCACAAAGATTTTTTTAAAAAAATTGGTGATCCAGAAAAGGTATCACCTTCTGCATCCGCATATGTTTTATACATGGATCACACAGCTGACTTTGTTCCCACCGTGGCAACTACATGAGCGGTGCCAAGGGAACTCGGCCATCTTGCCTCTGACCGGGGTGCCCAAACTTTTTGGGCCACAGGCCAGTCACATGGTTCAACAGGCTATTTACATGGTTCCTCCCACTGAAAGCGGATGCAAAACATGCCTTGCAATTTGTTTTGCAGCAGAATGAGATCAGTGGCATAGCATGGGGAGTGCTGCCCCAGGAGGCACTTTATTGGGGGTGGCAAAGTTTCTCAATAAATAGGACTTCACTGTCCTGGGCCCCGCCCGGGGGGGGGGGGAATTCAGCCTATGCCCCGGGCAGCTGAAACCCATGCTACTCCACTGGATGATAGATTTTAAGCTGCCATTTTCTCTGCTTAAACCAGGGGTGTGCAAACTACCGCCGTGGGCCAGATCCATTCCCCCCACATGCCAATTCATCCCACTCACACCGTCCTCGTTGCTCCCGGAAGTGGAAGTAAAACACACCCATATGAGGGTGGCGTGGGCCAGATGAACTGGCATTGGGGAACAGATCCGGCCCACAGGCCATAGTTTGGGCACCCCTGTCTCAGGTCCTTCTTGCGGGCATGGACACCGATCCCACCCGCCCGCCCGCCCCTCACTCACCGAGGTGGAGAGTGAGGTTGATGGTGTGGGGGTACTGGACCCCGGCCAGCATGGTTTGGCTCTGCCACCACGTGGTGTCGGCCTGGTTGTTGTAGTCGGTGAGGAAGGCGGCGCCGTGCCGCAGGTGAGGCTGGGCGGCGTCGCACAGGTGGCACGACTTGGTGACCCCCGTGACGCCGGTCTGCACGCAGTACTCCTCGGCCGGGGCGCCGCACGTGTTGGTGGCCACCACGGTGGCGTTGAAGGCGGCGTTGACGAACTCGGGCATGCAGCGCTGCGGCCGCCCGCTCGCCTCGTCCGCGCACTCGTCCATGGCGCCGCCGCAGCGCCCGGCCAACAGCAGCAGCAGCAGCGCCCAGAACTGGAGCCGGCACAGCCCGAGGCGCAGGCGGGCGTCCATCCTGGCGTCTTCCGCGACAACCGGAGCTTGCCCTGCCCTAAAGCGGACGCAGCTTTGCAGCGGCAACAGCAGGAGGAGGAGCAGGAGCGGCGGCAAACAAGAGTCACATACAAGGACGGTGCGAGGCTCGCCCCCACCTATCTCCCCTCCCCTCTCTTTGGGGAAGGGTGGGGGGGCCGCGTTGCACGCTGGGATACGCAGCCCTCCAGCGGAGGCGGAGAGTCAGGGGAGGAAGAGGGGGGGGGGTCCGGTTGGGGGTCGGCGGCGAGGAAACCTCTTCCTCCCCGTCTAGCAGGGCTTTGAATGGGGAAGGATTCCTGCGTGGGAACTCCCTGGGAGGAGGAAATACAGAGAGAGAGAGAAAAAAAAAGAGCCCTCTGGGAAAAGAGGAGGAGGAGGAAGAGGATGCAAACTCCGAACTTCTTGCAACGTCGCCAAAACTTTATTATTATTATTATTATTATTATTATTAATAATAATAATAATAATAATAATAATAATAATAATAATAATAATAATAATAATAATAATAATAAAGTCTGTGGTTCAGGCTACTGTTCAAAAAAAATATATTTAAGTTTGCCTTTGCAAAATCTCTGCAAGAACCGGAGTGGCAATAGGAATTACCCATATAAGCGCTTAATGCACTCTCTGGGCGGTTCACAAGTGAATTAGCATTTTTGCCCCCAAGCTTTTTTCGTGTCCCGATCAAACCCTGGACTGCCAAAATGAAGTCACTTTCTCGGCTTTGGCTTTTGCCAGCCTTAAATCCTCAGCGCATGTTGTTGTCGTCTGCCAGCAGCCCCCACTCGAGCATTGTTGGTTTCCTATGTTTGTTAAGTGGGGAGGGCTACGAAATGGTAAAGTTTTCCCTTGCTCGAAAGCCAGTCGTATCCGACTCTAGGGTTCAGTGCTCATTTCTGTTTTAAAGCCGAAGAGTCAGCGCTGTCTGCGTCTCCAGACGTTTCCGTGGTCATGCGGCAGGCATGACTAGACACCGGAGCGGCACGCTGTTCACCTTCCCACCGAAGTGGTCCCTATTTATCTACTTGCAGTTTCTTGCTTTCGAACTGCTACGCTGGCAGGAGCCGGGACAAAGACGGGAGCTCCTTCCGTCCTGCAGTACTCGGGAATTGAACTGCTGACCTTCCGCCTTCCAGTCAGCGTCTTAGCCACTTGGTTTTTAAGAATGGAGCCTGGCAAACAGACCGTCAACGTTTGGACTTTCATTGATGATTTCCCTGCCTTTGCATGACTGAAGAAGTGATCTTGAATCACGAAAGCTCGCAGTGATTTTGTTTAGTGATCCAAAAAAAGTATCACCTTCTTCCACATTTGTTTTTTTATATATATGGATCACACAACTGATTTGTTTGGTTACATTTAGAGACTCCAACACTCAGCCTATCAGGATACAGTACTCCCAAGTGACGTAGAAGTCAAGTTCTCCAGCCATTTCTTCCTTTAATGTTGCTCCACCTTGACCAGTAATCTCCTTCCTCTATTTTCTAATGTGGTTTTGCTCTTCCGTGCTCTCAAGAATGCCCCCCCCCCCGTATTCTTTTTACCAACCTGGGAAGGATGGAAGGTTGAGGATCGAACTCGCAACGTTCGGGCTGCAGTATAGCAGTTTAACCACTGCGCCACCAGAGCTAAGATTGTAGCGTTTCTCTTGGGAGAAAGTCCCGCTGAATTCACAAGGACTCCCCCCACCGCGCGCCCGCTTTGTAGTGCTAAAGTAAAGGTAAAGGTTTCCCTTGCTCGAAAGCCAGTCGTATCCGACTCTAGGGGTCAGTGCTCATCTCTGTTTCAAAGCCAGTGCTGTCTGCTTCTGCAGACATTTCCATGGTCATGTGGCAGGCATGACTAGACACCGGAGCGCATGGAACGCTGTTACCTTCCCACCGAAGTGGTCCCTATTTATCTACTTGTAATGTCTTGCTTTCGAACTGCTAGGTTGGCAGGAGCTGGGACAGAGACGGAAGCTCATTCTGTCCTGCAGTACTCAGGAATCGAACTGCCTCCCAGTCAGCGTCTTAGTGACTTGAGCTAGAGATTAAGATACAGTGTAGCTGGTAGAAAGGCTAGAAAAGGAAGAAAGTCTTTGAAACATTTTTGCAACGAGGACAATTTTACTGTACTTGGTTCTCTTTTATTATGTGCCTTTCAGTCATTTCAGAGTGAGGGTGGCCATATGGATTCATCTCGTGAGTTACAAAACAGAGTAACTTTGGTGGTTTTTAAAAAAGAGACAAATAAGGAGAGTCGTGGTAGAAGAGCAGAAAGTTAAGCATGAGATGTATAAAATAGGCAGGAGGGTTCAGACCCCACCCCATCTCTTGTACCCAAGCCTGGGGTTTTGCAGTGTTGCTGGGTTGTAGGTAGGAAGCCTTCTTTCACCCAGAGCATGGTTAACGACCACCAACTTGGACAGGATTTCAAAAGCATTAGAAGAAGCTATGAAGGGTAAAGCTACCAATCACTGCTAGTCACTGTAACTATATATTACTTCCAGGTATGAGAGGAAGTATGCTTGTTACAGTTGCTAGGGAACATGAGCAGGAACAGCGTACTCTCCCACCTTCCTTAGTGGCTTCTTTGGCGGTGCCTGTTAGCCTTTGGGGGAGCACGTAGGCCAGGGGTTCCCAAACTTTTTGGGCCATGGGTGTGTCACATGGTTCAGCGGGCCGGTCATGTGGTCCCTCCCACCGGAAGTAAAACCTGCCTTGCAATCTTTTTCTCAACAGATATGTTTTGCAACAGGATGAGATTTTAGACTGCCATTTTCTTTGCTTAAACCAGGGGTGCCCAAACTATGGCCCACAGGCCAGATCTGCCCCCCTACGCCAATCCATCTGGCCCATGCCCAGAAGCGGAAGTAAAATGTACATTTTATTTCTGCTTCCGGGGGAGATAAGGGGGGCATGGGCTGGGTGAATTGGCATTCAGGGCCAGATCTGGCCCATGGGCCGTAATTTGGCCACCCTTGACTTAGGCTTTTAGTCTGATATAGCACAGATTTAGAGTCTTACGTGGGGCACAGCCCTACTTGGAGATAAAATGTGTGTTTGTTTACAATTAAATACTTTAAAGGTATTTGCCTGCTGTGGTAGTATGTCTTCTATTGTACTGTATGTGGGATTTTTTCCACAAATCTTTCTTCACGACAAACTTGATTGTGATGTTATGACCAGAGGCAAAGGTAAGGTAAAGATGAAGGTTACCTTTGCTCGAAAGCTAGTCATATCCGACTCCGTTTACAGCCAAAGAGCCAGCACTGTCTGTGTCTGCAGGCGTTTATGTGGTCATGTGGCAGGCATGACTAGACACTGGAGTGCACAGAATGCTATTAACTTCTCACTGAAATGATACCTATTTATCTACTATATCTACTATATCCAGGCCATGTAGAGCAGCATGAGCAAAGGGTTGGCCTTGTGCTGGCAGAGCAAGAGACAGAGGTGCTTATTGGATGGACAGGTTGGAGAGCCCGCCACGTTCCTAACGGATTCTGATACAGTATTGTTCTTTAGATTTCAAGGAACATATGACGCATCCATCCTGCCAGGAGGAAAAAGCATTAGGCTGCCATTTTCTCTGCTTAAACATTACATTACGATTGTAATGTTTTCACTGTTGTTATGCTGCTCAGAGTGGGTCGTTTGAGAATGAATAAAATCTGGTCCTCACCATCTCTATCACTGAAAATTAAACTCTGTTTGTTCGCCTCCATAGTGATCCTGACAGCCATCTATGCCTGTGAGACTTGGGAGGCATCAGCAAATATCAACAAAAGATTTGATGTCTTCCAGCAGAAGTGCCATCACCGAATGTTAAAGATTCGGTATTTTGACCATATTACCAATGCAGGACGGAATGAGCTCCTGTCTTTGTCCCAGCTCCTGCCAACCTAGCAGTTCGAAAGCAAGAAATTGCAAGTAGATAAATAGGGACCACTTCAGTGGGAAGGTAACAGCATTCCGTGTGCTCCGATCTCTAGTCATGCCTGCCACATGACCACGGAAACTTCTGCAAAAAGAGACAGCACTGGCTCTTCAGCTTTGAAACAGATGAGAACTGAACCCTAGAGTCCAGTACAACTGGCTTTCAAGCAAGGGAAACCTTTACTACCAATGAGAAGGCGCTTTAAAGAAGTGGTTTGTGCAAATTAGATTATAATGTTGTACGAAGAACACTCCAAATGGCAGGCCATATTTTTCGTATGGAAAAAAATGGATCCTTAAGGTGGCAATAAGCTGGATCCTCCTAATGCCAAACGATAATGAGGATGCCCTCAAAATACATGGTGAAGAACTTTTATCAGAGATTTAAGGACATTGAAAATGACATGTGAGGATGCAGAAGTACTAGACTAAGACCAAAACTGTTGGAGATCTTTTGCTGCCCGATATGCTACATAGCATGGGAGGATTTAAGCAATTCTAAGTCTATTGCCCATATTCTAAAGTGAAGCCTTTAGACTGTAATAGATCCAGTCACCGAGTTTCACCTAGTTCCAATAGATTTATGCCAGTGGTGGGCTCAAAATGTTTTACTACCACACTGTGGGTGTGGTATGGTGGACATGGCCAAGGGAAAGCTCTGCGTTGCACCCGAATTAGTACTTTATTTCAAAACTTGGATGAGCGCAGCCAGCCAGAAATTCTGCTAACTGTTCTGGTGAACTAGTGCGAACCTGCTGATGCCCACCACTGATTTATGCCCACATCCATGCATAGCCACACACACCCAGTGTGCTCTGGCTATACTGTTGTCAGCTTTAAATTTGATGACCCCTTGATAGAGCTGACTGGTTGAGACAAATCAATAGTATACTCAAATGTCTGGAATAATTACAGGAATGTCTAAGAAAATTGAATGACTGAAGAACCCTCACATTATTTTCTCTTTTGTTTCCATGTTGATTAATCTATGTCACTGTTAGGGATGGGGAACACGTGGCCCTTTAGATGTTACAGCTCCTACAGTCCTGTAGAATTGGTTCTACTGCCTAGACTGGAGAGATTTGCAGTCCAACAGCATCTGACACAAAGTTTAGAGTGTTTAGCTTTTGAATCATACCTCTCAGTATCCTCTGCCAGTTTGGCTAGTGGCCATACTAGGGGATTTTGGGGTTTGTAATCGAGCAAGTCACTATTTTCAAGATTACACCTGGAAGGCCACATAATTCTTTTCTACTGAACATAACTTTTTAAAGGCTGTATTTGTCCTGTGTGTTTTCAGATGTGTGTCTTCAAATATTTTTTATTTGTTTTACATACAAACATTGTTTGCTATAAATCCTTAGTAGGGTCAAGAACTCTGAGATCACAGCAAAAATGGTGAAATGGCACTGATTTTAGAGATAGCTGGTCTCATTTATATTAAGCTAAGATTTGGGTCAGTTTTGGTTTCAGATTTTTTGCTGAAGTACAAGCAATCTGTAGTGGCTTCTCTGTGTTGTTTTTCTTTATGTTCATGCCTGAGTAAAGGTCACCATTGCTCAAAAGCCAGTCATATCTGACTCTAGGGTTCAGTGCTCATCTCTGGTTATAGCCAAAGAGCGCTGTCTGTGTCTGCAGATGTTTCTGTGGACATGTGGCAGGCATGCCTCAACACTGGAGTGCACGGAACGCTGTTTATCTTCCCACCAAAATGGTCCCTATTTATCGATTTGCAATGTCTTGCTTTCGAACTGCTAGATTGGCAGGAGCTGGGACAGAGCTGGGAGCTCACTCTGTCAGGCAGTACCCAGGAATCGAACTCCAACCTTCCAGTCAGTGAGTTCAGAACCTTAACCACTTGAGCTATGTCGGCCCTATGCTATATGGTGTTTTATAATTTTTCACTAGCACAACAAAAACGGTTTCTTTGCCATGTAGTGTACTATCTCAGTTTTAGTTTCAGGAAAGATACAGAGTGTGGGTTAGAAGGCATAAGAATAGCATATCAGTGTTGAAAAGATAGATGTGAACAAATGCATTATATCATGCTTAATGAAATTAAGTAGTATACTTACATTAAATTATGGAGAAAATATTAAGAAATTATGACAGAATTGGGGGGGGGGGCAAGTGCAAGCCCCAAGGGACCTCTCAGAGTAAGGGAAAGAAATGAAAAAGGCAGTGAAGGGATTTGAGGAACACCACTGAATGTTTTGATTGACCAGCAAGAGAAATACATTATTTGTTAACAGATCTGAACAGATATTAAATTGATATTTCTCAAAATCATATTTTGTTGTTCTTCAGTCACACAGTCAATTCCGACCCTCTTTGCTTCGGTAAACGTGTAGGCAAAGACATCAAAGACTGCCAGAAGTGGGAGGAAACAAAATGGTAGGGTAGAGGCCATTCATTTGCCTATTGGACCAGGATTTGAGAAGAGATGGTTGAGGAGGAAGGTTTTGAAAACCCTGAGGAAGAGAAGGAAGAAAATCGAGGGGTTTTGAAAACTGCTGCCATCCTGGAATCATCCAGCTGAGTAGGTGTAAGAAGGCTCTCCTAGAATAGAAAGGTTTTTTGTTGTTCAGTCGCACAGTCGATTCCGACCCTCTGCGACCCCATAGACCACTCTCCGCCAGGCACTTCTGTCCTCCACCATCCTCCTCAACTCGCTCAGCTCTGTGCCTATTGTCTCTACAATACCATCTAGCCATCTCATTTTTGGCCGCCCTCTTCTTCTTTTGCCCTCCACCCTTCCCAGCATCAAGGCTTTCTCAAGCGAATCCTCTCTTCTCATTTGATGTCCAAAGTACTTTAGCTTTATCTTCACTATTTGACCTTCTAAGGAGCAGTCAGGGTTGATTTCTTCTAAGATGGACCTATTTGTTCTCCTCGCTGTCCAGGGGACTCTCAAAACTCTCCTCCAACACCACATCTCAAAGGTATCTATTCTTCTGCACTTAGCTTTCCTTATGGTTCAGCTCACAATCAAACATTGCCACAGGGAATACCATTGCTTTGACTATACGAATTTTTGTTTTGCAATTTGATGTCTATGCTTTTCACTATGCTCCCCAGGTTTCTTATTGCTTGCCTTCCAAAAATCAGTTGCCTTTTTATTTCATGGCTGCAATCACCATCTGCAGGAGCTTTGATCCTAAGAAAGTAAAATCTGTCACTGCTTCTACTTCTTCCCCATCTATTTTCCAGGGACTGATAGGGCCTGTTGCCATTACAGTACAGTAATACCTCATATAACATTAGTATCGAATAACACTAAAATCGCATAACATCAAGGAATCTGGGGGGAAGAATTGCATCAGATAACATTAAGATCCTATGGGATGCTTCAGATAACAACCGCGAAAGCCTGTGTGGTTACAATGTATCTCTATGGATCCCATAGAGGATCAGATAACACTAAAAATCATATAACACGAAGACTTGTGGAACCAGGTTTTAGTGTTATATAAGGTTTTACTGTATCTTGTTTTTCTTGCTATTAAGTCTCAAGCCAGCTTTTGCACCTTCTTCTTTCAACCTAATCAGAAGTTTCTTTAGGTCTTCCTCACTTTCTGCCATTAGGGTGGTATCATCTGCATATCTCAAGTTGTTGATGTGTCTCCCAGCAATTTTGATCCCAAATTGTGATTCCTCCATCCCTGCATTGCACATTATGTGCTCTGTGTATAAGTTGAATAAGCAGGGTAGTTTAGACAAATACCTGAGTTGGACAATGTCTTATTGTTGTTGTATTGTGCCATCATGTCACATCCAATTCATGGCAACGCTAATGGGATTTTCAGGATACACGAGCTGTTTAAAGAGTGGTTTCATCATTGCCACCAGGGAGTAATCAAGGATAAGCAGGGATTTGAACACAGGTCTCTTGGGCTCTAGTCTGTCATTCTATCAACACCACACTCTCAATAAAGACCTTTACTGGATAACTAAAAATGTACACAGCAAGATTTTTCCTTGTTTGCATGTTTTGTGACTAAATAAAGATACTTTAATGTTTTTATATAGTTCTGGAATTTTTCTTCTTTTTAACTACTTTTACTCCTAATTTTACTCTTTTTTATTGAAAATTCATTTGGTTTTTAAAGTAAAAGTTGAATAGAAATGCTACAAAATTAGAAAATCATTTATTTTTAATTTATTTGTAAATGTTTTCTGATTGTACTCTGCCTCCAGGACAACTTTAGCCAGCAATACTTTAAAATAAATCAATAATAAACAAGAAACTTATCACAGGTATACAAAACCAGGGAAACTGTAGCAGAGAAGACATAAAACATAACTTCCTTTCTTTCCTTTCTAATCACCTCTTCCTTCTGGGCATGATCTGGTCTGAATCATGTCATTGTCGTTGCTGTCCTAATCAGTTATGCCTGCCAGACACGGCTGGGGGGTATAGTTTAGATTTATTGTCCATAAGAATGAGACCGCTATCACCATGGGATCTCCCAAGGCTTTTTGAGATTCAGGAATGCAAATAGAGATTGGGTTTGCTCTTGTGTAAGTCTGGGTTGTCTTTTAGGGAGGACAGAGTGGATAAGAAAACCAAGCTTATTTCTCAGTAATTCTTTGTTCAACCAACAATCACTGGGATACAAATTGATGTGGGAAGGAAGGAACAGAAGTCAACGGATACTGTATCTTCAAGGTGGTATATCTGAATTAATTTTTAGACAAAATGGCAAATCAATGCTTATTAATATTTTTCTTTGCCACAGATCACTGTATAATTAAATTATTTTTTGTCAGAACCAGGCTATTTCAATGGCATTATCTGAGCCATTATTTATTTGTTTGGTTATTTAAAATTACCAACAAAAGCATATGCAAACTTATACAATTAAAAAAACCTTATTCCATCTGTGGGGCTTTATAAATATTATTGTAAAATTATTTTTTTATTCTTACATTGTTATACTTGTCCCCCCAAAAGAATAATACATCCTGTTCTGGCCATTCCCTTTCGCTAACATAATCCAAAAATAATCCCCATACTGTATATCTTTAAATTGATTTTCTTTCATTGGTCCATACAATACTTACTTTAATTTCTGAAACCTCCCCCGGCAAAATCATTTCATTTCTATACTGCCATCTGACTAAACTGTGATTTTGGGTGATGAAGATACATATTGTTAGATATTTTGTACCTGTGGTGGGGCATAAATTCCATGCACATAAATGCTGCACTGATTGAATTTCTCCACATTCACAGAAAAGTTTTTCTGTAGTCAGGTACTGTAGTCCTATGGTTCTTTGATCTTCCTGCTTTGCTTCAAAGTCTTTTAAATGATTTCTAGATGGTCCAGACAGAATCTTGTCTTTGTGAGACGTCTATTCAGAAAAGTGTGTTGTTTTTGCTTTCTTTAGGTTTAGCCTAGTCTCTTCTCATTTACTATTTAGATCTTGTTTTCCTCAATTTTAGACACCAAATAGGGACTGCAGTGGCTCAAGTGGTTAAGACACTGAATTTGAAGACTGGAAGGCCAGAGTTCTATACCTAAGTACTGCATGACACAGAGAGCTCCTGTTGTCTGTCTGAGTTCCTGCCAATTTAGCAGTTCAAAAGCAAGAAATTGCAAGTGGATAAATAGGGAACACTTTGGCGGGAAGGTAAACAGCATTCCATGCAGTCCAGTGTCTAGTCATACCTCCCACATGTCCACAGAAATGTCTTCAAATGTAGACACTGATGACTCTTTGGCTATAAACAGAGATGAACATTGAACCCTAGAGCCGGATATGACTGGCTTTAGATCAATCAAGGGCAATCTTTACCTAGAGAGTTAGTATCCATGAAGTGGTTGGTTGTATACTATATTATTGGTGTTTATTTCATTCAATATTTGCTAGGATCTCTTGGTGGACTTCCAGAGGGGCAATTCCAGCCAAATAATAGACTTTTCCCATGGGAGTAGTCTTCAGGCAGCCAGTAATAATCCTGCATGATTCATTAAGAGCTACATTCACTTGTTTGGCATGTGCTGCTTTATACCATGTGGCACTAGCATATTCTGCTGTGGAATGGCATGAGGACAAAGTCGTTTGTGCATGTGTACCCAAGTGTGACCGAGCTAGTTTTCCAAGTACTGTATGTTATTTCTGGCAGAAACTTTCTTTTGAAGTTTAGACAATATATTTTTTTTGTAGTTCAGGATTTGAGCCAGAGTGATGCCCAGATATTTTGAGTTAGGTATCTATCTTGCCTTCCCAGCTAATTCTGAGCTTCTCTGTTCTTTAAGTGGAAGGCACAGACCTGTGCTTTTAAAGAGTTTTGTTTCAACTGGTTTTTATAATATAAGAGCTTCTAATGCAGAGGAACTGAAAGGTTTTCCCCTGGACTATCAAAGCAAGATCATTAGCATAGTTGAAACTCGTGGAGTATAGGAACATCGGTTGATCGTTTGTGTAAATGTTAAAAAGAAATGGTACCAGATGTTACCTTGTGGGAGACCATTCCTTTGATTTCTCCAGTGACTTTGCCTCCTTTGCAATTCTACAAAGAATCTTTTGAAGCAAATAAATTATTATTTATGTTAGTCTGTGATCTTTAGTAAGGAGGTGGAGCTTTTTGATGGTGGATAGTGTCATATACTCCAGTAAAGTTGACAAATGTTCCTCCAGTTATTTTATGTACTGTATTTCAAAACCATCTTCTATCAGAGCCTTAAAATTTGAATACCTTTTTTGGAACTCTGTAATATTTGAAAAACCATTGTATTTTTAATGTTGCATTAGTTGCTTCTTCCCAAAATAGTATAAGTGGTGGTCTCATACCAGGGGATTTTAATGTGATACTGATGCATAATGTTTTTAATCCTTCCAGAAAGCCACTCAAAGCAGCCCCACCACAGAGAGATTCCTCTCATTCTTCTGTATATGTCAGGAAATACTCATTGGATTTGGACGGGAGGGAGGGGACTCAGAGCTGAGTCAATGTAAAATTTTAAAAAGTCATCTTCTACAAAGCAGTGCCTGTCTCTTCATTTAATTCAGAGGCGCTCAACTTGTGGCTCTCTAGATACTCTTAACTCCAACCTTCCATATCCCTCACCGTTAGCATGGTTGGAAGTCTAATGCAAATCACACTTCAACATCTGGACACCACAACTCTGATTAAAATGCACAAAATGCCTATATTTTGGCAACTGGATGAACTTGTTTGTTGCTGTGCCAGAGGTTAGCATATACAAGTCTTTCTTTTGAAACAGATGCCAAGTTACCCCTTCCCAGATTATTTATTTTGCAAAACATGGACATCCTTTTCATCCATCATGGTTCTCAAAGAAGTTTGCAAAACTACAATTAGATTTAATAAGCAGATGGTTGTTTCCTTTTCTTTAACCTATTTAGAATACCATTTAGTGCCAAAAATATAAATTGAAGCTATGCTGATGCCCACGTCCAATGGTTTCTGTGGCTTTCCTCCCATGGTGAAAGGAGCCCACCAGGTTCCTGTGACCTGTTACTGACATTTATCTGAAAACATTGGTTTTCAAATCACCTTCCAGTTCTCAAAATCTTATAAAATATTGGCTCTCAAAAAATGGAGTTGTGTATGTGAAGAAATTCCATGGGAGAATGTAAGAATATGAGATTTCTGTTTTTAATTACATTAAATTGCTGGTTTCTTGTAAAAAAAAAGGTTTGGAGGCTTCCTGGATCTCCAAAACTTGGGGGTGGGGGTAGCAGGCCTTGTGTCAAAAACCTTGGGAGTCAGTGTTATATAGCCAACCCCTCCATTAGACAAAGTGAAGAGGCCTCCTCAAGTTGCAGATGCTATGATACAAGAGATATAGCCTTCTCACAGTTCTTCTTGAACTGTGATTCCCCTTTGATGGAAGTGAAGCCCTTCTATATGCTGCATGTCCTGTCTTCAATTCCATAAAATAGTCTGCTGCCAACAGATTGGTGGTGGACACTATCCAACACTACCGGTAGTATTCAATTTGACATTCATGTCAGACAGGAAATTATCTTGGGCCAGCCCTTCTTGATCAGCACCATCAAATTTCTTGTAGTTCATCACTTCAGGGAAATTTTGGTTATGTTCAGTGGCTTCCTCTCAGTTCACATGGAATGGAACTGAAACATAACAAACCTAGTAAAGGTAAAGGTCACCCTTGCTTAAAAGCCAGTTGTATCTGACTCTAGGGTTCAGTGCTCATCTCTGTTTATAGCCAAAGAGCCAGTGCTGTCCATGTCTGCAGGCATGCCTCAACACTGGAGTGCACGGAACGTTGTTTACCTTCCCAGTGAAGTGGACTCTATTTATCTACTTGCAATTTCTTGCTTTCATACTGCTATGCTGGCAGGAGCTGGGATAAAGATGGGAGCTCACTCCATCACGCAGTACCAGGGAATTGAACTCCGACCTTCCAGTCAAACCTAGCCATGTGGTAATCAGAGGACATCCTCCTACATATTTATTTATTTTCATTTATTTATTTATTGCACTTATACCCTGCCTATCTGGGATTAACTCCCACTCTGGGTGGTATACAATATTAAAAAAGCGAAACAAACACCATTAAGACAATAAAACAACCC